>WKFP01014924.1:961671-984241 GCA_011057875.1 Pterocles orientalis | reverse complement strand
TCTTTCGAGGTCCCTTCCAATCCCTAACATTCTGTGATTCTGTGATCGGTGGCAAATGGTTCTTCCATCTTGGGAAAGCCTGCGGATTCCAAATTCAAACTACTTCAGAATTTAAGGATATGTTAACAGAGATAAAACTATCTCCATCAAAATATTTTTGTTTTAATGCTTTTTACTTTGTCTTAAACAATGCTGCAAAATGAAACATATTTCAAAGTTTTTTCCCCAATTTTCTTTGGGGCTTCCTCACAAACAATTCAGGGATACAAATGGATTTTCAGGCAGTTTTTCACTAGGAAATGCAAATTAGGTACCACTCTATGAAGAAAAACCAGCCCTAAGACTGTACCAGAGTAACCAGACACCCTGCAGTACCACTTCATCACATCCATTAATACATGGAGAGAGGTTCTTATACCTACACTACCAGGGTAAAAAAATTTTTACAAAGTTGTGTGCTTCACAAAGAGTGCAGGATGTAACTGGAAAATGTACAAAAACAGAGACAGCACTATGCAGGCAAACCTCACTCTGACATTGGCTGAGTCAGCAACAGCATCTCTCCAAAAGGGGAAAAGTACACAGCAAACCATTTTATAAATGATACTTCTAATGACAGACCCTCTCACCTTTCTCCAAGCAGCATACAAGCCTCAGTTTCATTTATGGCTGTCTCCAAGCTTTGAATCTAAATGTCCTCCCAACGTTCAAGTCCCACAAGTCAAGTCACAGCTCTGGCCACTCCATACAGAGCAGGATGTACCACAGATGCCATGGTCTTCAACTCTCCCGCCCATCCACTCTATTTTAGGACAACTTGAGTATTTGAGAACACTTCTTGCAGGTTTGGTCAGATCCTCTAGTTTGGCTGAGACTGATTCAGTGTCCACACTGAGATCACTAACAAGTGGCAGCCCTTAGGGGTTCCTGCTGGGACCAGTACTGTTCAATACTTTTATTAATGACATACTGGGATCGAGTGCACCCTCCGCAAGTTTGTGGACAACAGCGAGTGGTGCAGCTGGTTCACTTCAGAGAAGAGATGCCATCCAGAGGGACCCGAACAGGCTGGAAGAGTGGGCCCATGTGAACCTCACAAGGTTCAACAAGCCAAGTGCAAGGTCCTGCTACACAGCAACGGTGCTGATTGGAACAGCCATGTAGTTGGCTAGCCCAGTATGCAAATCCCCAAACATCTTAAAATCTTCATAATAAATCAGGGTTGAGCTCATCACTGCAGCAATGAAGCAGGAGGGACACAAAAGGAGAAAGCTCTGTATGTCCCACCACATTCACTGAGGTCAGGCTACGTGATATTTTTATGCTAGTTGTAGCAGAGGGGAAGGCAGCAGGGACACAGTTTCAGGTAAAGCACACAGCTCATATGAAAGGCTGCCTCTGACCAGAAGTTTTGAAGGATTCTGATGGACAGAATCCAATGTGAACCGGTAGCAAGACTTCACAACAGAGAAACATTTTTTCCCCATCTGTGGTTCTTAAGCCATGTATCCACAATGCCTCTCTGTAGGTCTAAGGGAGGCGCAGGAGTCGAATCAATGGAGACCGCCAGGGAGCAAAGAGGACAAGCTGCATTTATTTGCACCCTCTTTGATGTGGAGATCTGGCAGAGGAAGGCATCTTCCAGCAAGTAACTATCCAGCTCCCGAATCAGGTGAACCACTGACAGATAGACGGTCTGAGTAAGAGGAATGCCAGCATTTTCCAGGAAGCCCCCAGAAGGCAGGATGTTAACTGGAAATACTCCAGCCTGGCTTCCAACAGACGAGAGGATTTAGCACTAATCACTGAGGTGGTGTAGGGCTTCTCCTAGAAATTTATGACCAATGGAGAATAACAAGCAGGAACAGGCAAGAAATAACAGTACCAGCAAAACAAGCAGTGCCCAGACCACTACTGGCCAAGGGACTCGCAACTATTAAAAGGCAAAAATGAAAGCAAACACGGCACGCCACTCCAAGGTCTCCTTATGCCTTTCCGCTCAACACATGCACGCAATGCTACTCAAGCTGGCAGGTAAAGAACATTACTGGAATGACATACTGTTCCCCATAATTAATAAATTAACTCATTTGAGTGCACTGTGATCAATACTTAATTATATTTCCAGGCAATACAACAATGTCAGCCAGAAATTGAATTGAGTAGAAAACGCAGATACATAACTTCAGGGTGAAAACAAAATCACTGCAAGAGCAGCAGTAAAGGGGACTCGAGCAGGAGTTTCAGCAGCACACACAGAGTAGAGAGAACAGATCACATCACAGATGTGTTCATGGTGAAGGAGGAAGAAGTGAGCCATGAAAGTCAAGAAAAGAATGTCAAAACCAGCTGAAATGGTAGGTTCAAGGAAGACAAGGCCCAAGCTCTTGCATGGAGAGAAAGGAAGGGAAAAGCAGGGGCAGGTGGGGAAGGGGCAGAAACACAGGCATCCGCAAGGCAGCATTAAGTGTGCAGCGAGGATTGTCTTCCAACAGACAGGTGCAGGGCTGCCAGGCAAGTGATGCCATGGTGAAACCGAAGCACACAGAAAGCCAACCTGGGCAGATGGGAAGAAGAGGTGCTCCGAGGAAGGCAGGAGGACCATTTCTGTTCCCAGTCTGGTGACCTGAAGAGGCTACCCACTTGGCCTTCTCTTCTCCATGGGGCACATGAGGCACAGACTGGGCAAGATTTATCCTCTCTCTCCTTTCATCAGCAGAGAGGGAATAAGTATTCAGAGGCACAGCAGAAGGCAGAGAAGAGCTGGGAGAGGAGAAGTTTCCCCCCCCCCTTACACAACGGCAGCACATTTGTGAAACTGGGAGAAATCCTAGGAAAACTCCTGAAGATCCACACAAGTATTCTTTCCAGCTAACAGTTTCCCTGCCTCTCCTTGGGAGATTTTCTAAATTAGCATCCGAAGCGTGCTTTGTCTTCCAGTTACACAGAACCCTGAGCCTGTGAGACAATTTAGCCCTGAGGAGAAAGATTTGTTGGATGGCCCTGACTGAATGCATTCCTGTAACACGGTCACAGCAAGCAGCTATCTCAGGCTGCCTTTCCAGCAAGCAAGCATGCTCAGAAAGCAGAGGAGATACTCCAGCAGTAGGAAGGACCATCTTGCCACCCTGATCCAGGGAGCTGTACGGCCTCAGGCTCAGTCTGCCTTTAAGTTCAGAGCACAGCTGCAGGGGTGCGACAAGGAAGCTGAAATGTCAATCCTCTGCCTTCCCACACCAAACGACCTTCCATTATGCAGCAACAGTGCTTCAGCATCTATAACCAAGCTAAGATTCCACCAAAATACATATTCCAGAAAAACATGTCAGGCTACAGAAAAAAAAAGCTTGAAGTGTGGCCAGCCCTACCTAAGGTATGCAGTCCTCAGCCTCTGCTAGGCTATGCAGCAGAGAAGGAGCCTTGACTTAATTTAATAAACTCTCTGTTCAGTAAATCTGCTTTCTTGGCACACCAGCAGCCTCTTACACTACATGCCTGTGCAGGCAATGTTTCCAGCATGCTACTTCAAGGTCTCTATATGCCAACACCCCACCTACTGTTAAAGGAATTGCTCCCATCAATCAGCAAATATCCATCAGCACAGCGAGAGCAGTTGCTGCTGCACAATGGCTTCATGTTCACATTAAAAATCAGAATAACTTCCTTCTAATACAAATGGAAGAGAGCTAATTTAAGTCTCTAGCATGGCTTCCCACCTGTGTTCAAGCCTATGAAGAAGAGGGGACTGCCTGTGCAGATGCGCTCCTTAAAGTCTGCTGGGATGCTGGCAGGATGCTCAGGAGTGCTTCAGGGAGCAGGGAAGAGGTCTGAAGGTGCTGACCTGCTCCAGGGAATACTGAATGCATTATTGGATTGCTTGTCTCTAATGGAACTAGAGAAAAAAACCCAATCAATTGTAATCGACTTCTCTGTTAATGACACAGAGACAGGGCTGTTCCCTCTGGAAAGATCGACATGCAATGTGCAGCAGTATCAATACCAGCGGCATTATCAACACATGACTTTTGGAAACTTGGCACAGAGCCAACAGCAGGCAAGACTGCATCGGAGAGCAGCTCAGAGTGCAGGCAAACCAAAGCTTAGCTTAAGCTTAGCTTAGCCAAGAGCTTGTGGCTAAAACAGCAGCAGCCTTCCGCCATGCCTCCCCCAGCTCCGGCGTGCATCTCCAACAGAAAAGCCTAACTCACTTCCACCCAGGTTAGTTTCCTGCTAGCTTAGAGAGCTGGACTAAATCAAGTCTGTACCAGGCCAGGAAGACCCATGGTCAGGAGCAGAGAGAGGAGGAAGCAGGCCTCCTCATCTTCAGCAGTGGCAAGTTGTTTGAGACAGCTGGATTGATCTTTCAGACTTCAGCCTCCAAGTCTAAAGCACCCACCATCTATTTTAGACAGAAGTTTAAATTTATCAGTAGCAACATATCTCTAGGCCAGCTGCTGTCTCTATTCCAGCCCGACGTGAATGAGCACATGAGCACTCAGAACTCCCCAGACAGACTCATGAGCAAGGGCAGAGGAAATATCTGCAGAACCTCTCAGGGCTGGAGGAACAGGGAGGCTCAAAGGATTTGGCACTGGTGGTATCTGCAGCCTTCTACTTCTTCAGCTCACTCAATTTGGTTTTCATAACAGTTATCAGGCACTGGAAGTTTTAAGTGCCCAGCTGAGCGTTTTGAGGAAAGTACTGCTATATTCCTCAGCTTTTCCCTGATTATTGATGTCAAAAAAACTAGGATTGCCCAAGCTGGCTCCCCTTTTGTTCTGGCCTGGTACGCCAACTCGTATGCCAACCTACATGGGAAGGTGGGGAAGATCTTGTCACAGTAAGAGGTTCAGCAGCAACAGCACTGACCAAGCCCGGAGAAACAAGAGAAACCTGAAAATCATTGCTTTATGCCTCTGGCCTAAAAAAAATCTAACATCGTAATTCCAGCAGCAGGCAGGACACTGGAAATTAAATACAATTTCAGAGTCTGATTAGTGGAGATTTTTTGGTTTTAAAGTTTCCTTCACAGAGCCCAGACCAGAAAACCCTCTAAGTAGATTAGCTGAACTGCTGCGGCACAAGTTAAATCTGTTCGAAGGCAGAGTGCAGTCCTCTCCTCTGCTCTCCACATGCTGCCAGGAGCCCAGGTGAGAAAGTCCTGTCGATATTTTGGGACAGAAGAAGCAGCAAGACCAAGCTGAATCTTGGAATACATCCTGATTTCATCATTCTTCTGGATTTGTTCAAACCAAGCAACAAAAACGCGTAACGGTGCTGCTTCAAAGGGCCATGGCACAGCTCTTCCACCCCCAGGAACCACAGAAATGCTGATTTCTCACCATCAGACAAGGAGGGAAAGAAACAGATCTTCTAATCAAACATCCCAGCACCAATTTCCACCCTAATAGCAGCCTGGAAGTACAAAACAGAGGTGGCTTCAGAAACAGCTCAGGGGTCAACATCAAACTGGCAGGTTTTGACCTGCTTTAACACCAACTCATCGACAGCCTGAATAAAATCTTCCTTCCTCCCCAATTTCACCTTCTCCTTTAATGTTTCCAACTACAGATTTCTCAGCTGTGTTCTGCTTCTTCCCAAAGACCTAATTAGAAGAACCAACAGCCAAAAGGCAGCCGCCACAGCTCCACTGGGAAATAAGGCAGCACGTGGCATAGGAGAAGGACGCGACCAGAGGCAGGACCTGGTGTGACACCACAGCTTCAGACTCGGACACTCCCTCAGGTTTGACTCCGGAAGAGCTTTGTTGTTAGACAGGAGGAGGTAAGGGGGGGCAGCAGCTGGCACGGGACTCCTAACAGGGAAATCTGAATGCATGCTCTGAATAAAGAGCTTTTGGGGTGAACACTGACCAGATCTATCTGTTAAATGGTTACGATGAACACTGCTATAGGATCTCCTCCCTCTCTTCTTCCCCACAGATCACTGGAGTAACAGTTGAATAGTTTAGTCTCTCATGGCACAAGTGCCTCACCTCTCCTCCTATGGAGCCCAACATCTCGGCATGCAAAGGTTTCAAAGTTACATAGGATCCCAGCACCAGCTGCTATGTGACAGGCTCCTTCCTTCTGGCACGTCAACACCTCGGCACTCTAAAAGGAGCCCAACCTCCTCGTGTCTTGCTGACCTTCTCTGGAGCCTAAACGTTCCCCCACAAGAACCTCAGGAAAGAGAAAAACGAGAAATAAAATGGTGACAATTCTCCCCCTCTACTCCACTCTCATGAGACCCACCCCCCTGCAATGCCGCATCCAGCTCCGGGTCCTCAGCACAGGAAAGCATGGACCTGTTAGAGCAGGTCCAGAGGCAGCCATGGAGGTGGTCAGAAGCTGGAGCACCTCCCCTATGAGGACAGGCTGAGAAAGTTGGGGTTCTTCAGCCTGGCAAAGAGAAGGCTCCCGGGAGACCTTACAGCAGCCTTCTAGTACTTACAGGGGGTTTATAAAAAAGATGCAGACAAAGTTTTTAGCAGAGCCTGTTGCAACAGCACAAGGGATAATGATCTTTAACTAAAAGACGGGAGATTTAGAGTATATAAGGAAGAAATTTTTTCCTGTGAGGGTGGTGAGGCACTGGCACAGGTTGCCCAGAGAGGTGGCAGATGCCCTGTCCCTGGAAACATTTAAGGTCAGGCTGGATGGAGCTCTGAGCAACCTGATCTAGTTGAAGATGCCCATTCCAGGAGGGACAGACCAGATGACCTTTAAAGGTCCCTTCCAACCCAAACTATTCTATGATTCTAAAAAGGAAAATACAAGAGATATGTAAAACATTTGGTGGCACATATAGACCTACCTCTGTGGCCTGACACGGTCTTACATGTTGTGTGTTTGCAAACAGCAAATTTGTAACTGGTCCCAGGCACATACAGAGCATAGAATACACATAAGCCCAGGGGTACTGCCAGGCACCTCACTGCCCAGTATGGCCCAGAACACATACCCAGGAAGGGGTACGTGGCTACTACACTAAAGATGCAAGCATGACAGAAACTACACTTTAGTTGTGCATGTGGGAATTTTACAAGGAACGAGCAGATGCAACTTGAATTTTGGAATAAGCCAATGAACAGAAGGAAACAGAATGGGAAAAGAAACACAGGAGAGGACTGAAAGCTCTAGTCTGCTTCAGGAGTGGATGTCTGGTGAGAAGGAGGATTCAGGCAGAAGACCACAAGACTCAAGACTCTGCCACACGCAGAGACCGAGCACCCGAGGTGCATTTAACAGATTTACCATGGAGACCACAGCCCTGTTAGCTAGCCTGGGCAGCCTCCTGCTCCTTCCAACCCTCTGTGGGATGGGCTGAAATCCAGTCCTACGTAACCCCGTGCAACACTGAGATAACAGCTGGGAGTTTGTGATTAATTAAGCTAGCCCAGAGCGGGAGCACAGACACAGTGACACTGAAGGGCACTCCCTGCCTCCAGCTTGGTGATGGGGAGACTGAGTGAGACAGTACGTTACACACCATCACCCTGAAAAACTGGCCATAGCGTTTAACCAGACCTGAACTGCTGCAAAAATCCTGCTGCACGCTGTAGGGTGAAAATCTATGATCGCAGCAGCTTGCATGACTGGTATTGGCACACCATGGCAGGGCAGGGCAAAAAGGGGGGACGCAACAGGAGGCTTCTCTTCCTAGGTCAAGGCTTGCTATGGGACAATTCGCCTCTCTAAGCTGGGCTCTCCCAGAAGCACTGAACGACTTGCTCTGGCTTCCCATGATCACATACCCAAGTCCAGGAGAGCAAAGCTCCAGTCTCCAGGAAGGGTGACGCTGGGACACTGAAGACACATCCTCTGCTTGCAAAAAAGGGGCAGGAAGAATCATAGAATCACAGAATGGTTTGGGTTGGAAGGTCCAACCCCCCTGCCATGGGCAGGGACACCTCTCACTAGCCCAGGTTGCTCAAAGCCTCATCCAGCCTGGCCTTGAACCCCTCCAGGGATGGGGCATCCACAGCTTCTCTGGGCAACCTGGGCCACTGCCTCACCACCCTCACAGGAAAGCATTTCTTCCTAATCTAAATCTGCCCTCTTTCAGTTTAAAATTGTTGCCTGGTTTGGGGTTTTTTTTTTTAACCACTAAGAAGGTTTAAGCCTTTACGGAACTCCTACTACCTGATCCTGGGCAAGACTAAACAACAAAGATGAAAAACAAAAAGGCTTGCCCCACCTTATAACTGGTGATGAGTTTTGCCTTTCAATGCCACACCAGTTAATCCCATCAGTCCCTGCCCTTTCCAACTGATCGCTGCCTCTGCAGTTCCACCCAGCCTCCACACAGTTGCTTCCCAGCCACTTGGGCTCAGGTTACCCTTTTTCCAGGCCAGCAAAGTCAGCATTTCTATTGTCTACTACATCCTTGCCCTGTTTGCTTGTTTAACTGTAATCTCTTCTCTCTTCCCTCGTGCTACAGTAGCCCACATTTCCAGTCTTGGCCCTTATTTTCCAGACAAAACCTGCATACCCCATCTTGAAGCAAGAAGCACAGAGCAGATGCTTCACATCTTACAGAAAGACGATGTGTTACGCTTCTGTACCTGATAGAGCATTGCTAGCAAACTCCTGCCACATGCAGTGGACAAGTTTCTTTCCCTCTTCTTTTTTCCTTACCAATTAATTCCCTGACAGATCTGAAGGCCAGCGGAAAGCACAGGAGAAGAAAGTAAGTACAGACTAATGATTGCAAGACAGACTGGGAAGATTTAGCAATTTTCATATGGTTACAACAATGCCCCAGACAGAAGGGAAGAAAAAGCCCAAAGCCTAACTTGTACCCCGAAATACTTTTAATCAGCTCCTCTTGATTCCAGCAGGTCTGCCACAGTATTAAAGATAACTGTGCAAGGTCAGATTCTTAACACCTTCATTTCAGTTTTTAAATTGCACTAGAAATAGAGTGATACAGAAAAACAGCAGAAGTATTGCATGAACATATTTGGGACTGAGATCAAGACAGAAACAAAAAAATTCCACTTTGGCACTGCTTAGTTGTGCCCCTGGCATCCCCTTGGCCCCATCTGCAGCTGTATGAATCTGTAGCTTTGGGAGACAGAGTCGTCACTGGAAATGTGGGTTGGAGAGAACATCCAGCATCCTGCTCTTCACAGCAGAGGGTGACAAGAGCACTGCTGCTGTGAAGCGCATGGCTATGGACCTCTTACTGCTGCAAGGACATACGTTACTGCCATGTGCAAAGCCTAATTAGCAGAACAGATGACATTCAACATCAACAGATGTGTTTCAATAAAAAAGTCCCCTCCATAGCACTACAAATCCAGCTGCCCAGTTATGCAGTAGACATGATGAAAGCATCCGCACAAACGAGGAGATACAACATCACCTGCAATTGCAAGACAGGGTTGCAGACATCACAGAAACCCTGAGAAGTGACCCTGGGAACAGCCGTGGTCAGCCCCTCCTTGCCGTTCGCTCTGTCCGGTGAGCGTGCACTGCTCCTGCCAGCATCAGCAAGGACCTACACACAAAAACCTCACAGAGCTTTAACAGAAGGCACTTTGAGGACTCGAGTTTGAGCCTTGGTATCCAGCTTTACCACTAGTAAATAGTACCACTGGGCTAAGAACACACCAGGCCTGACCAAAGCGTCATGCAAGCCAATACCATGTGTCCAACAGGGCCAACAATGAATACACAAGTAGAGAAAGGATGTATTTAGTATCCCCAACATATTTTTATTTTGGGAGATATGAGTAGTTGCTTTAAAGGAAATACAGAACACCTACGTGCAAGGAGACCTCCAACTTAACTGCCTTTCTCCTGAAGGATGTTTGCCCAACCCGAACCCAGCATCTTCTAGTTTAATTTTATTTCTTCCATTTACCTCATTGGAAGAGACTGGGAAAAAGTCTAATCTCTCTTCAGCTCTGCGGCAAAGGTATTTCATTAAACTTCATCATCTCCTCTTTTCCCAGACAGTCATCTTTTCCAAGCAAAAGAGCTCTGATCCATTTAACCACTGCTCATATTCCAGGCCTGGCTGAAAAAATGATCTACAGATAAACACAAATGCTCTGAAAGGACTGCATTTGACTGCTGACACTGTTACAAGCTCATATATCCATGCTGGCTGATGGCTTTTTCCTTTGAGGTAAGGCACGTGCTTTTTCTGCTTCGGTGCTAAAGAAGCTCCGTGAACCCTGGCATCACCTTCTCCACATTCACAGCCATGAGTACTCAGGCAATGCCTACATACCAGCTTAAAGAAAAGCAGGAGTAGAGCTTCTAGAGAAGCTTACTTGCTGCTCTGATCAGAGTTTTCATGAAGTAATTACTCTGAATCTTACTCAGAGCTCATTAGGACCACAGCAAAATTTCCACTAGGTTATTTTAACCGTTGATTAATTCTCCTTTCCTGGCAGATTTCCTTGGATTCTTTAACATGTCTGGTCTCAGGCTTGCCATGGTGTGGGTTCGTTTCCCCACTCTCAACACTCCATGCATTAACAGGGAAATGAAAAAAGTAATCACATGTCAGAGCTTGCCCTTGATTTTTAAGCCTTTCTGGCAGATTAGTGTAAGCATGCTCCTCCTCCCTATACTGTCCTAGCTACTGCACAACCGTACGTCAAGGAGTTAATCCCACCATCTGCAGCTGTCAGAGCTCCTGCACACCAGGAAACTCGAACACCTAACAGTTTGGGAGAACCGAGGGAACAGAAAGTCCAACCCTATCTTCTACCACTGAACAGCCATCTATTAAATGTAATCATATTAACTTCTTTTAGCCGATAGCCTGCTTAGTCAACATACACAAGTTAATTTTAGATTTAGACATGGAAAAGACCTCAACAACTCAGCCTTATAATGCCAAGACTTTCATTATTTACATAATTGAAGAATTATTAGCTTGATTCTGGTCACGTTTTGATCAGTCAGTCCCAACACCACTTGCATTGTAAGTGGCTGTATAAACTGCTGCACACACAGAGGACTGCAACACTAACATGAAGTAAGGAGGTTGAAAAAACAAAATCACAGAATGGTTTGGGTTGGAAGGGACCTTAGAGATCATCGAGTTCCAACCCCCCTTCCGTGGGCAGGGACACCTCCCACTAGCCCAGGTTGCCCAAAGCCTCATCCAGCCTGGCCTTGAACCCCTCCAGGGATGGGGCATCCACAGCTTCTCTGGGCAACCTGGGCCACTGCCTCACCACCCGCACAGTGAAAAATTTCTTCCTAATATCTAATCTAAATCTCCCCTCTCTCAGCTTAAAACCATTACCCCTCATCCTATCCCCACAACCCTTGATCAAGAGTCCCTCCCCCTCTCACACTGGAAGGTGCTCTAAGGTCTCCCCGGAGCCTTCTCTTCTCCAGGCTGAATGAACAACCCCAACTCTCTCAGCCTGTCCTTGTATGGGAGCTGGTCCACCCTCTGACTATCTTTGTGAGCCTCCTCTGGACCTTCTCCAACAGGTCCACGTCCTTCCTGTGCCAAGGACCCCAGAGCTAGATGCAGTATATCTCCTGGAGAAGTACAAGGCATGAAATCCCAGCTACTCCAGCCCACAACTGGGGTGAAGAGAGAACTCAATCCCAACCTCAAGCACTCATTGCAAGTTAGCATCTGCAGCACCCAGGTACCGACCCCTGCCCGACACAAACACATTGCCCTCCCAGTTCAAAGGGCTGTAAAGTTATGTCCAGACCAGGAACAAGTTGACTTTTTTCTTCTCAGCACTATAAAACTGACTACCATTTTACATTTAATGTAAACGTTTTACCACAAGACCAAGGCTGAAGGTGCCAAGCAGACAGACCCTAAAGCATAGACAAAAGTGATCCAGTGTCTGCATGAAGACTGTATGATCAAAACGGACTTTTAACTTTAAAAAGGTCTTATTAATTCTAGCATTTAAACGTTACACAGTAAACTATCTTTTTTTTGTGTGTGATGGTGTTGATTATACAGTCCAACAAGCTGAACCCATGAAAACGCTCATTTGAAGAGGTGCCCAAGCACCTCAAGTCTCCTTTACTCCTCATGTTCACAGGCTGCCCCATAAGTGGAACTGGTCCAAACGCTGCTTCACCGCCACTTCCAGCCTCCGATGCTTCTGGTGGCTGCCACTTTTGTGCTGTCTCAACTGCTCTTCTGCTTCAGCGAACGATTTAGAGCTCCCAAAAGCCCTGAGGCACTAATACAATCATGGTCTCTGCCATCTTATGCAACATGCGACACTCCCACAGCATCCTCCCCCTCCTCCCTGCTCCCCCGGACAGCCCTACATGCACCCCCCCCTTCTTGCCCTGCTTCTCTTCTGCCTGGCTCCAGGGGACACACAGGCACTGTCCCGCAGCTTTAGCAAGCCCCTTGACAGACCACCGTGATCATTACCTCACTACAGACCTCCTACGGCATTCATCTCCTGCCAAAGCTGGGCTTGACCTCTCTGCCAGGGAACCTTTGTCTCTCCCGCGATGATTCTCACACAAGACAATTCCCTTTTTTTTCACACAAGTC
Organism: Pterocles orientalis; assembly: GCA_011057875.1. NCBI lineage: Eukaryota > Metazoa > Chordata > Aves > Pterocliformes > Pteroclidae > Pterocles > Pterocles orientalis. Next base: position 971,728 of record WKFP01014924.1, on the reverse strand, counting down.
TTAAATGAGAGCAAGCCGCTCTACTCCTATATGCCCATTTGACTCACTTAAACTAAAATGAAATTTTTAAAACAGAAAAATCAAGATCTGGGCCCCGCTAGGAGATGCAGAAACTATTTTTTTCCTCCATCCCATCACCTCTTCCCTTTTTCTTTATTTGAAACTTGCAGGACAGGATCAGTCACCCATCCTAGGATGACACTGTCCTGGTAGAATCTATTTTAAGGCCAGCAAAATTTAAAAAAAAAAATGAAAAAAAAAATGACAGGGCCCTGCCACTTTGTACTTCGTGCTCTCTACACCCCTGCCAGCAGCACACACAGACAATAAGAAGCCTCAGCAAACAGCATGCACTGCTGCACAGCATTTATACCACGCATTAGCACAAATGGGTGCTCTCACCACAGCCCCATCTACCCCGTGCAGCAATGAGATCAGCAGCGGCCAGAAAAAGAGTTGTTGCAACAACAACCATGTCATCAAAATAAATAACCAGGGGTGGGGAAGGACCAAACCACAGTAGGTGCTTCTCTGACACTCCCTGCTGTCCATTTTCAGAGCTGTCAGATATTTGGCATTGCCTTGATCTTCTCAGGTCTGGGACTAGAGCATCAAATCAGAGACCCCCAAGAACTACCTGTCACCTCCCTTCTATGTGCTTCAGGATCCCCATGCTCCCAGGAGAACAGATTCTGGCGTTGTTCCTATAAAGAAGGCATTCCTCCAAGAAAAAAACTACACACCCCTTCCCAAGCAGCAGTCTTCCAATACTTAGGCTCGCCATTCCCAAAAATAGACCTACTGAGAACACCCGCATCCCCAACAAAATATTGTATTAGTTGTCAGGAGAGAGAGAGAGACTTGCAGTGTAAAAGAAGTGTCAGCAAAAGAACTTTCCATATTGCATGGAAGACGCTGGCAAGAAAAGTACTTCCCTGCGATGAAGAGGGCTGGTGGCCTGAGCATTGTGCCTGCTCATTTCCTAATATGGCCCAAACAGTCAAATGGGTTTAGATCCACGCACTGTGCACCTACGGACTCATCACTGCTGTCTCACTTGGTGTAAGACAGAGTTTAATTTTTTCACCCTCTTGACAGGATATTAATTTTTACCTCATGGACCAAGCGCTGCCAAGTGCTATGAGACACTCTTCACATTTTTCTGGCTTTGTTCAGCTTTCCTTTCCTAGTGAGGATCTTCCCATTAGCCCTGCCTTCACTGAGGTGTCACAAGGAAGACATGAAGAAATGCCAGCTTCCTGGTGGATCCCAAAGCGAGAGTGCAAAGCACAATCTGGACTTCTCCAGGAGGTGGGACTGATCCAAGCCTCTGCGCCAGAAACGACATTTGCCAGTATCAGGGAAGCAGATCCACTTCAAAGGTCTGCAGGCTTGGATATTACCACCATAAAAAACAATGTAGGACAGAAAGCAGCAGCCAAGTACACCCTGGTGTGCTAGAGCCCCCACCCATGTGAGGAGCACCCAGCACCCACCAAGTCCTGAGAAGCCTGCAGCTATGTGCACCTTTGGGTGGACACGTGCCCCTTCGGGTAGAGGAGAAGAAGATACAGAAATCTGAAGGATGTAATATGCAAACACCCAACACATTCTGGGAAAGAGAGAAAGGTGTTGTGTCTCCCCCTGCCAATCCTCACACACGCTCCACCACCCTAAGCCAAGAAGCTTCAGGAAGAGGAAGATTCTGCAGAGAATCTCAAGATACAAAACCTATCAGTACATCTCTTAAAATGTTAGTTTTCTTCTAATTAATGAAGTTTTGCTTCCACTGAGGACCTTGTAAAATCAGAGCCATCTGTTGGAAACAAATGGCTGATGCTGCTAAAACAGAAAAAGCCAGTTTTCCTGCTATTCCAGCTGCCTTGAACCAGCTCACGTCCCCCAGAGAGGTCAACAGTGTGCAAAACACTGCTAATAAGATGTGCACTGGAGATGTTCACTCCTAGCCAGGATTTCTACACAGCTCTTTCTGAAGGCAGAAACACACTAGCTGCAAAGTCAAACAGTGCTACAGCCTTCTCCCATGAATGTTACATAATAAATAATGCATTTAAGCATTGTGATGTTGGGCTCCAAATCCCAGCCTCACTTAGCCTTTAAAGACTGTGCCACAATTATTTATAGTATTTATATTACAGAAGATGGGGAGGCATACTATCAGATCTCATTTAAAGATTACTTTCAGATGAAGCAAGTCTGGTTCCTTAACATTTTCTTCAAGCAGAAAAGGGTGGCAGCAGCAGCTGGGGTACAGCAAATAAATCAATAGATGCATGTGGACATATAGGTCAAATAAGAATTAGGCTGAGCAAAAAAACAAGTTAGCTGCGAAACATTCCTTTGGCTGCTTTTCCACATACGGTGCTAGCTGTTCGTGGTTTAACCTTAGAGAAGCTCCACCTCATTCGAGCCTGCAACACTTACAAGCTTCCAAGGAGCAAGTTTTTACTATAATTGTTCTATACTTTATACTGGCTAACGTTTTCATACAAGCATTGCTGTTTTATACCCTTATTGCACTAAGAAAAACTGAAGGAGGAACTGGAAAATTTTGTTCTGTGTCCTGCGGAGCACAAAAATATAATTCAAAAATATAGAACTGACCTAGAAAAGGGAAGAGTTATTCTGCTGCCCTCTAATGAGCACATCTAACATTTGAAAAGGAGCACTCTCAAAGAGAGACATTCTGTTCTGCCACAGGCATGTCCTCTCCTGCTACAGAGCTGTCAGCAATGCAGTCACAGCTGGAGCAAGGCAGCACCTCCTACACAGCAAAGACACGCAGAAGAAACATCTGGATAGACCAAAGAGCTATTCTGTACTTTCCTGAGCTTAGACTATATGGCTGTTTCTTGTTCTCTTTCTGTTCTTTCCCTGAACAGAGGGAGGAGCGGAGAGGTTCCCAATTCTGACCTTCAGGACACAAGCAAGTATATCTATCAGCTCACCTCTGCAGCTTCCACAAGGACCATCCTCCCTCTAAAGTTACCTCCAAAGTATATTTGCTGCATTCACCTTCTGCATCCCTTACTTGGGTCCATCTGGATGCTATTCACATGCTAGATCTCTTCACTTAACCTAGCAAAAATAAAAATACTGTAACCTCATGATATGGAGTTAGACCATCTGCTTCACTGCCACAGAGAGTCACAATGTTGTCACAGGTACAACGGAAACACAGAGGAATGACTTGCTTAAACATCTGTTGAGTGCTAATGAAAAGCAAAGGAATTCAGTTCTCATGCACGGGTGTCTGGATCTGCACAATGCTCAGAAGACATGCAGTTGAAAAAGGCAGTAAAGGCAGCAGAGGAACAGCCACTGAGCAACAGTTCTGCCCGGTATTGAATTTAATATCAACTTTTACCGAGCTATGGTAACATGGTGGGTTGACCTTGGCCAGCCAACCACCCAGATGCTCCCCCACTCCTCCTCCTCAACAGGACAGGGAGAAAATAAGATGGAAAGTTCGTGGGCTGAGGTAAAACGACAGGGAGATCACTCACCAATTACCACCATGGGCAAAACAGACTCAACCTGGGGGAAATTAATGTAATGTACTGCCAATTAAAATAGAATCGGGTGGTGAGAAACAAAAGACAGACACTAAAACACCCTCCTCCACCCACTACTCTTCTCCTCAGACTCAGCTTCACTCCTTTATTCCTGACTCCTCTACCTCCTCCCTGGAGCAGCACAGGAGGATGGAGAATGAGGTTACAGCCAGTTCATCACATCTCCTGTCTGCCGCTCCTTCCTCCTCACGCTTACCCACTGTGCTCTTCTCCACGGGCTGCTCCAGTGATTGGAGCACCTCGTCTCCTCCTTCTCTGGCCCAGGTGTTCACAGGGCTGTTTCTCCCTTTTTTCTTTTCCTACTCCTCTGCATACCCAGCATTTTTACCCCTTCTTAATCATGTGTTTTCCCAGAGGCACTGCCATCGTGGTTGATGGGCTCAGCAGTGGCTGCATTGGAGCTGTCTGGACCCAGCTGTGTCTGGCACACGGCAGCCCCAGCCTCTCCCCCGCCACCAAAACTAGCCACCTACACCCAATACAGGTAAACAGGCCAACACCCTGTGTTTTGGAGGAAAAAAAGACGAAGTTATAATAACCCCATATAAACATTATCTACACATTTGTATGCTATTTCCATCAATAAAAACCACTCAGGTACAGGCACTAAAGCAACAAGCACGCCTGCAGCTGGAGAGGAGCACACAAAAACCCAGCCCTGGGGTCACAAATTGCTGGCATAAATCAAAAGCAATAGCCAGAAGCTTCACTGAGAAAAAGATGAAAGTACCACTGAAGGAAGCAATTTAAACTCCAAATTGTGATTTCTGCAAAGAGAATTCCTGCAGTCTGGAACAGCTTTCCCCTACCTCCCTGTCAACAGGCACATACTGTTATTTCAACTCAAAGCGCGTTGCAAAATTACTACTGGATGTATAGACACAGCCTGTACCCATTGCAGCCGGGAACGTCCTACCCATGCTAAAGAAGCCCATTCCCAGTTACATAAGAACACTCAGTGACCTGAATTTACAAATCATCTTTATTTTGAAAGGAAGAAGAAAACAGACCTAAGTAAAAACAAACTTTAAAAGCCACCTAGCTACAAAACGCAACAGAAGCAAACCAGACACAGCAACATTAGGCAAGAACATCCATGATATCCACAGAAGCCAAAATTCTTTAAACACATCTACTGATTTTTCTGCGTGTCCTCCACGCACAGTGGAGCAGACAGCACCAGTGCGCCAGGAAACAAGTTTGTGCCCCCATTCTCCCTCGCATACCCTGCCAGGGACCCTCTGAAACACCACGTTTCACTGCAGTTTGTTAACAATATTGCTAAATACAATGTTTTCAAGAGTGCCTTCCAGCTGCCAGTCACTCCTTGCTTTAACATCTCCTTGATAGCCTATTCTCCTCCTGCAGGATCCATTTTATGTGCTTGGCTTTGTGGCATATTTGTAACACTGCTAGTTCAATCTAAACCTGTCCCAAATCACCTTTTCAAATAACCCAGAATATTTCAGTACCCACTGCATTAAATCCTGCCATAGTCTTGTTTCCTACACTTAGCTTAGACAATGCCCATTGAGATTTAATGTTAAAAACTCCAGAAAAACCCCAGAACAAAACCCAAAACCTTTCTATAAGCCACTTGACTAAAGAGTTAAAACCCATATTATGTGCCATTACCAGTTACGCCACATTACGAGCATCAGTAATGCCACTTTTGAAGTCCTGACGCGAGCAAACAGACCTTCAGCTGGTACATGCATTTTTACCCAAGCGTAAAGAAAACCTTTGTCCATAAATTGGTCACAAAGGCTCTTTGAATACCTCTGTGTCCCAAAGATCGCCGAGCAGAATGGCTCTCAGCGTGGGAGCCAGCACTATATACTATTTCTCACGTGTGCATTGCAATCAGTGGTGGCCTGAGAGAAGGAGACAGCTCTGGGAGAGTATTATGTTTTCCTGTAATTATAACCGATGGGCCATTAGCACTGTAACCAAAGGATTACAGATTATCTGGGAGAGAGTGCCCCTATTAACAGACTGTATAATTTAAAAAACAAAAACCAAAACCTCAGGCAAGCTAGCCCTGCTACTATTCCAATAAAGGATAATGTACATGGAGTAATACTATAGGTCCCACTTAGTCTGAATTACAGACATCAGCTCGAGAGAGCTACCATTAAATACACAGCCCATAACTCAAAGAAGATCCACATTAGCAGGGCGGACATTTCTCTTTCAGTAAATCAGAAATCTGATTTATGTAGATGACAATCCTAGTGTAGAAGTCCTTGGAAAGAATACCCAAGCAAAATAACCTTCCTCACAGGGGCATTTCCCAGGGGTATTAGCAGAGGAAAGAGGAGGCTGACTTATTCCTGCACCCCAAAGGCATGCCAAGGCAAGTCAAAAGGGGCAACCCAGAAGAAGGAGACATCTCATCCACCCTTTACCAGCCTCTACCAATTTTCTAAATAGAGCCTCTATCAAACATTCAACTCCCAAGACGCATATTTCAGAAACATGTTTGACAGCTTGACACAACTCCGTACCGATGCTGGTGACAAGGGAAGGGCTCTGACTTCCAGAGCTGTCAGTCTGCCCTCTCCACAAGCACTTCTTCATCCCTGTCGGGATTCAGTTGCTCAATTCACACAGTGTTAAACTGTTTGTCTCCTGCCCCATGAGAGGGTTTCACTCCCGAGACTTGTGCTGGGCGTTATCTTTGTTACTGGTGCAGAACTATGCCTCCGCTCTCAGTGTAGCATTTATAATTTTATAACTTGATTATACCAAAGTTGTAACATTAGAACAGCAAAGGCATGGATTTGGGTTCATAACCCTCTTTTGTAACACTGCAGCTTCAGTGCTCTCCTAAGCAGGGCTGATCTATTTTTGTGTAAGTAAGGATGTCTGACCATTTTAAACTGATTTAGCAGGAGAATACCAGGCTAGATTAGTCTCCTTTTAAAGCTTTGGGAATCATAACCACACAGAGCAAGATACGGCATGACACGCAAGCTGCCATGCCCCATCACACCTGACCAGGAAGGCAAGGAGGTACACTGACCCCGAATTCTGTAAGCCCTTCAGTGGCACAAGGGACTGACACATTTGACCTAAAAAACATACGCCTGAGTACCTGGCTTTGATAAAGGGCAGAGGAAAGCTTCGCAAAAGCACAGAGCAGCACCCCAGAAGCCTCACCAAAGGAGTCCCCAGTTCCTCACTGAGCTCTACCCTCCTCTTCAGCCATGCAGTTTCAACACAGCCCACAAAGCAACACGTTAAGGCTGCTCCTCGGCAGGCACGCGCCTTCCACCGTCACTGGCGGTAAACATTACGCTAGCGGGCACAGCCACGGGAACCAACTGTAATAAGAAATTACAGGGATCTGACACATCGTTCAAACTCCTAAAACTCATTTCAGGCTCTTCCCACTACCAACAGCCTTCTCTCCCTGGAGCAGACTGCAAACATCTTGGCAGCTTCGGGCACTCTGGAAAATGTTACTGTGTTTGTGTAGTGCTCAGTATCCATGACCACTAGCTAATTGGAGGATTTTTGGTTTTTTCATGTTAATTTTAAGAACAAGGATTTAGCCACAGCTAGAGGGAGGGGAAGAAAAAAACAAAGTTAATTACTTCCATAAATATTAACACAACTGATTCCTGTGATCTGGCAGAAGGCATCACAACATGGAAATGGTCTGTCTCCAAACGGGAAGTCAAAGCACTTGAAGCAGTGCAAGTTTCAGATGCTCATTTAGCTTTTTTCATTTAATTGCACTGGCTCTAATTAAAGTGGACATTCATACAGCTATTCTCACAGCTGGCATCACACTGCACAGACAATGAATTGTTCAACTAATTTTAAACAGTGTGGATTTTTTTACTTTTTAAAAATTATTATTATCATTTCTATTTAAGGCACCAGCGTCTTTAGCTTTCAGCAGGATTCCCACGCCAAGTCCTCCCAGAAGCTACTCACATCAGGTCACTGTCCTCTACTTCAAGCAGTCCCCAGAGCTACTCACCTCTCCTGTAGGACTTGGCCAACTTGACTCTTGAAGCAAGGTCCCACTGATTTTCATCCTTTGGACCACAGAAACAGAAAAGCCCTCTGGCTTCGAGGTGAGTTGTCGCAAACTACAGTTTTCTGTTTGAGGTGTCGTGTAGACTGAAGCCATCTGAACCTCACTGGAGAGGCTTCCCATACCACAAACCGCTGTTAGAGCTCCTCTCGAATACCATGCAGATTTACAACGGCCTGGTATAAGACACTCAGACACCAAAACTGCCCTTACAAGGTCATCTGGCGTTGTCAAGGTAGGAGCAGTTCCTAATGATGCAGTCAAAAGACCAAATGAATTTCAGCCAAAAAGCAAGGAAGAAGGAATGTATGGTAAACTGCTACCGAGAGCAATTTCCCCAGGTATGGTAAATTGCCACCTGCCACCTCATCAAACTACCAGGGTGGCTATCCCGAACGCGGCCTCGCTCTGCCAGTCTGGCCAGCACATACCCTTCTGAGCTCTTCACCTGCTCTCTCCCTTCTGCTTCAAGCCAAGGCACACTCTCCTTCTGGGGAACCCCCATCCAGTCAAAAGTAGCCTGCCAGTAGCCCTAAACCTGAAATAAAAGTATTTTCATCTACCATTGAGTCTTCAAACCTATTAATAAGTGGTATACTGGGTTATCAAAAGTTAACAGCCCTCCTTCTCCAGAAGGTTCAAGTTTTCTTCTTGCTGTCCTGCAAGGAAGGAACTGGGTTCCCCCTGCTCCACACCAGTCGGTGTTCAGCTGGGACTGAGGGCCCCGGCAGGGTCAGGGTCTCCTCCCACTCAGTGGCACCAGCTCAGGCTCTCGCTGCGGTGTGTCACACCATTCGGGGACAGTGACAGACAGGGTTAGTTACAGCTCAGCTCAAGACACAGGAGTGAGCAATGCTTTTTGAATTGCACTTCGGAAAACAGGCAGAGGAACCGCTCCCCCAGTTAATACAATAAAGTCAGGGACAGTGTCCTTCACAGCCATTTTGGGATGCCCAGTCATTATCCTTGGGGATGGGGGGAGAGATAAAGAGCATCCCTTCGCCCTGCCCAGCATTTCCTCATTCCTGGGAACTTTTTCTTTCTTGCAAATTCTTTTACTGCAAGTTTCAAGCCCTTTCATACACAACGTCAGAGGAAACCCCAGTTTACAAAGGGAAGTTTGCAGCTTGACCCGAGACCTGCATGAGCCAGTCCTGTGCAGGTTACACAAAAGACACAGACACCTTGCGGAAGGTATGTGGGTGGGGAGAAGAGAGGCACACAAAGAAGAGGTGTGCAGCCCACGCCTGCCCTGGGACAGAGCTCTGGGGGGCTGAAGGTGGCTGCACTTTGACTATTCTTGTCTGTTGGGTGGCTGAAGATACAGTAGAGATAAGAATATGAGAGTGAAATTAAGAACTGCTGAAATGGTTGGTGGCTTTGCTGAGCCCTTCTTCTCCCCACGTCCCTCAGGCTTGTACAGGGGAGGGGAGCTGGTCTCTAGCCAAGGCTGGACACCCACCGGCATGCGTCATTCTCAGTCTGTTGGGGCAAGTGATACTGCAGAGTGACTCTGTCCACCCTGAGACCAGAAAAAGCAGCCACCACCCACATCAGGGGCAGCACATGAGTGGGACAGGCTGGGAGCACAACTTCAAGTGATCAAGGCTGAGCTTTATCCAAGCTGCAATAGCTGAAGGCTCCTTTAACAGAGCTTGGGTGCCCTGTTTTAAAGCCATGTTGATACGCAGTCCCCACCCATGAAAGCGAGAAATCCCAGTGCAAACGCCACTCAGATAGCTGCTACTCCTCAGGAAGCATCCACTGGCCACGCAGAGATTTTCAAAGATGTTAAGATCATTTCAGTGCAACAGCATAAAGGGCATCACTAATAGGCTACCTCTAACACCAGCACTTCAACGCTCCTGAAATTCACACAGACTAAAGCCTGGGCAGCTAATAACAAAGACAGATGGCACAGGAACATCTTGTCATTTTGGACTAGCACAGCATGTCGCATCTTTACACACACATTGGAGACGCTACAGCCACTCCTCACAGGGTGCTCACTGTCATCCTCGCAAACCGTTTTCACCCTTTTCCATCTGCAGAGTGTTACAGTGGGGAACAGCTTGAGAAAGGCACTTCGCACAAAACAAACACAAGATGGGTGTGACAGCTGCCAGCACAGAATTAAATGCTGAAGAAAAGCGACAGCAGCAGAATCAAGAAGATCCACCAGCTTTTCCACACAAGGGACGTGGCGAATAACCAACAAGCAGAAAATCTAAAAATATCCCAAATTCACATTAAGAAAAAGCAGCAAAGGCTTAAAACTGATATTCAGAAAGGATGCGTTCATTAAAACAAGCAGGAGGGCTTCAAGGACAGGGTGGGTGAGGCTTTGAGCAACCTGGGCTAGTGGCAGGTGTCCCTGCCCATGGCATCACCCATTTAAAAAAAAAAAAAAAAA
>WKFP01014924.1:931352-953623 GCA_011057875.1 Pterocles orientalis | reverse complement strand
CACCGCCACCGCCCGCGCGCGGGAGGCGGAGTTCCGCTCGCCCCACCTCACGCCGCTCCCAGCGCGCGCCCGCTACCTTGCCGGCCGGCGCGCTCCAGCCGCTCGCGCCGGGGCCTAGGCCGGGGCCGGTCTGAGGGAGCGGCGGCGGGTCCCGGGCCGGCCAGGGCCGGGGGGCGGTGCGGTGGAGCCGCGGGCGCTTGGCCTTCCCCACCATGGCGGGCGGCGTGCCGGGGCGGAAGGGGAAGAAGGAGGCGGGCCGGCCTGGGCCACGCCTTTCCCGCCGCGGGGCCGCCCCCCGCCCGGGCGGGCCCTGCCGGGGAGGAGCCGTCCCGTTGGTTTGGGGGCCCTGGGGAGCCTCTCACTACGGGCGGAGCCAGGGGAAAGCCTCGGCGGCGGCTCGAGCCGGCTCGCTCCTCGGCTGTTAACTCTGAAGCGTAATGATGGCACCTCAAACGGCAGCGTCCTGCCGCAGGTCGGTTTACAGGGCAGCCGGGGCGTTAATCTAAAGGCAGCCTGCCCGAGGTGGGTCCTGGTGTTCGGGTTAAACCCAGAGAGCCTGCAACACAGTTAAAGTGTGGTGTAAGCCCCTTGGGAGAGCTGAGGCCTCTCAGTAGCACTACTCAGTGACTGAGGTGGCCTGGTAGGACAGAGGACTGAACTCTCAAACTCCCCATCAGAAAGTATTCCTAGAGTTAAAACAGAAAATTCCTGACGACGCAGAGACGCAGACCCGGTGGAGAACCCCGACAGCAGCCGCAGCCTTCCCTGCACCTTCCTCCACACCGCAGGGGTGAAATGCAAAGCCACTTCTCCCCACCCCCAGGTGAATAAAAAGTTCCAGCCTCCAGAACAATCATGGTTGTCCTCTTAAACATGCATCTTCGTTTTCCAGCTGGCCTTTCTCTTGCCCTCCCCGTCCCCCTCTGAGCTGTTTGGGAACAGCCCCAGGGACCCACATCCCCACCCTGGCTTCAGGGCTCCCCTGGGTAGCATCTTTCCACTGCTCTTTTGAAACCTCAAGCAGTACAAGCAAAACCAATACAAAAATACAATGAAAAATTTTGTGTTCATCAGTAACTGGTTTCTTAAACCAAGGCAAACTTCTTGCTGCATAGTTCTCTACACCAACTAAAGTTCTTTTTTCCTTTGCCCTTGTTCAGCCCTGGCTTGCAGACAGATGAGAGAGGACTAGCCAGAGGATGAGAACAGCGAGGCCAGGGGTATCCAAGCCACTCCAGCAGGAAGACGTACCACATCCAGCTAAAACACATGCGCGCAACCAAGCGTACCCCTACACAAATACTAGAAGGCTGAAAATAAAAAATACTTCTGAGAATAGAGGTCCCACCGCCGCTCTGAATCCCTGCTCCCGTTGTACTGTGCATTCAACATGGGTATGGCAGGAGCTGGGATACACCACATTTGATGTTTGCCAGGGATAGAAAACACTGGGAAAACTTCCATTCCCGTGCTATAGGCTGGGTGAGCATCATTTAGGAGCAAAGCACCAAAATGGTATCTCTGGTCACCAAAATGAACGATTCTGGGGAGCAACCACTCCGAGAGCGCCTACTGGATGCACAGCTGGGTGCCCCGCTCCCCACCCCCGCTGCTCAAGAGCATCCTGCAAAAACCACAACGGTCCCACAGCCGGTGGAGGCATGGGGGAAACACAGTCCACTCTAGTGAAAATTAAATTTAAAAGGGGAACTAATAAAAATAAAGATGGTTAGAAGGAATGTTTAACAGCTTAAAATGCTTACGGTTGGGTTGGGGAGCATCCAACAGTCATGTGGTACGACTGAGAATACCAACCCCCTTCACCTGCAGCAGGCTTAAACAGCAGCAAGGAGAAAGAAAATGGAGAAACAAAAAGACATCCTCTAAAAAAACTGAAGTTGTTCCCAAACAGGGAAGTATCAAAGATTAAAACCTCAAGCAGGTGAAACCCACACCAGAGGAGCATGGGGTTTGCCAGCTGTGGGGGGTGGTCCAGGAGAGGCTGGACACCAGCATCCCAGTGCTGCCTGCTCCAGCTCTGGCTTGTTGCTGCTTGGGCGTCTTGTCCTGTGTGTGGTTGTAAAAGCATGGGCACAGCATAAGAGTTGCTACTCATTGGCTAATACATGTAGCAAATAGTCAGGCTAATGAGCTACCAGGCTAAGCACTGGAGGCGGGGGGGTGGCAGGATGTGTTTAAGGGTCCCCTGGGAATTGTTCACGACAGTGCTTTGCTGTGGTTGTCCGCCCAAGCTCAAAGCTGTGAGGGAGCATTGAGGAACAGCTTGGGAGGAGCTGGAAGTACACCAGCAAGCTTCAACTTTGGGCTACAAGGACCCATGTTATGCCTGCTCTGCTCCTGCTGCTCTGGCTTGGGAGGCTCCCAGCTCTCTCACTCCCTTCCCATCACCTTTGTCAGCACCAGCAGAGCCGGTTGACAAACTCAATGAAATAATTGAAGAGAAAAGAGCAGCCTGATAAGGACGTTACGCAATACAAAAGGAAAAATTGCAATGGCTCATTTCACTCGAGCACACTTCCTTCCCCCCCTCCGAAATCTGCAACCCCCAATGCTGGCAGGAACTCCCATCACCTTTCCCAGATTCATCCGCACCCACTCTGGGGCAGGGGGCTGCTCTGCAGCATCCGGCTGCAGCCCCTGGGCTTTCCAAGCACACTGCAGTGTCACTTGTCCTGCTTTCAGCTGGGACAGAGTTAACTTTCTTCCCAGCAGCAGTGTGAGGCTGTTTGGGTTTGTGCTGAGGAGAAGCTGATCACACACTGATGGGCAGAGCTGCTGCCAGGACACTCAAGGACTTTCCAGCTTCTCTGCTGTGCCCGTGTCTGCAGGGGCAGGAGAAGCTGGGAGGGAGCACAGCCCCAGTGACCAGCCCAGGATTCGACCTCAGGGTTAGGACTGAGACCCCAACTGGCCGATGGTCTGTTCCATATCATGCACGGCATGGCCAGGAGAGAGGTGAGCCTCTGTCCAGAAGGGCTCTCTCTTGCTCTGGCTTGTCTCGCTCTGGGTCACCCCTCTTTCAGGGTCACATCATCTCTCAGACACTCAGGCTCTTATCTCCGTTTCAGGACTCTCCCTGCTCCGGGATCATTAGCCGGGAACAGGCTGAGCCTTGGTCATTGGGTGGTGAGCAGTGTCACTCATTTGTATATTTGTGTATATTACTATTATTCTCATATTTATTATTGTTTCCAATATTATTGTAATTGAGTTATTAAATCATTCTCGTTTCAAACCATGAGTCTCTTTTCCATTCACCCCTTTAATTGTCTCCCCCATTCCCGGGAGAGGGGATTGGGGAAGATGAGTGAGCGGTGTTGTGTAAGACTATAACAGCCCCCCAGCTCCCAGCAGCCTGGTCCTCAGGCTCCATCCCCGCCATGTCCCATGCCAGCCAGGCAACTGCTGCTCCGACGTTCCCATCCCACTGCAAGCATTGATACGATGCTTTCTAGCTACACCCAGCGCCTGGCTGCGATGAAACCAGCCCAGAGCTCTCTTCTCTTCTTTAAGAAAAGCACTAACCCACGGAGCATTCACCAGGACTCAGAAATCTGCTTCTAGCACTGCGATTCTCTTTGCTTGCTGCAAAAATTAGCCCAGCTCCGTAACTGTAAGACAGCAGCAAGTGAACTGCATCGGTGCCTTATAATGCATTGTGGTCACTCAGTGTTGGCTTGCTGGAAGGGGAACCTACAAAGCTTCACGTTTATTATCTTTAAAAAAAATCTACAGTCCTGTACATTTTCTGTATGACTTTTTCTTTTTTTTTTTTTTTTTTTTTTTTTTTAGTTTAGTGCCCTGAAGAGGTTAAGAGATTGTTGCCAGGAGCTGGTTCCTCTCTGCTCAGGGAAATACTGTTGTGGGTGCATTGGGAGGAGTTATTGCAGCCTGCACAACAAAATGTCAAGGATGACTAAAAAAAACCCCACACAGCCCTGAGCCATTCCATGGCGAGAACGGCGCTGGCATCCTCTGTTGAGCGAGGAGGCCTCGCTACACTAGCAGTGAGCCTCGACACAAAAATTTCAGAGCCCAACACAGCTCCCCATCTTCTCTGCACCCAGGGCTACTGATACTTCCCAAAGGATCCAGTTTCCTCCACTACCGGCTTGATTTGCCTGCTGGGGGAATGGGCTGGCCCCCGGCGGTGTTGTGAAAAGTTAACAAGAGGGCAAAAAGTGTGGGTTTTGGGGTAGGGTCCCTTCTCCAGGTGCAGTGGGAGGACTGCAGACCCCCCAGTGTAGCCCAGTAGGAGATTAATCCCCAGGGAAGGATGCTTCGGCCAGTGTAAGCGGGGCTGGTTGGGGCTTTTTTTTGGGGCGGAGGGGGAACACGCCCTCCTACCGCCGCAGCTCCGACTTCCTCCTTTCTGCCCTAGACAACTATAAGACAGAAATAGGAAGGAAGAATTGGGGTACATTGCAAAGCCACTGATGCCTGGCTGCTTTTCCCAGCCAAGCTTCAGAAGCTGAGACCATCCTCACCCCAGCCCAAGCACAGGACCGAGGGAAGGGCTTGATGCGAGGTGAGCACAGCATCTCCATTTTCTTTGCTTCTGTTCCTCCTTGCTAGGGCGACAAGCAGCTGGGTGACAGGGCAGTTTTATAGCTCTGGGGTTGCCAGTGAATTTGTTATATAATTCCTGACCGGACCTTCTGCCACTCGAGTCTCTAGATGGCCTTCAGGGCACTTGGCACAGCATCCCTCCGGCATGCGGCATGGTGCGGCAGTCAGTCCGCACAGCCTTTGGAAAGGCAGATTGCCTGGACTGTAATGGCTTTGCTTTCGGAGGTAGGATTAAGCCTGGGACTGCGGGTGGTTATCAAGGAGAGGGTGTTGGACCCCACTCAACCCCTTCCTCGCCACCCCACAGCCCTGTGAAGCAGAGCGGAGAGGATGCAGCCTGCTTCCCAGCACCCTCACACATGGCACCGGTGACAGCTGGCAGCATCGGCCAAGCGCCAGGGCTGGGGGCTGCACTGACCTCCCAGCCGGGACCCCTTTATTCCCTGTGGGGTCCCGTATGAGCACCCTCTGCCAGCTGCGGGATGTCACAACTCAGAGGGGAAGAGGGAACTGGCGTGGCAGCATGGCGCGAGCGCAGCAGGGACGGCCACTGGCGGGGAGCTCGGCGCGGTGCCACCACCGGCATGCAGGCGCAGAGACCTTCCTGGAGGTCCCTTCCTCCTTTCTGGATGTCCCTGCACCCCTGCAGACCTGGGGAAAGAGGTGGGAGAGGGGAAGTAAGACCCTCGCTCTTCTCCTCCCTCTTTCCGTGTGCTGTTCATACCAGATACTCTGCTGGTGACCACTCAAAATGCCTGGCAGCGGCAAGGAAGGCAGCAGAGGCTGAGGGCAGGCTAAGCCTGGGGAGAGTAGGTCCTTCCCAAAAATCTCTGTGCGTCTCAGATGCAGATAAAATGTGGGGGCACAGCCCAGGTGTCAGGGAAAGCAGCCTGGCATCTGTTTTCAGTGCTTTTTCCAACGCTGTGGCCCCAGCTCCCAGCCTCCCAGGGAGGTGAAAAGCAAACATGAATGCTTGCAGAGGCTTCGCACACTGCGGATGCCGGTACGTGGCTTTTGCGAGGTGTGGGAAGGCTCTAAACGTGCGTTTTTGCTTTCATGGCTGTCACATCCTGCTTCACACAGTGGTTTTACAAGTTTTCTGTTCTCATCCCGGTGCTGTTTCAATTGCAAGCGATCTCAGCATGCTGGAGAGCACCATGCAGAGTGATTTATTTTCTCAGAGAAAGACAGACTCAAGCTGCTGCAGAGCTGGTGGCCATGGGGGATCCCTCCTTTGCTCCCACAAAGCACGAGCTCTGCCAGCTCCAGGGGATGGGCTGTGCCCTCAGGCAAGTCCCTCGAAAAAAATATAGCTAAAATGTTTATCTATTTCCTATAACAGGATAGAGGGATATAGATACTCTTTCATATATACATATAGAAATAATTTTATATATTATTATATATTTATATATCCCTGGAGGGGTTCAAGGCCAGGCTGGATGAGGCTTTGAGCAACCTGGGCTAGTGGGAGGTGTCCCTGCCCATGGCAGGGGGTTGGAACTCCATGGTCTTTAAGGTCCCTTCCAACCCCAACCATCCTGTGATTCTATGAATACTTTGATGGCTTCTGCAAAGGGCTCCTGGTGAAGCAGAGCCCTCATCCCAAGCTGCCTGAGGCCTTTGGTAAGGTGAGAGCTCAGGAACAAGGAGGACCCTGGTCCTGGGGTACAGCATTCTCCTCCCGATGCCACCACGCAGCTTTGGCCAGGGAGAAGAGCCTGGTGGCAACATACCCTGCCCCGGCCAGGGGACTTGGTGTCAGCACCCCGCTCCCCGTCCTGGGATGAGGGTGGTTGCAAAGCTCTGCAGTTCTGCTCCTTCACACCAGAGCAGGAGAATGGACTGTGTGCATCCCTCTGCTTGCCTTAATTCGTGAAAAAGAGGAAAAAAAACCCCAGCACAGCAGTCAGAGCACACCCAGGAGAGAGCACCCTGGAGTGATGGTGGCGGGGCAAGTCCAGGAATGAACCAAAGGGCTTGGTGAAGGGTTTGGAGAAAACACTGATGAAGCCAGTGTCTGGTTTTTGTCAGAGTAAAATCCTGTTTTCCCCTCCTCTGAACACTGTAAGGAGGCAGACAAAAGCAGAAGCCCCTCTTGTTCTCTTTGAAAGTCACCCTACGTCACATATACACTCATCCACCCACATACCAATGAAAAATTTCCCTCCGCAGCAGAAGAAAAGAAGTGGTGAGCTTTCTGCTGCTGCTCTCCCCTAGCATCAGGGTGAGCTTTACATTCCTGCAACAAGGGAAATAAAAGACTTTGGGGATTAGAAAGGCATCCAATTCCAGCCCGCAAGATGAACCCTGCATTACAAAACTCAATAGCAGCCAGAGCTGGGCGTGTGTTGAGGTTTCCACTTTATTTCTGGGGTATGGGAGCTTTTTTAAAACCACTTTTAATTGGAAACTTGCTCTATTTTATGAGATGAGCCTATAAGCAGGAACCTCTAACTTCCAGCAAGGATGAGGAGCTTGCAGAGCCTCAGTCCACCCCATTGCTGCTCCACGCTGTGGCGTGGCAGGAGGTAGCCTCTTTATCAGGGAGTGTAGTGATAGCACGAGGGGTAACGGTTTCAAGCTGAAAGAGGGGAGATTTAGATGAGATCTGAGGAAGAAATGTTTTCCCGTGCAGGTGGTGAGGCAGTGGCCCAGGCTGCCCAGAGAAGCTGTGGATGCCCCATCCCTGGAGGGGTTCAAGGCCAGGCTGGATGAGGCTTTGAGCAACCTGGGCTAGTGGGAGGTGTCCCTGCCCATGGCAGGGGGGTGGGACTGGATGGGCTTTAAGGTCCCTTCCAACCCAAACCATTCTGTGATTCTATGATTCTATGAATTAAACAGGTGGAAACATTGGGTAGGTGGGATGGTGGGAGCTCACCCAGCCTCTGGGTTTGGTCCCCACAGCCTGCGTGGGAACTTCTAGATTCTTGTAGAAGAGCTAGCTGTAGCCTAATTAGGCATGTCTGGGGTGTTGATCAGCTGAGTGCTACAGGAAACAAGGGCGGGAGCAGCTCTTCCCTCCTACGGGCAGCAGCAACTCTTGCTGGGCAAGAGCCCCTTTCCCTGGCCCCATTTTTTTCGGGGGGGGGGAGGGGGGGTCACAGAAATATGAGCTCACACTGTTTTTAGCATCCCCAGGTTATTACTGATTAACTAGGCACGTGCAGCAAAGCAGATGCAAGCAGGGATCAATAACAGATGAAGAGCATGAATACAGCTAAGTGTACAGCAGATGGGGTCATGAAGGAGCCAGCTGTGCCTCAGAGTGTGGTGTTGCTCTTGGAGGACCTCTTGGATTGGGCTGGTCAATGGCTGCATCCTGGGCACAGGGCACCACAGCCCAAACAAGTGATCAAAGTCATTTCCCAACAAGGTGCACCCAGGAGGGTCCATCAGGGATCTGGTGCCTACCCCTCCTTGTTAAGAGCTTTTACTCTTAAGACCTTTTTCTTTTTTTGTACTGTAAGAGTTTTAGGCCATTGGCTGCAAGCTTAAATAGTGCTGGCAGAATTTGGAGGTGACAAAAATGTGTTGGGCCAGCTCAGCACACCACGTGTGGATCATGCAGGGTGGGATGTTGCATCTGTGACGATAAACTCATGCAAGTGGGACACCATCACCCTGACATTCATGCAGATGAGGCTTTGAGAAACCTGGTCTAGTGGAAGTTGTCTCTGCCCATAGTAGGGGGGTTGGAACTAGATGATCTTTAAAGTCTCTTTCAACCCAAACCATTCTGTGATTCTATGAAACTATATCCTTAAAAACTTGCCACGGTGGACTGTGGTGGTGGAGAGGGACTTGTGTAGAACGTCTTTGTGAAGAAGGGCTCTGTGCACCCACAACGGGATAGTCTTGAGACAGACGTGGCAGAGGGAGCTTCAGGGGGAGCTCCAGAGCCACATCGCCATGAGGGTTTGCCTGGGTAGCCACCGTGCGGTGGGAAGGCTGCTGAAGCTCTGCTGGGGAGCCTGGCTCTGAGGCAGGGTAGGGATCCCAAAGCTGCAAACCTTCAACATCCAGATGACCCCTGCCACAAGCAATGGTGGCAACCAGCCCTAGCAGTCCTGCTGCATCTCCGAGTGCATCCTGCAGCTGAGCACCAAACCTCACTGTGTAAATGTTGCTGAAATCATAGAGTCATTAAGGTTGGAAAAGACCTCAAGGATCATCAGGTCCAACCATCAATCCAACCCCACCCAACCCACTAACCCATGTCCCTAAGCACCACAGCTACACGTTTCTTGAACCCCTCCAGGGATGGTGACTCCACCACTTCCCTGGGCAGCCTGTTCCAATGCCTGATTACCCTTTCAGTGAAAAAAATTTTTGTAATATCCAGCCTAAACCTCTCATGGTGCAACTTGGGGCCATTTCCTCTTTCCCTCACTGCACCCTCCTTTCAGGTAGTTGTAGAGAGTGATGAGGTCTCCTCTCAGCCTCCTCTTCTCCAGACTAAACAACCCCAGCTCCCTCAGCCGCTCCTCATCAGACCTGTGCTCCAGACCCTTCACCAGCTTTGTTGCCCTTCTCTGGACCTGCTCCAGCACCTCAATGTCCTTCTTGTGGTGAGAGGCCCAAAACTGAACACAGGATTCAAGGTGCGGCCTCACCAGTGCTGAGTCCAGGGGTACAATCACTGCCCTGGTCCTGCTGGCCACACTGTTGCTGACGCAGGCCAGGATGCCATTGACCTTCTTGGCCACCTGGACACACTGCTGGCTGTCGCCTAGCACCCCCAGGTCCCTCTCTGCTGGGCAGCTTTCCAGCCACTCTGCCCCAAGCCTGTAGCGTTGCAGGGGGTTGTTGTGACCAAAGTGCAGGACCCGGCACTTGGCTTTATTGAACCTCATACAACAGCCTCAGCCCATCGGCCCAGCCTGTCCAGATCCCTCTGCAAAGCCTCCCTACCCTCAAGGAGATCAACACACCTGCTCAGTTTGGTGTCATCAGCAAACTGACTGAGGGAGCACTCCATCCCCTCATCCAGGTCATGGATAAAGATGTTAAACAGGACAGGCCCCAAAACCCATCACTGGGGAACACCACTGGTGACCAGCCGTCACCTGGACTTAACTCCGTTCACCACGACTCTCTGGGCTCAGCCATCCAGCCAGTTTTTTATCCAGCAAAGGGTGTTCCTGTCTAAGCCATCAGCCACCAGCTTTTCTAGGAGAATGCTGTGGGACACGGTGTCGAAGGCCTTGCTAAAGTCCAAGTAGATGACATCCATGGCCTTTCCCTCATCCACTAGATGGGTCACCTGGTCGTAGAAGGAGATCAGGTTGGTCAAGCATGACCTTCCCTTGATGAACCCATGCTGGCTGGACTTGATCCCCTGGGTGTCCTGTACATGCCATGTGAGCACACTCAAGATGAGCCATTCCATAATCTTCCCCAGTACCGAGGTCAGGCTGACAGGCCTGTAGTTCCCCAGGTCCTCCTTACGGCCCTTTTGTAGATGGGTGTCACATTGGCAAGCCTCCAGTCTTCTGGGACCTCCTCTGTTAACCAGGACTGTTGATAAATGATGGAGAGGGGCTGGTAGATGATGGATTTGGCAGGTGATGACATCTATTAACTTACCCAGACCTTTCTGCCCTCAGGAGGAGACCACACCTTCTTTCAGGGCTGACTAGTGTCACCTCTGGCTCATCTGGTATCTTACGAGGCTGACGAGCTATGAAAGAACATCTGATGTCTCAGAAGGGGATATGAGCATCCCCACATACCTGGGCTCAATGCCTTTTGAAGGTTTCTCTTTGTTTTCTCGTTTTCATTTCACTGTCAGTTCAGCAGGTTCACAGGCGGGGCTGGTGGCCGGGGAGTGTTGGTTTTCTTGCTCAGGGCAGCGTCAGAGCTATTTCAAAACCTAATGTGTCTAATATTGCTAAAAAGGGTAATGTTTGTTGTTCCTTCGTGCTTTCTTATTCCTTTTTCTTCTTTTAACAAATTCCTCTTTTCTCACTTCCCTGTGTATCCGCGTTGCAAGGCCACTCCTCCGTTGCATTTTTCTCCAGGGCTGTGCTGGTGGGAAGGCATTATGGTAAATGACTGAATTAATGGACATGGTCTCATTGACACCACAGAAAGAACACTGACAATTTAGCCAACTTTGTGGATGGCATACATAGCGTGAACAGCTAGAACAAGCACTGGAAGAACATACCTGTGAACAACAGGGTCTCTATCATGCCCTGAAACACTAGTGTAACCGAGATAGCAAGTGCTTGTGGGGTTTGGACAATGTTCGGGTCTGACTCCAACGCCCTGTTCTTCTTCCTCACCCTGCGCATTGTGCAAGAGCCAGCCCGATGGTTGCCGCCCTGGCAGGCTGGACCTCACCAGGCAGCACAAGCCAGCCTCTCCACTTCCCTCGGAGACGGGACCACAGCTCTCCCTAGGATGTCACTCATGCTGTGATGTTGGAAGCCCTCGCTTGTTGGAAACCCTCATCAGGAAAGCTGATATTGATTCACTACGTGAAATACTTCATTTCCTTGGTGAATTGGTTAAATGTAAACAAGTAGCAGCAGACTTTTTTCCCATGTATCTAGCACACCTTGCTAGTTAATTAATCAAAGTTGTCCTTTTGTTAATGCTGATTCCAATTTCCATATGAATATAGTTCAACACAGAAGCTGAAAAAACTCACATCTAGTAAAAACTTAATGCAGCGCTTGAGATTTTCCGGTGTTACATAATCGTATAGGTCGAAGAGTCTGGATAAACACTAAGCTCTGCAGCAGTTCAGCTGAACGCATGGCGACACAGTGCAACTTCCCGCTCTGCTGACTTCCACATTTAGTACAAAACCTATGTTTATTTAAAACCGACTTATTTTTGTAAGACTACACGAGCACTCGTCTTGAGTCAGCCCACACACCCAGGGTGGCTGCCCTGGCCCCGGCTGCACAACTCCCAGGGCTGAAGCAGGGTCACGCTCTCAGGCTCTGCCTGCAGTAGGACAGCTGGAGGACAGACGTCCTCCTGGGGCCACTGTCCTCTGCAGCCACTTTCTATTGGGTTTGAGTCCTCCCTTCCCTGTGGCTGCCATGCACCAGGTGGTCATAGGGATGCTTTTTTGCCTTGCAGAAAATGTCGCATGACTGCTGCCTCCAGCTGCCAGCGGTGACCTGGGTGCTGCTGCTGGGCATGACAGGTAAGCCACACCTGCCCTTCCTCGCTGCCTTCCCCCAGGCACCTTACGTGGGCAGTGAAATAGGGGGAAAACCCAAATGCTGCCCAGCAGTGATGGAAACAGGGCGTTGAGAGGTGTGCAAGGGCCAGATCCCACATTTCCCAGGATCTGGAGTTAGCTTGAACCAGCCAAGTGATGGACAGGAAGGCAGGTGAGGACCCTGCCAGGGTTCACACCCGATGGGTGCCACCGCTGCAGACCAACCTCCCCTGAGTCCCCCCGTGCCAACTTTTGTCTTCTCTTCATTTCAGCCTTTGCCATGGAGTGCCCCAAGATCAATGTGGGGACGTGCAGGGACTGCATCCAGTCTGGTCCCGGCTGTGCCTGGTGCAAGAAGCCGGTAGGTCCCCGTAGCCTCTCATGCTGTCACGGTCAGCTAACAGGCAGTGGGAGGTCACCCTGCCCACCCAGGGTGGTGGAGGGGGAGACTGCATCATGGGAGAGTTCGTGTCCTACATGGTGGATGGGGCCAGGAGGAATCTGACAGACAGGACCCTTCAACCTTGCTTTCTCCATCAGTACCATGGGGACGTGATTTGGCAGCTGGGTCATCTTGTAATGAGTCCGTTCACCTCCTGCTGCTCTGATTTTCTTTTCTTGCTGATGTTGCACCACACAGAATTTCACCAAAGCCGGCGAGCCAGACTCTGTCCGCTGCGACACCATCGAGCAGCTGCAGCAGAGGGGATGCCCTCACAATGAGATTGAGTTTCCAGTCAACAACATTACAAGGATACAGGACAGTCCCTTAAGCAATGACATACAGCTGACTCCCCAGGAGGTGCACATGAAACTGAGGATAGGTACAGTCTGCTTCGCGTTCCCAAAGCCCCTCTGCTTGCCCCCAGGTGCAGCTGGGACACGGCAGCACGTTGCAGACTGCATTCCTTCCCTTTTTCTTCTGAAAGAGAAGAGATCCCAGCAGGGGGTAGGCAATGGGCTTAGGTGTGACACACAGCATGGCAGCTGATCCTGGCATCCCCATCCCGCAGGCCAGCCCGCTGTATTTGAGGTGAAGTTTCGCCGCGCCATGGGGTACCCCATTGATCTCTACTACCTCATGGACCTCTCCTACTCAATGCTGGATGACCTGGAGAAGGTGAAGAAGCTGGGAGGGGAGCTGCTCAGAGCACTGGAGAGCACCACCCCTTCTCGCCGCATAGGTGAGCCTGTCTCCATCACAGCAGCCTGGCACAGCTGTTTGCTGCTGGGAAGAACCTCAGGGATGGAGCGGGAAGCAGGTAGCAGGTAGCAGGTAGCATGACCTGTTCTCTGCCAGGCTGGAGAGCGTGTTGAGGCAAAGGGTGTGGTGGACACATACATGAGAGCCAACAGATTGTCCATGGCCTGTGCTACAGGGACACCTGCCTGTCCCTGCCTGTCCCTGCCCCTGACACTGTGGTCCTGGATGCCCTAGGGTTTGGCTCCTTCGTGGACAAGACGGTGCTGCCCTTTGTGAACACACACCCTGAGAAGCTGAGAAACCCCTGCCCCAACAAGGATGAGCAATGCCAGCCTCCCTTCGCCTTCAAGCACATCCTCTCGCTGACCGACAATGCCCAGAAGTTTGAGAGCGAAGTGGGGAAGCAGTTTATCTCAGGGAACCTGGATGCCCCAGAAGGAGGGCTGGATGCCATGATGCAGGCAGCGGTGTGTGGGGTAAGTCCGGCAGCTGCGGGTAGGTGTGAGGGCTCACACACTGTCCTGCAGGAGGTGGGTCTACCCCTCTCCAGGTGGGCTCTGGAAGCCCGTTGTGTATAAGTCTTGATTTGGCAGTGGAACAGGTTACTCTGGGGTGGAGTACAAGAGAGCATCTTACCACAGCCTCCTGATCTCCTGAAACCCGCCTCCTTCATGCCCTCTGCCCCACACCACAGCCGGCATATGACGTGCTGTGCTTTGGCAAGGGCCGTACCACACTTGCTGGCACCATCATCCCAGCCTCGCTCAGGGACAGGTCTCCATGCCACTTGCAGGACTTGATCGGCTGGCGCAATGTG
Organism: Pterocles orientalis; assembly: GCA_011057875.1. Lineage (NCBI taxonomy): Eukaryota > Metazoa > Chordata > Aves > Pterocliformes > Pteroclidae > Pterocles > Pterocles orientalis. The sequence goes on along the minus strand of WKFP01014924.1, from coordinate 939,829 downwards.
ACCCGCTTGCTGGTGTATGCTACCGATGATGGCTTCCACTTTGCTGGTGATGGCAAGCTTGGGGCCATCCTGACCCCCAACGATGGCCAGTGCCACTTGGAGGACAACATGTACAAAAAGAGCAACGAGTTTGTAAGTATCCGGGGACCACTCAGCGACTTGGCACCCTCAGCCTTGCTCCCCCAGGCAGAAAAAAAGTCACATAAAAAGCCTGTTGCTGAGACCACAAGGTCACCATAATCACGATAATTTGGGCCATAAAATCCACTGTCCACCCTTCTGCTGGTGGGGGCGATCACACTGAGAGCGATGTCCCTCTCCCCACCTAGGACTACCCGTCTGTCGGCCAGCTGGTCGAAAAACTCGCCGAAAACAACATTCAGCCCATTTTTGCTGTCACCAGTAAGGTGGTGGATGTCTACAAGGTAAGGAGACTTCAGATGGTCCAGGTGCCTCCCATCCCTCCCCAGGAGGACAGGGACAGCTGTGTGTGTCCTCCTGCTGCTGCCCCCTGCCCCACCATCATACAGGGAGGACCGCTCACCTCTTTGCTCTCCATTGGCAGAAACTCAGTGAGATGATCCCAAAGTCAGCGGTGGGAGAGCTGAATGAGGACTCCAGCAACATAATTGAACTCATCCAGGAGGCCTACAACGTAAGTGCTAGAGGAGCTTATGTTTCATCTGCCTTGCAGGACTCGGAGAAGGGAAAAGTTCCCATCGTGCATCCTCACCGTCAGAGAGCAGCTGGGACCAGCGCTCTGAGGGCAGGACATGCTGAGTCCCTCTGCCCACAGCAAGCAAGAGGTTCCCGCTTCTCCAATGCTATCACCTGCCTTTCCAGAACCACCCCAGGCAGCTGAGACCCTGGTCTGGGGTGCTCCCTGCCCCTATTTCCTGAGCTGGGGGGAAGCCCTGATCTGCAACCCCACATCCCCTTGCTTTGGTCTCCTGCTGGATTGATGGCACTTTCTCCACCATTTCCCCACAGAACCTCTCCTCGCGGATCATCTTGGACCACTCCACCCTGCCAGACGTCCTGGATGTCAAATATGACTCCATATGCAGTAAGGGTGAGAACATCTCAGAAGAAGTGAGAGGGCAGTGCGATAACGTCAAGATCAACGATGAGGTACGTTCCCCCATCCTGGGAACACCCCGCAGCTCACAAGGTTCCTGATGCCCATCCTGTTTAATGGCAGGAACCTAGCCTGCTGTTATGGGCTTTCTGTTTACAGGAATTTGATGCTGAGAGCGTCAAAATGCTGCTTGATGGAAGAATCTTCCATTGCACTGGATGTGCATGTGCTCAGCCCAGGGCTGATTCCACCCTCTGGTTGCTGAAGTTACCTGATGGCCTCTGGCTCTTCCCTTTCTCACTATGGACTTTCTAGGTCATCTTCAAAGTGAAGATCACCGCCAAAGAGTGCATCAAAAGCCAGTCCTTCACCATCCGGCCGTTAGGCTTCAAAGACACCCTCACCGTCCACCTGGACAGCAACTGCGACTGCCACTGCAATGAGCAGCCCGACCCAACCGCCTGCAGTGGGAACGGCACCGTCGTCTGTGGGATCTGCAGGTATGTGCTGTCCACCCAAAACACTATCTCAAACACTGACAGAGCTGGGGAGCTGCTGGGAGAGGGCCGTTGTGCCAAGCTGAGAGCAGCTGTGCGGTGCTCTTGGTTCCTCCAAGCACCTCTGCAGCTGGAGAACGTGGGGCTGGGTGAGGGCTCAGCAGAGGGATGTACATGTGGCAATCAGTCATGGCCTGGCTCTGGAGCTTTGCCCCAATTTTCTTATTCAGAGAGGCAGTTTACATTAATGGAGACAGGGGACACAATGAGCTCTCTCGTCTGTTGGTGGAGTCTCTGCTGCTTTACTAAGGGCATCCACCCACCCGCCTGTCCATCCAGCTATCCACCCATCCATCCAACTGTCTAACTGTCCGCTAACCCACCCATCAAGCAGACACAGATTTCTGTAGAAATCTCTCAAAATCTTCAGGGCTGTAGTTCACACAGGTTTTGAAGTGCAGTTATTGCTTCATGGTCCCTCAGTGATAGGGAGAGGAAAAGACTGGGTTTCCTCAGGAAACACTCAGATCTCCTTGGCAGGGGTTTGGAAATTATAAATACAACAATAATTTCCGGGCAACCGTTCGGTGTTGTAAATATGACCAGTGGGGAGAGCAGCATTTTTGAGGTTTCCTCCTGATCAGCCGACCTGCTCCATCACAGAGTTAGCACCAACAAGCTGCGGTTGGGTTCTGGTGGGGCTGTCCCAGATTCGCTCCACTTTGGCTGATATCTGGGCCCCACAGCGTTTCTTGTGGCCACTGACCCAGGCTTGCTCCTCTCCTTTGATGGCAGCTGCAATCCGGGCTACATAGGGAAGAACTGCGAGTGTGAAACCAAAGGCAAGACCAGCAAGGAGCTGGAGGGCAGCTGCCGGAAGGACAACAGCTCACTCATCTGCTCAGGGTTGGGGGACTGTGTGTGCGGGCAGTGCTTCTGCCACACCAGTGACGTGCCTGACAAGAAGATCTATGGCACCTACTGCGAGTGTGACAACATGAACTGCGAGTTTCACAACGGCTTACTCTGCGGCGGAAAAGGTGATGCATCTGTAGGATGGGTTCTCCACTGGGTGACTGTTTAGAAGGATTAAATCCCATGGGAGATGCTGCCTTTCCCTTCCAAAAGCCATGTGGTTGGGTTTGGAGGTCCTGGGTCCCACTGCAGGACCTCCTCAACCGTCCCATGGAGGTTGGCATGGAGAGCATAGGGTGGGTGATGCTGTCCAAGCACAGACAGAGGGAGGGCGACCTTGTTCTCTGTAGGATCTGGGTCTGAAAAGTCTTCTCCCGCAGAGCGTGGGAGTTGTGACTGCGGGGAGTGCAAGTGCACAGCTGACTACCAGGGCAGCGCCTGCCAGTGCAAGAAGTCGACGAAGAACTGCTTGAACATCCGCAACAATGAGTGCAGCCTCCGGGGGACCTGCCACTGCAACCGCTGCCAGTGCTGGGGGGGGTACCAGCCCCCCTTCTGCTCGGAGTGCCCTGGCTGCCCCTCGCCCTGTGGCAAATACGTGTGAGTGGCACCCGCGGAGATGGCCCGGGGTGGCGGGGATCCAGATGGCCCGGGAGTGGTGGGAATCCTCCCCACCTCCTGCACAAGTGGCTCAGCCGTGGGCAAAGGCGGGGGAGAGGGCCCCTGTCCCTGCAGAGGTGAGCTGTGTCTGCCTGTTTTGCAGTTCCTGCGTGGAGTGCAAGGCCTTCGGGAGTGGCCCCTTTGCGAAGAACTGCTCCCAAGCCTGCCCCAACATCCACGTGGCCGAGGAGCTGACAGGGACGAGCAGGCACTGCAAGGAGAAAGACTCCCAGAACTGCTGGATGTCCTTCCGCATGGTCCAGGAGGATGGCATGGACATATATACGGTTGCCGTTGATTCTGAAAAAGGTACCCCAGCCCTGCTCCCCTGCAGGCTGGCTGCCAGCTCTGCCATGGCAGCCTCACTGCCTCTCCAGGGCTGCAGCCAAACGCCATCTGTCTGCCTCACAGAGTGCCCGGAGCCTCCTAACATTGCGCTGATTGTGGGTAGCACTGTTGCTGGCGTGGCCCTCATTGGCCTGGTGCTCCTGCTGATCTGGCGGCTCTTGACGGAGTTGTTTGACCGCCGGGAATACCGCCGGTTCGAGAAGGAGAGGTCCAAAGCCAAGTGGAATGACGTAAGAAAGCCTGTCCGTGGTGGTGGGCTGTGCTGGGATGTTCACACGCATGTGGTCGGGACACCTGGAGGGGACATCCTCTCCAGAGGGAGCCACGGCAGACCTCAGCCCTCCCCACTGGCTGGTTTCACAACCTGGCCGGATTTTGCAGGGGGCTAAAGCAGCCTGTGGGCTCCTCTGCTAATGCTGTCTGTGCCGCTGACATGGGGAGCGGTGGGGTGGGCGATGCACCACAGAAGATCTGATACAGCACAACACGGGCCTCTCGCCTCTCTCCCTCCAGGCTGATAACCCTCTCTTCAAGAGTGCCACCACCACGGTCGTCAACCCCAGGTTTGATGGGCAATGATGTGGGTCAATGCCTGGCAGCACTCCCACCATGGGATAAGGAAATACTAGGCTAAGGAAATCTCAACCTAAGGCTCCCACCTCCTCTTCTTTATCCTGTTGGTTTGTTCCCTTCTTCTGAGAGCCCACCAGCACATCTGGTGTTGGCTGAGGGGCTGCACCACGCCTGCCTCCCGGCACAGTGCTTGACGGTGGGGTTAGCGGAGCTGGGAGAAGGGAACAGACACAGCTTTGCCATGGGTGGAACTGCAAAGCAGGTCTCACCAGCGGGCACACGCAACAGCTCCTGTACCGGTTACTGACTGTCTCAGCTCTTCATGCTAAGTTTACCTTCTGGCAGGAGTCTCGGACACCAAGCCCCAAAACCAGCTGCGTGCTTCCAGCTTTGATTTGGAGCTGGGATTTCAACACTGCCATTTCCCTTCTCCTCTAGCATGATCTGCTTCCAGCCTGCTCCATGCCTTCCCCTGCTGCGCTGGTCTCCACCACCATGTTTGCACTAGTTTCTGAAGCCCTCACTGCTGAGTTGGGTGTGGAGGGTTCTCCAGGCTGGTGATCTGCTCTGGAGTTTGCAGTGAGGCGATGGGCCCTAAGGGCTAGTGAGCTCCTCTACCCCGAGATGAAGAGTGGCTGGGGAACATGCACTAAGGCTTTTTTCCAGATCATCAGCAGCTTCCCAGTGCTCATACCTACCTCGGGCAAGGTTCTACTTGGGTTCCTGCAAGCTTGGCTTACCTCCACCAGGCCTTGAGCTCTCTGCATGACAAGGAGGCAAAGGAGCAACTGTTTGAACTTTGAAACATCAGCACCAGGCACATGAAACTTTGCCTGCAGCTCAGAGTTCAGCCACAGCTTCTCCCACCACCCCCCACGGCAAGATCTTTTCCTTGCTCTGCAGACGTATCAGACGTGCCAAGGGCCAGGTGTGCAAAAGCCTTGGCAGTACCTGGAGCATCTCCAGCTCAGCACGTTTCCAAACCACACACAGCGGCTAATTTCTCTTACATTCTGAGGTCATTCCTGTGAGATAGCGGTACAACTCCATATTTGCTTTAAGTTGGGGAATAATTTGCATATAGCTGCATTATGTCACATCTTCATTTGCTCTTAAGAGGTTTAACGTTAATAAAAATTAATATATAAAGTAAATACATCTGTCCTGCTAACAATCAGGTACAAGGGCGGCAGCTGAAGTGTTCACTGGAGAAACTGCAGCAAAATCCTGTTACTGCTGGCAGCATCTCCCGTAGATAGATTACTTGGGAAAGATGCTGGACAGAGAAACAAACTGCCTTCTGCACAAATTTACCATCTACATCCTGAATGGTGCTGCCCTGCCAGCCAAAACCAACTTGCTAAATGATGGAAACCAGTTCTTGTCCCTGCCCATCTGCTGGCAGCTGTATGTAAACCACCTTCAACAAGCGCGGCTGTACCACGTCACATCAGGGCTAAATCTGGGCCATTTTGCTGTTCTTCAACAGTGACTGGGAGGGTCTAGGACAAGGTAAAAAAGAAGGAAAATGTGTCTGATCCTCCCCCCAATACTATCCCAGCCTGCCGCTATTTTTGGCTCAAGGACCCCCAGCTTGGTCTAGGTCTGGTGCACCCCACGCCTGGCTGCACAAAGACACCACTGGCACTCGTTAGGGCTCTGGGGCTTGGATGCAATGCCCGCTGCAGGGACCCAGGTAGAGGGTGTTGTCATCTGAACATGAAGAGACTGTCTATACCTCCACCATCAGCAGCTTACGTCTTACTGCTGGCGTTGCGTGCGTGGTACAAGTACAACCACATCTGTGCTTCAGAGGACAATTGAGAAACTCGATGAAGGATCAGATGTTTTCAAAAAGAAATATGATCAGTAATTGCACTAGATGGAAGTATATGCTAGGCATATCTGCAAAAGCCCAGAGGGAAAACAGTGACTTGGAAGGGTCCTTCAAGCCCCTGGTCTTGCTTTAGCCCAAAGGCTTGGTGGTCCCTCTGTGGAGACCTGCTTGCAAAAGTCAGAAGTATTTTTCAGACAGGGGTGGAATGGTCCTTTCTCCAGGTTTCAAGCACTGCCCCAGAACACCTTTTCTTCAAGTTGTTGTGTTTATACCAAGAATAATCGAACAATATTTTCTTTTACTCGGGGTGGGGAGGAAGCCGTCTGATTCTCAAGTCAAGATGCTGATTTTGGTAAGAACAGAAGTCAGCGGTACAGGCTGCGACACGCCAACCAGTTCAAGTGGCCGTCCTGCTGCCCCCGTTACTGCACACGAAACGCACACCCAGCCCATGACACACCGTGTCTCTTACGACAAGGCTGCTGAGGTGAGGCAGGGATATGCAGGGCTCAGGCACTCAGTGCTCCGATGGGCTCCTCTTGTCTGGGAGAGGAGCTGGCAGGCCACATCCCAGGATAAACAACATCCATCCAGCTGAGCCAACAGCCCCTGCCTTCACTTTTATTACAATCAGGAGCTCCCCATACATTTAAACCACTTGTGTGCCAAACAGAAAATTTCCCATATTCTTCAGGTAATGGGACCAGCCCCACAAGTTTTCCATGCAGAAGTCCAAGTCCCGGGACAGCCGCCTTATGAGCAGGCAGGTGCCACCCAGTCCTGCTGCCCCCATGACGAAGAGCCCTCGATTTATTATCTGTAAGTGCAAAGAGAAATGCCGGCACCATCAGAGGTTTGCTCCTACCCCGCGGCACCAAGCAAAGACTTCATGCCCGTGCCCACCTGGCAATACCCAACCACCAAAGCTCCCCCCCTGCAGCTGAGCAGTGCTGGTGCGCGGGATCTCCGCAGGGCTCATGGCATGGGGAGGGACAGGCACCACCACTGACCAACCTTATTTTGCCATTTCCAGCGCTGAAGTGCCTCATGGTAGCGAATTCTGGTGAAGGTCACCTGAGAGGGTTGCAGAAGCACATCACCACTTCAGAGCCAGCCAGGAGAAGCTTGCGGTGGCTCAGGAAGTGGGGACTGAGGTGCTGGCCTTACCATGGTGTACAGTGGGACAATGGTTGAAGGCATGAGGGTGTGGAGGAAGTTGTCTATGTGCTTCCGGAAAATGAACCACGTTGAATTCACATGCTCACGCATCTGCAACAGAGCAACCATCACCCCTTTGCAGAGCATCTTGGCAGAGCTCCCCTGGGTTTTGCTAGCTCTCCCGCTGCCCGTCCTGGGGGTCATCACAGGGAGCAGAGCCTCCCCAGCCCCAGTGGCATTCCCAGGGAGCTCTTGGGCTTAGTCTGGAAGGGTGAGAGCCCAGCCAGAGTCTTCCCAGAGACCCTGCCTGCTGTGTGCATGGCCCATGGGACCACATGGCTGAGTGTGGCACACCTACCTCTACGTAGTTGTACATGGCTAAATCCGAGATCGCATGGTCATCTGGCACCCTCAGCCTGGAGAACTCAGGGAGGCAGGCACCTGGGAGAAGAAAGTTGCGGCTGCCAGGCAGCTCCCCAGCAGGTTATCCAGCTGCCTTCAGCTGCAGCGGGATCCTCCTCTGCTCTCACTCCTCCCCGGCCACCTCACTCACCAAGGTCATTGCGGAACTGGTCCATTAATTCATCAAAGACTAAACAGTCCTCAAAGCCCTGGGCGAAAAAATAGAGGGTAAATAGGCAGAAGAAACCACATGTTCACAAGAAGTGCTCTCGAGGTCCCTTCCAATCCCTAACATTCTGTGATTCTGTGATTCTGTGATTCACGGATGCTTTGCTCGTGTAGCTGTTCACATGTGCCGGGTCCCACTGACCACAGCTTCAGAGCAGGAGTCTCACTGCTGGCCACCCTGCCAGGGGTCTTGCAGATAAATCCAGGGGGTTGCCTTTCCGAGCAGGCTGCGGCTGCCCTGCTGGACCCCCCTCCCACACAGTGCTCTGCTACGCAGTAAGGCGGCACCACCACGCTGTCCCCTCTCCTCCCTTGGGAATGCTGGGTCCCGAGGGAGTGCCTGAGGGGAGTTCAAGACCTGCTGATGCAGAGGACATCAGACCATGGGACAGGCCAGCCCATAAACTCTACGGAGCTCGACTCTAAAACCAGGCATTTGTGCGTGAAAGGAGTGGGGGCCCCACTGACATAGCCCAGGGCCAGCCACGAACTTACTGCGTTCATGCCCTGTCCGTAGAAGGGCACAATGGCATGTGCGGCATCTCCCATCAGCACGCACCGGGAAGCAAGGTGGTAGGAGGAACACTTCACCGATATCATGGCCTGGGCTGGCAGCAAAAAGTAATCGTGCTTCAGCTCTCGCCTTCAGGCAAAACAACAGATACTTCACTTGTGGGACCACAAGAGACAAGGAGAGCAAGTCATGGCACATCCAAGCTCACGAAGCCAGGGTCACAGGCACTGTTGGCCTTGGGATGCGAAACCCAAGCCTATTCACTGG
>WKFP01014924.1:873188-929686 GCA_011057875.1 Pterocles orientalis | reverse complement strand
AAGGCGGCACCACCACGCTGTCCCCTCTCCTCCCTTGGGAATGCTGGGTCCCGAGGGAGTGCCTGAGGGGAGTTCAAGACCTGCTGATGCAGAGGACATCAGACCATGGGACAGGCCAGCCCATAAACTCTACGGAGCTCGACTCTAAAACCAGGCATTTGTGCGTGAAAGGAGTGGGGGCCCCACTGACATAGCCCAGGGCCAGCCACGAACTTACTGCGTTCATGCCCTGTCCGTAGAAGGGCACAATGGCATGTGCGGCATCTCCCATCAGCACGCACCGGGAAGCAAGGTGGTAGGAGGAACACTTCACCGATATCATGGCCTGGGCTGGCAGCAAAAAGTAATCGTGCTTCAGCTCTCGCCTTCAGGCAAAACAACAGATACTTCACTTGTGGGACCACAAGAGACAAGGAGAGCAAGTCATGGCACATCCAAGCTCACGAAGCCAGGGTCACAGGCACTGTTGGCCTTGGGATGCGAAACCCAAGCCTATTCACTGGGATATTTGTGCCGGGAAAAAATGTGGAGGCCATAAAATCTATTTCAGTAACTTCCCTCGATGGACCAAATATTTTGTCTGCAAGTTTTAAGCTCTGCAGACAACCTGACCATGAGTGTGTCATTGGCATCTCAGCCCTCTTACCACGAGTAGTGGTGGATGGTGGCCACTGTAAGAAGGATATGCTAGAGGATGTCTGAGTTTCTAAGTTTGTATGAAGAGCTGTGACACAGTCTCCTTAAGAGGAAAGGAAACTGCCTAACATAGCTGAGACCCTTCCTATCAGCCAAAAAAAAGCCCAAAGCAGGTAACGATGTTGCAAAGCAGCAGCAGTAGTAGTGTGGGCTGGAGCTCCCCCAGCTTGGCAGCTTCCCTCTTTGCAGGAAAATGAGGACACACTGAACAGAGCCACAGACACCAGGATGTGTGCTGGGAAGGCTGGTCCTGGTCCCCACTGCCACCAGGGTCCCCACGCAGAGCGGGATGCTCCAGCTCCATGCTGCTGCCCTCGTGCCCTCATGCTGCCCCTTGCCCAGCAGCGAGAGGGTCCCCGCTGCCCCGGGAGCAGCACGCCGCTGGGAACTGCCCGCTCTTGTGTCTCACAGCCCTGATAATTTGTTTTAGCCATACAATCAGTAAGTGCCAGACTTTGTTTAGTCAGCACAGTGTTGGGGTTTTTTTGCCAAGCCTGGCTTTTCTCTGTCCGATAGCTAAAAATCTCAACATTTGTGCCACTCAGCTATCTGAGCAGCGGGACTACCTTCACGCTGCTGGTTTCGGCACGCAGCCCTCACCTTCGCTCTAGTGGAGTTGCTTTGCTCACCCACCTCCAACATCACAAACCCACAGCTTACCAACAGCTAATCCATCCCTTGAGTTCAAAACCTTTAACAGCCATACAAAAGCACACAAAACATAAAAACAAAAGCATTAAAAAAGCACATAAAACCATGCAAAAGCAGCGGGAGGTGATCTGCTCTTTGCTCTTGCAGGGGCAGGGACAGAGCAGTGCTTCAGCACGGCTCCATCAGAAACTGCTGCGGGATGGGGCTGTGTCCTGCTGCCGAGCCTCTTCTATTCCAGCGTGGACGCAGTGCAGACCTCAGTCTGTTTGCTCCCTCTCCTTCAAACCTAGAAGCTGCGGGGATCCACCCCAACACCGTTCACAACCCCTTGGCCTGCCAGCTTCAGTGGAGTCTCCATCACCAAGACCCCGAGGCTGGGTGGGGATGTGTTCCCCGGCTTAGTGGCACTGCATTGATGAGAAAGGGAGATGGGAACACTTACTCTCCAATGAGGGGGATTGCGTCCAGGAAGTGGGTCTGGAAAAAATCCAGCACTTGTTCGCCGGTTGTGAGCTTCTCAAATTCCTCAAAGGGCATGAAGAGCGTGCAGGTGAAGGACTTGTCCTGCCAGCCAGGGAGGAAGGTCAGAAAGAAGCCCAGAGACCACAGAGAGCGCTTGGAACCTGTAGCCACAGTTCAGTGCCCAGCCTGTCACCCGGCAATCGCAGCAACCCGCCCGTGCAGCGTGGATGAGTGCCTGGCCACCCTGTTCCCCATGGTGGGCTTGCATAGACTGGGGGCAGGCAGGGGGGAGGCAGAAATGGGCAGTGTGCCATCTGCCAGCACGGGCCTGGGACACTGCCCTGGTACTCCTGTATCTGGTTTATAACATCCAGCTGCAGAGAGCTGGGTTTTGGGGGGCTCAGGTGGGCATGGATGCATGGCACAGGTATCTGTAAGGCAGAGCCAGCTCTGGGGGTTCTGCCCAGCACCCCCCCAGGCTGTGGGACACCTGGCACAAGCTGAGGGTCCCTCCTGGCACTTTGTCAGCCCTCCCTGCCACATGCCTGCCACCACAGCCAGTTCGTCCCCACAAGCTCCATCCCACCCCCCAAGGGAGCACAGCCATGGGTTATCACCATGTTGGGCAGCGCAATCATCATGAAGGTGTTCCTCGGCCAGATATGGAGGTAGTTTGGTTCCATGGCAAACTGAAAGAGAATAAGAATTACCTTGTGCCCCTGCCCCGCTCAGCGTCCGCAGCCCAGCCTCTGGTTCCCCTCCACATCAGCATACCAGTTCCCATCCTTTGTGCCATGAGAAGACACAATGACCACAGGGCCCCTTTCTGGTACCTGATGCTTCAGGGAGACACAGAGCAAGGGCAAGAGGAAAGCCAAGGAAAGATGGGCAAAAATCTGCAGGTTTGCAATCGCTGATGCCCTCACAGACACGTTCTTGTATCCCCAGGACCTCTCAGAGCTAGAGTTAACCAACCCCCTCTGGGGCAAGCTCTCCAGGATTTTTGGAGCCAGGTACCAAGACCCCCACCATTGGAAGAGGACGAGATATGTGCCTTCTCCTAGGAAAGTTTTAATTCCTTGGCTGAGCCCCAAGGGAGAAATTAGTTTCTCTAGAGCTGCTGTAGCAGAGCCACCACGAGAGGGAAGCAGGGTGTCCCATCTGCAACAGTGGTAGAACCCCCCAGGACAGGCACACTCACGTCTCCATCCTTGGGAGGGATGGTCAGTTCCATATAGCCATGAGGAATATACTCGTGGCTGTAGTTGAAGCGTGTTTGCCTCATGAACTCCTTTCTGACTGTTGAGAAGGCTCCATCACATCCCACGATGAGATCATAGGTGACTTGCAATGGCTGTTGGTCAGATCTGAAAACAAGAGGGTCCCTTGGATCAATCCTGCCATGACTCCAGGCCAGCGCAGCACCACTGGGCACAGTGGATCTGCCTTTTGCGAAATGCGAGTGTCACCTCCAGCGTTATTAATCTTCTAGGGTGAGGGAAGACTGGCTCTCACTGACTGGGAAGCTCAGCATTAGGATAAATAATTGTCCTGTAGGTTATCAAAAGCATAACTCCGGCAGATCTACCCAAGAGTGCAATAGGCACTACTGGGATTGCGCTGCTGTTCCGTGGAGCTTGCATCCCCAGGTGAATGGGGGACATGACCAGAATTTAACACAAACTATGAAACAAGGTCGTTAGCTCTGCTCTCTGATGAGCAATATGTCCCTGAAAACTAGTGCTGCGGAGACTGGCAGGTCTATTCCCTGCACAGGTCAGCAACTGTGTGCCTAGCCTACTGCCTGGCTGCTGGGGGCTTAGGGAGTTGCTCAAATTGTTTTTCAGCTGCCCCATGTGTCTGGCTTTTATGTCTCTCCTTTCCAAAGCTGACACTGGAAAACTGAGATTGCTCAATTGTTTGAGGTTTCGTGAATGATTAAGCAAAAACTAACTGAGCACAGAACTCGACCCTGGGCTTGCGCAGGGATTTACCTTTTTATGGTTAGTGTCCCCAACTCTGCGTCGCACCCCACAAGCTTGTGTCCAAAGTAGAGTTTAATGTTGGAGTACTTATCAGCAGCTGTGAAGAGAAAAGACAACTAAACATAGAGGCTTGTCCTGTGACCCCAAAAATATTTCCAAGAGATCCCTAAATTATAGGGTTTTTTGTCATTTTAGTAAATAAGATTGCTGTGTTGAGGGATGGCCGGCAGGCAGGGTGCACTAGGACTGCGTTTGGTCAACTCTAGTGAAAACCATTTAGAAGTGCAAGGAATCCTGCAAAGATTTCTTTCTTCCCCACAATGATGTGAGTCGTTGACCTGTTTCCACCATCCCTACATTCTCGTTCAGGATGGGATGTGGTGGCTGTAGTCAGTGGGAAATTTGGGGAAATTTGGGGAAATTTGGGGAAATTTGGGGAAATTTGGCCTGGCCCGACTATGCGTTTTGACAGAGTGCTCCAATTTCTGTTTGTCTCTGTACAATCGGGGTTACAGAAAATGCCACGAGCTGTGGCAAGGCTGAGGAGGCATCTCCTGCTGTGGCTGGAGAAGTTCTGGGAGCAGACACTGGTGCAGGAGCCAGGGAGCTGAAGCACCTCCCACTCGAGGGCGAATGCAGAAGAGCTGCTCATCGGGGATTTCTGCACACCACAAAGGCCTTGGGGAGATTGTTTGAATATCCTTTTGTTTCAGACAAGCCGCAGGGAAAGAGCACAGATTTATTTCTTAAAAACACAGCTAGTTCACATTTGCACTTTCTGAGAGCCAGGTTATGCCAAAATCACAGGCAAAGAGAGCCTGGAGCCCAAAGTCTCCTATTCATGGGGCAAACCCTAAATCCTTGGTGAACAGGGTTGTAAAAGTGTTTGCAAACAGACCTGGCAACCTACCTGTCAGCAGCTCTCTGTTTAAGTTTGCTCTGTCCACAGAGAGAATGTACTGCAAGGCAAAAAACCATGGGTTCAGGAGGCATTGCTGAAGGATGCTCTTCACAGTCAGATGAGACTCTCTCCAAACAGCCCCGCTGAAAACAGAGGGTCATGCAATCCTCTTCTCGCTCACAGCATCCTTTCTAAGAGCGTGAGCCCCAGGGTGTCCATCATACAGAGCTACAAATGCCACCAAAGACCCCTCCTGCTCTGCAAAGCATCTCTGAGTGGCATCAGGAGACCAGTACCTGGTTCTTCTTTCCGTAGGGGATAGAGTACTTCTTCCCCGAAGGCGTGTGTATCCTCCTTGCCCGCATGGGAATGCCTTTGGACACAATCTGAAACAGAAGGGAACATAACCCAGCCTTCTGGCCAAAACTGAGTTGCCGAGGGGCAGGGGCACCAGCTACCAAGCGCCGTTCCCCCCACGCACTGCACTCCGGGTGAAACAGGATGCTCTCTGCTCGTACATTTTTGTATGGCTATCCAAGTCACTGGGGAAAATTTTACAGGGCTGTCAACAGCACGTCACTACATTTTATGGGGTTACTTACAAGCTCATTCTCATAAAAATCAGCTCAAAAATATTTTTTGATAGAAGGGACATGAAAAGCCCTTGGGTTCTGGACAGGGCAGGGAATGACAAACAAATTATATCCTGGTGCTGGGATGTGACCTGCCGAAGCCTGGGCTCCTTTTCTGCAGGGAACCAGGGGCCAGGACACCCCACCGCTGCCAACAGCTGGATGTTAAAGGGTAGCGAGGATGCTGCAGAGGAGTGCTGGGCTCGGAGCCAAGTGTGCTGTGCGGAAGTTGATGTGCACGGATCGCAAGGGTCAGCCCAAAACTCAAGTTTTTGTGGGAAAATACAGATCTGGGCATGTCCGTGGGGAAACCAGCCCCTTTTATTGCGTTCTGCTGGCACACCAGCTCTTTTGGGAGTCCACCTGCTCCTGTCCCGTTTGCCATCACGCCCCTGGAGGGAGGCGAGCACAGGGGAGAAGTAAACCCTGGAAGGTGTTGTCTGAGTGTTGGGTGTCCCGGGGCAGCACCCTCTGCCACAAGCAGAGCCCAGCGGTGCTACCCCACAGCTGGGACAGTCCCCGTTGTGCCGTGAAGCGGTGGAGAGCCAGGCTGCAGGCATGCGGTGGGAGAGGTCTGCCTCCACCCTCGCCAAGGTGCCCCTGCAGTGGGCCCTGCCTGCTTGGGGAGCAGAAAAGAGCCCGTCCATCACCAGCTGAAGCCAAGAGCGTTTTAACCACCAATACCCCACCACCGACAGAAGCTGCCAGGGTACCTGCTCTTCCATCCCCACCGCTCGGAGGGCTTGGCGTCCTCTGTGGGACAGGGCCAAGTTAATGCTTCTGCCGCGGGCAAAGCTGGCCACCCGGATATCTGCATGGGAAGAGCAGTTGGTTATGGAGACACCGATAGCACAGCCTGGCGTGGGCGGCATCTCCCGAAATCCCGGCAGTGGGGAGCCCCCGTGTCCCCACTCGATGTGCAGGGGAGGTATCAGTGGGCACCCTGAGCTGTGGGGAAGGCAGCTGAGCAGCTTCGAGGGACACTTCCTCTGTGCCACCCCTAGCCTGGAAGAAGCAGCCACAGCCAGTTGCTGCAAAGGGGACGCTGGATCCTGGCAAGTCCCCATAGCGCCAGAGGGCACGTTATCACCACGAGCCATTTCCACCCAAAATGGAGAGAGCCCAGTGATGAATGCCTGGCAGCCCCACAGGCTGACGCTGCTCAGGTCGCCTTCTCCATGGCTGCTCAGATGGAAATGTCTCAGCGCTGGCCTGTTCCTCCTCTGAAAGGCCTCACTCAGGCTTCCCGGGTTGTCTGGCCAGCACGTGTGGCTGAGCCTCATCCCAAGGGCTTTCAGAGCTGCATCTCAGCACAAGCGATGGGCCAGAAACTGGAGCGTAGTGGTAAAATCCATCCGACTTAGAAGGCAGGTAAGAGCAACCGGAGGCTTTTTGAACCTGTGAAACTCCTAGCATATACAACATCCAGCAAAGGCTTGAACAGTTCAATGAAGGTGAAAAGCTGTTTGCTCTTGCTCTGAGCCAGCAGCCTGCTGACATCGCTTGGGGCTGGCTGCTGCAGCCCCCCATGGCTGCAACAGGGACCCAGGGCTGTGCACAGGACTCGGGAGCAGCTGAGAGCTGTGCAGTGGAACCGCCCATCCCGACGTCTGACCCAGCGGGAATGGGTCACACGGATTCTCCTTTCCTGCGCTGCCCATTAGAGCTGAGTGTCACCTTCCATGGTGTCATTCTCATCTGCCGCTTGGCTTGCCATTTCCACCTGTGTTTATTTATCTGTCAGCTGACAGACACTGAAGGTGAATGATTTCTCTCCCTTTCAGCCAGCACCGGGGCTCCGAATCGCCATTTCTTTGTTGTGGTGCCCTGCAGAGCTGGAGGCTTCCTGAAAGTACTCCATCTCTCCTTCTGTCCCTCTCGCCACCAGCCCTGCTCACCACTGATGGCGGCGGTCCCAAGTCAAGGCAATGCCTGTAACCCTAACAAAGATGCTGCAGCATTAACGACAGCTGTTGCTTCCAAACTTCTAGCCCACTTTGGTTCACCAGCGCCATGCTATAATTCTTCATGTGGAGGCAAATTTTCAAAGGTGAGGATTTGAATCAACAATGTAAGCCAAGAACATAAAAAAAAGAGCATGATTTCAGTCCCTGAAGGGTGGGTTCCCCCCACACAAGACAATATATTTCAGATAAATGCTCCCCACCACCACAGGAGCTAAAGAGTGAAAAGGATATCCCCAAAGTGCCCCGCTTCCTTTTCCTTCTGCAGTTCCAGGGAGCTCACACGGTTCCTGCTTTGCTTCTTCAAGAACTGTCATCAGTAAAGGGACAGAAACATAATAATAAAGCAGCAATTATCAAGCTGAACTTACCTTCTCTGGCTTCATAAACGTCAACACTGAAACCTCGTCTAGCGAAGAAACAGGCATTTAACGCCCCCACCTAGGAGAGAAGGAGGAGGAGTGGTGGGTGATGTGTTTCCCTAGCAGCTGTATCACAGACCGCTACTGAGGTGCATCGGGGAAAGCAGCTCTCAGGGGATGCGGCTCGGCATATACAAGCAGATGTGTATGGTGAAGATGATGAAGAACCTTGGAGAACTCCTTCCTGGAGAGAAGTCCTCTGGCACCCCTGATGTGCCTGCAGAGCTTCTGAGACAAAAGTCACCCATCAAACCTTGTCGTATGGAGTCAGACCACATTCAGGGTTTATTTACACGCGGGGACTAACAGCAGCAGGGCTAAGCCCTTCAGCTGGAGACAGTGGCAGCTGGAACAGGCGAGCTCCCTGCTCCTCTCCGGACTCTGTTTATCTTCCTCGATAGAATTCAGAGTGCTGCTGCAGTCTCTTGGGAACACAGCGGGAGAAGCTAGACCTGAGCAAAAGCGAGATACTACCTGAAAAAGGACAGGACACATACGTCCTGCTTGTTATTTAAAAGGATGGCTGTCTTTGTCTTCTTTAATTTTCATCACGAATTGCTGTCAGAACTACAGGCTCTTATGTCATTACTCTTTTCCAGCAGCACGGGGGCCAAGAAGCTAACGACCAAAAAGTCAAAAGAGAGGTTTAGGAGCTGCAATGCTCCATGCTGTCCTTTAGACTCAGATGCATTGCGTCTCTGGGATATCTCGGCAGCAAAGCTTTCCCTCAAGGGAAAGAGCTGTTCTCCTCCAAAGCCCTAGCTGCTGCACCGAGCCTTGCTGCCTCCCACAGTGGGAACACAACCAGCTCCTCCGAAACACCCCATCAGCTGGAATGACTTTAAGAAAAATATTCACCCCACATTCAAGCAGTGCTTTTACAGCCCTGGCTCCCCGGCACGCGCAATCGCACAGCAGCCAAATCGCATTTCCTACCAGACCACCGCCAACAACGGCGACTCTTTTCCCCCGTGGGTCACCAGGCTGCATCGCTGGGGGAGTCCCTGGGTCTCAGGTTCTTACTGCTGCGTCCCTGCTCCCTGGCCTGCTGCCTGCGGGGAGGGGAAAGGGAAGGACGTGGGCGGCTGAGTCACACCTGGGTTCTTCTCCTCTTGTTCATATTAAAGTTTAACTCCCAGCCCAGAGGCTGTAGGTAAATCAGCCTGGTTGGGTGCCCAGACACACTGGGCTTTAACTGAAGAGATGTGGACGTGGCGTTATTCATCCAGGCCTTATTAAAAGGCCTCTTTTGAAAATTACAAAGCAGTCCTGCATCCTCCACCGACCTAATGTAGCATGTATGGAGCAGGAGGAGAACTTGAGTCTGCTGGGCTTTTGCTGGTGCTTCACTGGGCTGGAACTGCAGAGACAGAGTAACCCCTGGAGCCTCATGGGCACCCTCCCGAAGGTGGGATGTGACCCACACTGCTTGCCCAGGGCCCTGATCCCAGCTGCAAGGACATCTTTCGCCCGGGGAAGCTGTGTGTGGCTTGAGCACTTTAGGGTGCAATGCTGAGCAGAGGGTCCACGCGGAATCCGCAGAAGGTTTCCAGGACTTGGATGAGGCTGTGAGGGGACATCTCTGCGTGCACCGTTTCACGTGCTGCTCCTTGGGAGGAAGTGCTCTGCTGAGCCAACGCTGTACACACGGAGATTGTAAAAGGGAGGAGCCAATTGCAGCCTACACACGCTAATTAAGCAGCAGACAGTGAAAATGCATACATTAACATACAGTAACCACCATTTCTCACTAAACCTGCAACGCACAACCCAAAGTAGCACATTTGTCTCAAAGGAGCAAGACCAAATCCCTGCACAAGCACAGCATCCTTCTCCATTGCATGTCCTGGGTCCTCATGCAGCAAGGGCCAGCTGCTCCCTAGGGGACAGGGAGCAAGCGCCGTGCTGTCCCATGCCCCGCCACAGTCCCAACCTGCAGTACCACACAAGGAGAGGACATCCAGGACAGGGTCAACAGGACCTACAGGCAGCCCCAGGCCCAAACTTAAATCGGACTGCTGGCCCTGGGGAGCACAGGGGTCCCAGGTGGGGCTGGTTGGGTTTGGTAAAGGATATTAGTGCCCTCAGACCCTGGCACAGCGTCCGAACGAGTCGCCGCTGAAGCCCCTCCACTGGGTTTCTCTGATCTATGCAGCAGTGAATTGATCCGTGCAGTCTGCGTGACTCACACACACCCAGCAAAGAGACAGAGCAGAGACGGCAAAGAGCAAGGTAAGTCTTAGATAGTAAATACATTATTCATTAATTGTTTTCGGAGCACAGACAGCACACCATTAGCTTCCAGCAGTGACAGTTTATTATTTCGAGATATCACCGCACCCTTTGCATACTTGGTAGGCTTTACAGATTACCACCCTGCTTCACCAACCTGAGAGCAGCACTTTAAGGTCCGCCAATTAATTAATGGACTCCTGTGGATAACGTGGCATACGATCATGTAACTAAAGCTGGTCTTGGCATACTGCTTTCTGCACAAGCAGCCTCAGCTACGCTCCGTGTACCTGCTCTGGAGGCAGGAGGCACGGACACGCGAGGAAGCGCCTGACCCGTTGGTGAGCAGCACTATGGAGTATGGTAAAAGGTTTTTTCTTCCAAGATGATACACATCAGCTTCTCGCTGCCAGACCTGTCTCCTTAGCTACTGACAATAGTTCTTGGCAAACCAGACTAAACTTTGCTCATCAGGGACTATCTGTACCCAGTGTAATGTCTTTTCTTCTGGGTAAGCATTCCAAACAAAATTTAGGTCCCTGGGTTATCTTCATCAGATTGGCTCACAAACTGCACCAGGGGAAAACAATGTAAAGCTGTTCTCCACTTTAAAAACAGGAGAAGCTGGGAAGACACTGAGAAAGTGCTACCAATTCATTGTTTTTCTTTCTGTGTTAAACACAACCAGGCTGCTGAGAGCATGAAAAAGTGTCACTTCATTATAACTCCGAGCAAGCCTTCTGAGGAGTCCTAAAGGAAAACAAAAAGAATGGGATAGCATGGGCTTGGATTAAAGCCTGCCCTCTGAAAATCAGTGGGGAAAGTAAAGAAGGGAAAAGTGTTTGATTTATGTTGCTGAAGAAAAAGACATGCCAATGTTCAAGGAAGAACCTCAGGATTTTATTTTTTTAATCAAATCTAAACCCCAATTATGTGAAGGAAAGGTTGAGAAATAATGAAACAAATGTGCACAACGCCAGGCTGCTTAAATCACCCTCCAGTAGCTCTTTGAGAAGAAAACTGTGGGTACATGGGTGTCAGAGCCCTCCCAGGGCAGAGAATGTGGCCTGTGGTTAGCTGCAGGTGGGCACTGCACTTCAGCGTTCAAACCCGATGGCTGCAGGGGCACATTTCTTTCTCTTCTCCACTGAGTTGTTTATCCAAACAGCGCATAAAGCCAGCTCACACAGGTAGGGCAAAGTGCTGGTCTTCAGGGAAATTCAGTGCCAGGATTTTGCTCCGCTCTGCAGGTACCTTGCCTTTGGATCGGTCCTGCTCACCTTTAGCATTTGGGTCATTCCTGCTCATCTTTAGTTCCTCAGGACATTGTCCTACCATTGCTGTAGGACAAATGTATCTGTGAGGGAATAAAATCAAAAACTGAGGGAGGAATACTTCAGGCTGATGAGGTTTGGCAACGAAACTCTCACTCAGGCATCCTGGGTTAGTTTGCATCATCCTCCCCGGGAGGGTAGCAGGCCCCTTTGCAAGGGGCATTTCCTCAGTTTCCACACGAAGGGAATTCCCAGCCCTGGAGCTGGGTCAGACCCATTTGCAAGGGTTCAGTTAACACTGGTGATAAGATTATTTCATACCCAGGGGCTGCTGTGGGTTGCCAGGCCTGCAAGACACTTTGGGATGGGTTTTCTTGATTCTGTGAAGAGACAGGAAAAAAAAAAAAAGAAAAAAAAAGTGGTGATTGCTTGTGGCTGGTCTGGGCTTGGAAAACGAGCAGAACCAGACCACAGGTGCATGGTACGTTTGTTCCGAGCATCTGCAGTCTTTCTCCCGCTCACTTCTTGTACCAACACTGTGCAGTCATATAGACATCAGGCTGCCAACCAGACAGGTTATTTAGGAACTCTTCCAATAGAGGTTGACCTCACCAGTGCTCTGGCCCGCTTGCAGCGGAACACGTTCTGTCAGTATGTGGGCCACCTGCAACAAGAAAGATGGCTTTGTTGTGTTTGGTAATAGCCAACAGTGCAGGCTTGCTGCAGCTGCAAAAGGACAACGTAGATGTGTCGGGTCTCCTAATTTATGGTGGAAGGCAGCGGAAGAAGAGGAAGAAGACAAGACAGTTTAAAAGCCATGACAAGAACTCCCTTTGCTGATTTCTGCAAACAGCTAATTACACCAGTTCTGGAAGGAGCCAAGAGATCTTGACCAGTAACAGACTACAAACCCCTGCAAAAGTGAAAGGAATAGAAATGTTTATCCCTTATAATCACATTAGGTCAATAATCTGTTCAGGAATTCAAATCCCGTGCTGAAGAGGGCCACAAAGATACCTCTGCCAGAAGGTCACCCATGCCTGAGGATGCGGCTGTCTCCATCCTGTCCTTCCATTCATTAAGGCTTTGAAAGAGCCACAACACAGAAATAAAAGCTGTGTTCTGGCTGACACAGCAGTGAGTCCCCATCCCAAAGTCCTCAGCCACCCCACCACACTCTAGCAATGTGCATTTCGTCGCCAGTCTAGGCATGGTCTGAGCTTTCTAGCACCGCTGCTCCCATGCCTGCTTTCTTCCTCTCCCCTTCTGATGTACTCCGGACAACCACTGCTCTTTCTTGGCTCAGGTCCTTTCCCAAGGCCCACATCGATGTGATCGATGTGATCTGCTCACACCTAGAAAGCCCATCAGGACAATCTGAGATCGCAGGGAGGGCACAGGCAAGTGGGCCCCTGGGGGAGTTGGCTGCTGACCTCTGCTAAGGGTTTGGGCGCTCTACAGACCTGGGGGCTGCCTTGGGAGGAGTCCGTCAATTTCTGCACTTGAAACAACACCTCGGCTGCAAGCACAGGCTTATCACAAAGGCTCAGCTTTATTTCTGAGTACTCCCCTCCCTTTGTACCATTTTTCTTTGCGAGGGGTGGTGGGGTTTTTTTTCCAGGAATTTTTGATTCGTGAGTGTCTCAGCAGTGTTTTAAGAATATAAATATAAAATGAATGTAAAACACATGCAGCCCTTATTTAGCAGGTGCCTGCTGAGTTCCCAGGGAGACTCAAAACCTAGGGTATCAGGCACTGCGAAGCAGAGCCATGCAGCTTTGTGCTGGGTGGTGGCTCTGTGTGGCAGCAACACAGCTGGGTGTCATCTGTAGACCTCCTCTGATCCTCATGTTTGTTCCACAGTGAGCAAGGGTTAATTACTCAAGTTATAGGATTGGGTGTATCAACTCATCACTTAACCCGCCTCAATCCCACTGTTGAATTAAAGACAACATTCAAGACTGGCCTTAGCGAAGAACCCTGAAGGCATGGGATTGTCTGGTCTACCTTGCTACCCCACCTGAGCAGGAAGGAAGGGCTAGAAGTTTACATTGTGGCAGCCTGTTTACTTACGTAGGCAGGGCAGGGAGTGTGCTGCCGGTCCAGGGGTGTGTCGCGGATGTGGATGGGAAACCGCCGTGGGGCACCGGGAGCATGCCTGTGGGAGGGTAATGGTGGTGGTGATGCACCGCAGATGGCCTGGGCCTCTCTGGTTTCACAGCCAGGGGAGCAGCGGACGGCAGGTCCTTGTTGGAGAGACAAAAAGGGCGATTTGTGAAACCTGTGCCCCCGTGGGAAGGGTCCCTGGCCGAGGGGCTGGGTTCCCACTTGGCCACCCCTTGATGCAGGAAGTCCTTCAGCATGTATCTGGAGATGGTCTTTGCAGGCTCCAACACCCAGAAGGCCCAGCAGACACTTGCTGATTTCAGATTTCACCTGATACTCAGAGGTACTCAGACCCCTTTCTCCCCAGTTTGTCCCACCAGTCCATGTCAGGGAAATGCATGGTGACAGGATGGCCTCGGGAGGAAGGCGGGGACCAGGGTGAGGCACTCTGCCACCTTCCTTAGACGTAGTGTCCTCCGCAGGAAGCTGCAGGTGAGCCTGCTGGTTCTCCCAGCACCACCATCTGCCCCAGACATTGCCCTCGCAGCAAGGGGAAAAGAGCATTCAAAACCAGAAACCGCAATGTTTAAGGAACATAGGAAAGGACTTCCGTTGGGGGCACGCTCAGCACGGCTCTGGCGTGAGGAAGAGCCGACACTGCCTACCATTTCCACAGCACGTCCCCCCCGGGACCAGGGCTGGAGAAACCAGCGGGCCCCTCTGCGCCGTGGGGTGGCCGCCTAGGTGTCAGCACCCCAAAATGTGGGAGTCAGAGGCTTTCTGTCTGGGGCGAACAATCGGTCCCAACAGGGGTAAAGCCCATCTGCTCCCTCCACACCTCAGGGCGGGCTGGGGAGGAGGGTTGTGTTTCCTACCCCTCCGTTAGACTTCAGGACTAGGGGCTTTTAAGCCATTTGTTGCTTTTGCAAATAGCACGTAGGAAAGGTGTCAGTGAGCTGAGCGAGGACTGCAGAAGTGGGGGGGTTACCTTCTCAGCACCTGACAACCTTAACATCCAAGAAAAAGAAAAGAAATCTTTCTCACAGCACAGGGGAGAGGCACAGCCTGAAAATGGAGGGGTAGGAAAAGTACAGAGGAAGTTTTCGCAGCATTGGGACATCCCCTCCTCCCCAAAGATCAACTGTCCTTGCTTCCTAGGTAATAAATGTTACAGGGTAGACACTAGAAATAATTTTTCCAAAGCACTTAAGAACACTAAGGAGCTATATCACCTTGTTAGAAATAGCTTAGGATTTGGGCATCTAAGGACATGTCCAAAATTACCTTGCTCTTATCAGGCACTGGACACATTTGGAAAAATCTCTATAGGGCTCTACACATCAAAATATCTTTAAGATCTTTCCTCTCAGAGCTCAGTAGCCATTGATTTTCAGTGAGACAGGAACTAGAGCAGTGGGGCTCTAAATAGACGAAATCTGTGCTTCAGCTCTAGCCCATTTCAAAACGGCCAGGTTAATTTTTACCAGTTGCAGGATTTGTAACACAAATATTGCCCTGCTGATTGCAGCAAGAGGACCTGGGACTGGATGCCCAGTGTAGGTTTCTTCCGTGCATAGTCTGTTAGTGGTTCAGCTGTTCAGGGCAGACAGTTTTTGGAGCTGGACTGCATCCAGTTTGCCTTTGTGGAGGAGGCACTCTTCCGTTGGGTCCTATCGCAGTGCTCATCACGGTAAAGAGGCAGGCGGTGCTCTGCTCAGTAAGAGTCTTCTGGTGCAGTGGGTTTGAAGATGTGCACAGCTGTTAAATGTCCCAGACTCTCCACACGTTTTGTCCAGACCCTGCACCCTGTCCAGGAGATCAACCATTGCCTCGTGTGAGGAAGGATACCCCTCAGAATCCAGTGTAGTTACCTGCTGCGCGTGCTGAAGCAGGGGAGAGCCGGCTCCGGCGGGCTGCGCAAATGCCATCGGGGGCAGAGCCTTCAGCATCATGTTCTGCATGATGATCTGGTGCATCTGAGCGTTCTGCATCAGCATCATCTCTACCATATCTGGGAAGAGGTCACCCCAGGGAAGAAAATAAGAGCTTTATCAGCAACCAACAAGCAGCAGAGGCATCTTGGTAAGAAGTGCCCTCCAGCATACAGACTGGTCACTGCAACCAAGACAAAGCAGCTGAAAAGGACACATGAAGAATATTAGCATTATTTGCTCACTGCAAAATTAGTGTCTATGAATAAGACTGTTCAGACCAGCTCTCCTGTCTCTCCTCCCTTCTATGATGTTGAACATCTTCTGTCTTAATTTCCCTACAAGTGCACTTCTCTGGCTATGCTGCCTGGCAGGCTGGAGAAGGCCAAATGCTAGAGCTGACCGGCTCCTTACAGCACTCTCCATGGCTTTGGCTCAAGAACAGCGCTTTCCGTGCAAGAGGTTTCCTCAGTTTTACGTGATACTGCAGTGCCACCTTGAGAGTCCACTGCATGTGCATCAGATCTGCTTATCTCTTGTCCTAATCCCAAAGGACTTGTGCAGTGGCACATAACTTGCTTGGGAGGGGGTTATGAAGGAAGGACAGAGAAGGGAGAAAAAAACAAGCAAAAAAAAAATCAAGGCGATTCTCCTTTTTTTTTTTTTAACTAGTTATACCAAAAGTAATTTACATATATCAGCTTCAGAGAAGTCATGAGTGAATTGGGACTATTTTGTTTGTGCAAATAAACTCTGATTCAAAAATCCTGACACTTAGATGAAGAAATTGCTGAGAAATATTGCAATGTCATGACGAGATTTTTCTGTGGGATGAAGAAACCTTCTGGGAAGAAGCCAGGGAAGTCATCCCAGGTTTCTGTTCATGTATTATTTCACAGTAGCACCCACCTATGTTTAGAAACAAACTCTTTTTATTGGCATGGCACTATATTTGGAACAGCACTTTCAGCTGTTCTGACTTGTTTCCAAACACGAGGCATAATAAAAGCCGATATTATTTTGAGGAAATTGAACTGCAGGTTAAGAGGGAACAAAACAATAAGAAAAGATTTTAGAAGCCTATTTGTTAATTTTGGAATCATCTGTGCACATGAGGTTGGCCTTGTTAATATTACTCAGTGCCTTGGGTTGAGCTGGTTTGCTTTCCCAGGCTTCTCCGGCAGCTTAACCTGGCTTTGCCGAGTTTGTAGTCCCTTTTTCTTTGGTTTTAGCAGTAAGACTATGTCTGAAAGCCCCTCAGAAATGGTCTCTAGTCCAATGATGGAATGCAATTCCCACAGCTCCAGCAGCCGCCCTGTTGTGAAACAGTGTGTCACCACCTTGGATGCTGTCCTGTGCCCCCTTCCACTTGCCGTGGCACCTGGCCACCTCTCTGGGGAAGGTGAAGGGAGCTGGCTGCTAGACAGAGGATACGTTACCTTCTTTAATGCTTCCAGAGCGAGGGTGTGCAAAAGGTTGGGCGGGGGGGATCTGTGTGATCAGGGGCGGCGGCTGAGGTATCTGCTGGATGATGGTGGCAGGCTGAGGAGGCATCTGAAAAGAAACCAAATGGAGAAGTTTGGGTTGGTCTTGGCCAGCTCCCTCATCTTTGGGAGGGAGAGCAGTGGGTATGGTCTGCCTGGACTTCAGTAAGGCTTTGGACTTCGTCTACCATGAGATCCTCATGGAGAAGCTGTTGAGATTGTGGGCTGTATGAGCAGACAGTGATGTGTCTGAACATCAGTGGGGCTGAACGGCTGGGCCGGAGCGTGAGCAGTCCCCCCACTCCTCTGGGTAAACCATTC
The DNA here is from genome assembly GCA_011057875.1 of Pterocles orientalis. Lineage (NCBI taxonomy): Eukaryota > Metazoa > Chordata > Aves > Pterocliformes > Pteroclidae > Pterocles > Pterocles orientalis. Next base: position 912,625 of record WKFP01014924.1, on the reverse strand, counting down.
ACGCTGCTGATTTTGTGCCTTATTTATAAGATGATTTCCCTTAAATTTTGCCTACAACAGCAAGAGGCATATCTTCTCTTTTGTTGAGATGAGCTTTTCCATACAGCCCCCGTACCCCTCCACCTGCAATGGTTGTCTCAGACCAGCACAATGCTAACGGTGTTTCCAAGGAGAGAGGATCCTCACCGTCTGCTGAATAATCCTTGGTGGCTCTGCCTGGGGGGCTGGAAAAGGTATCTGGTAGATGCGCGGGGGGGCAGCTCTGTGGTTATGACGGTGTCCTCCAGCTGGTGCAGGGGGCTGTGAAAGCTCTTCCAGAAGGTGCTGCTCCTGCAAAATCAAGTATGTTCTTAAAGAAAACATGGTCACAGAAAGGCAGACAGTGTTGTTACCCTCTCTGGACTAAATGGGATTAGCCCTTGGAAGCCCGCAGCAGGGTGCAGCCTCGCTCACCAAAATGCAGACACGTCCAGCACGGCCACGTCTGACAGGCAGACCACAAGTGACCGTCGCGTGGAGGGAAGCACTCAACCAGTGCCCACATGAGTCTTGAAGCCATACAGTTTTCAGAGCAAGCATAAATGAATGGGAAAAAAGTGAAGAACAAACTGCCAAAAGTCTGGGAAAACATTCGTTTCCTTCCACGAACTAGGAATAAGTAACACTTATTGTCCCTACTTTGGCGGCATTAAAAAGCCCTTCTTTGCATTTTGGCTCTACCCCAGAGAGCTTATGATACAGCAGTTCAGGACAAACAGGATCAACCCACCAACTAACCGAAGCTTTGTTAGCTGTAGCCAGGGAAGACATCCTGCTCTCCAGCCCCTCTCCCTCATTAGCTGGCCCAGCCTCTGTGCTTGGAACCAGCAGATGACTGAACACTGCCCAACCAAAGAAGTAAAGGACAGGAAAGACGTGGATGTGCAGATAACCTGGCTCTTTATGTTGTTTCTGTCCACAGAGAGGGTTCTTACCCTAAGCTCCCGCAGGAGATCTTTCTGTCGCCTCAGGGCACTGTGGAGCATCTCCTCATGTCTGTTCCCTGAAGGAGGAAAAGTCCATTATCTTCTCAAAGGATCATAAAGACAGAGCTATTATAGCACCTACATGATGAGATTGATTCTGGATAACGCGTTATAAGATAGCTTGGATTCTTCCACAAAAGGCTTTGGGCTACTTTTCTCATCAAATCCATAAATGGATGATGACTTCATGCCACATCCGGACAGAGTTGTTCAACAGCTCTACAAAGGCAATGCACCTTCTCTGAAATAAACTTTCAGATTGCTCTCTAAAGCCTCCTTTTAATCTCCTGGCTTAGAAACTCACTTAAGACCGAAATATTCTAGATATACTCTGTACATACAGAGAAAGTGTAAAAAAAGTTTTTTGGGACATATCAAAACAAACTCAGTTTTGAATGTCAGCTTTCATGTTTCCTTTTTGTTTTGCATCAACTTCCTTTTGAGTTCTTCCCGCATACAGCTGATTTTGAATTCACTTGAGATGAAAATAAGAAAGAATGTTTTCAGATATGTTGGAGGCATGCCTGGCATCTGCTCTGAAAAGCACCACTTTCTGTTTTGAAACTGTAAGTTGTTCAAGGGATTTTTAATTTTGGCCACAGCATTGAACGTTTCCAACTATTTCTGCAGCAGTTCAATGGATATGAGCCCAGAGTAAAATCTAGAAATATTACTGATCTTCTAATGGTAGCCTTTAATCCACAGATAATAGAATTGTAAACACTGCGTGTGCCATGCAAAGGAATGAACGCACTGCACGTGGCATGCGCAGCTTCCATGGGAGTGTTGTTGAAGGCAACACGCTGCTTGTACATGGAACATCACAGCAGTCTTTGGAAGGGTTTGATAAAGACACAAGTTATTTTCAACTCCCTTATTTATTAACCTTTAGCTGGTTTGATAGCTTTTATAGAGACTCGTCTGAACTTTGGCAGTTTCATAAGCGTGCTGGGATTCCTGACTCTCTGCCCAAACCAAAGTCAGGATGTAATTGCACATACATGGTTTCCTGGTAGAATGGTTTCCCAGCTCTTATCAACACAATCCTCAAGACCAACTCTTTCAGTATAACATGTTTTTTTCATGAACTGAGTCAGATTTTTTTTTTACACTGGAAACCATGTTCTGGTCTGCATAAGGCTGTGTTGGTCAGCTTCAAAGGTGCAAAGCAGCATTAATTGCAGAGTGTTCCTCCTGCCTGGATCCCCCAGAGACACACAGTGTTTAGGGAGGAGATGTGATTATCCGGTGTGACCTGCTGAGGAGCTCGTGCCTGAGAACGTCACTAAGCCCTTTCCATATCTTATCCATAATTAGAACAAATGTTTCTCTTTTACTTGCAGTTGGGAGAGGTGACTCCATCTTCTCTAGGTTCTCCTGTTCATTTTCTAGTCGCTGTTGGTAGAATCACGACAAGAACTGGTTACAAGTCAGGCAGCAAAGTGTACAACAATTTCCAACCCTACCTTATGGGCATAGGTTTGGGATGGTGGAAATGAAGCAGAAGTGGAGACAAGCGGCGCTTCTTAACTGCTAAATCACATCTAGAGAGGGCTACAAGAAGCATACGTAGAAACATGAAATGTCTCACTATAAATACGGTAAAAGAGCAGTCATGGTTCCAAGTGGCCGGCCTATCCCAGACCTGGAAACTGATAGCGTGGTGGATCAGCAGCCTTGTACATCATTGATTCTGGAGGGCAGACAGCTGGATCACATGAACTTGATGCCGGACAGTTTTGGGTATTCGATGCACTAAGAGGCATAAATGGCCCTGATCTCAGCGCCCCGTCACCTGGGGCTTCCATCTGCACCTGCTGCTCATGTGCCCAGGAGCCCCTTTAATCTCAGCTCGAAGTCTTCAGTTCATACCTGAGCTGTACTGGGGGAGTACTAGCCTGCAGCAAAACGACAGCCGTGCCTCTGCCTGGCCACGGAACCTTTTCACCCTCATCCCAACCTGCAGATGCTTCCCAGGGTGGCCCCATCACCATGAGTTTGCCTGACAGAGCGGGACTTTTGGTTGAACCTGGCTCAACCTCTTGCTTAGGGGCTGACTGTCCAGGCCCCTGCCCTGCTGGCTGTGTTACTGTGCTCAACTCCTTGCTCCTTAGGGAGCAGCTGGCCCTTGTTGCTCCCCGACGCTGAGAAACTAGAGACCTTTTGCTCTTCTCTTGGTTGTGCATGGCTCCACACTGGTGAAAGCTTTGTCCTCAAATGGCTGCCGCATCTGAGAACAAAAGACTCCACCACGGAGACAGGTTAGATGGACTTCCACCGTTCACATCTCCAGGGAAATTGTTTTTCCTTCCAGACAACTCTTTCAGTGGCCTCTGGAGGACAGTGAAAGCAGCACATCCACACTACTGGGTGTCAGATGTGCTGAGGGTGGAGGAGCAGGGCTGAGTGGAGAACCCTGGGTGCGTCAGTGTGCGGAGTCAAAACAAAGAGCTGCTGGAAATTTGTGCAGCACCTCAGGCGCTTCCAGGGAAGGTCTGCCCGTGTTTCACCGGGTAACATATCTTACATAAAAGTAGACAAAAAAAGAAGACATTAAAGTGCCTTAAAACAATCTGAGGTCCTCTTCACCCAAAATTTACTCCTAAACTTCGCCTGTCACAACTCAAACTAGTTTTAACCTAACTGGCGACATCTCCCATAAGATCGAATTCACTTTAACTCTATTTTTAATTTACTGTAGGTCCATGTAAACTTGCACAATGTTATTTAAGGAAGTGATAGTGACTGTAGTACCACTGCACGTTAGTGGTGCTTACACAGAGATTCTCAGTTGGCTGAAGATCCTCTTTATATCACAGTAGAAATATCCTTATGTAAAATACAGTGTTAATCCTTACACGTTCAAGAGCAAAAAGCAGAGCAAAGGCGACCACTACAGAGTTACTCCCTTACCTTTTCTAGGAGTTTGAGTTTCAGCCGTGTCAGGTGATCCACCACTGCAGGATCTGTCATTGTAGTAGTCTCCTGGAAGAGTACGCAGGCAAAAAGAGGTTAAAAAGCTAAGCCAAGGCAGGTAGGTTTTCAGTGGCCATATTTTCCCCTCCACGATCTCCACAGAAGAATAATTACATTAGAAAAAAAAATACAAGATTGTGATAAACACTTCAGTTTCTCTCCCAGGTAAAAATGAGTACAGATGTTCACCACAATGTCACAGACACAGGTTCTTCTGCCGTTTCTCTCAGTGCCTTTCCATGCTGCAGGTTGCGATGGTCACAGAAGGTTAACTCAAAGTGAATATTTGTCTGTTCTTGACGGTTGCTAGCCTTTCCCTGGCAGTGCCGCTAAGCCTGGCGCTGTGTGTTGTTAGTGTCTTCAGCGTAGCTCAGCTTTGTGCTTGTAACCTGGTTGCTAAGTTTGTAGTGTCAACCTGCAATACAAACAATTTAATCTCCAGGTGTAGGAGCTTACGTACCTTTTTTAAAGCAAATACCCAGCATGTTAGTAGACAAGAAAAAAAGAAATAAAATGGTTCTTTAACACAATCTCAGTGCTTGTGCTCAGATTCTGATCTTGCTGATTGATACACACTATCAGGGAGTGCAGTGAGAGGACAAGGGGTAACAGTTATAAGCTGAAAGAGGGCAGATTTAGATGAGATATTAGGAAGAAATTTTTCACTGTGCGGGTGGTGAGGCAGTGGCCCAGGTTGCCCAGAGAAGCTGTGGATGCCCCATCCCTGGAGGGGTTCAAGGCCAGGCTGGATGAGGCTTTGAGCAACCTGGGCTAGTGGGAGGTGTCCCTGCCCATGGCAGGGGGGTGGCACTGGATGGGCTTTAAGGTCCCTTCCAACCTGAACCGTTCTGTGATTCTCTAAGTGTATGATTCTATACCTGACAACAATACTTATCCCACTGTAAGGTGCCCTTGCACTCACCCTTGCACTCTTGACGAAGCTCTTCATATGAGCTTTCATCACCAGATAGCAACTAAAAACTCAAAAAATTAAGGAGCATAGCTGGAACTCATCACTAGGTGAGTGAAAGAGTAAAGAGGCTATGGTTTAACACCCTTTTGCATCTCCCAAACAACCTGTAGAGTGTCTCCCCTTTCCAGCAAAGCCCTACCAGCACAAAAAACAGGGTAACATTTGTCACTGAAGTCCATAAAATCAACATCAAGGCATGAGAAAGAAGCCAGGTAATAGATACTACTTCTCAGTATCCTATTTTAAGCCCAGTTCTGCTCCTTGGAGAGCAAAATTACACCCCTTCCTTACTCGAAGGCCGTAGCAAAGCCACAGCTGAGCTGCTGCTGGCAGCTGGAGCAGCTGAGAGATGCTTGTAGAGAGCTGCACAGCTCACCTCCACCAGCTGTGACCCACGCAGCACGTGGGTGTGACCTGTCCTGAAAAATACACAGGCTGGGAGTCACTGGAGAGGTTACAGAAACTGAGACACGCGGATCCCAAAAATAGCTGTGCTGTGTTGGAGCTGGGGCTCGGCTTTCTTCGTCAGGGGTCATTTGCAAACGCTAGGAGTGACAGGACAGAACAGAAAACCCTCTTGCCTGCCAGCAGTTTTTCTGAGAAACAGCTCTGTGTACATTTTTACCCTAAAACCCCAGCAGTAGATTTTTCTCCTGTTATCTCTAACATTTTTGATTCTTTCATCCTTTGGGCAGCTGCAGCAACCTTTGACAAGGAGTTGCCTAGTTAGCTTAAACTTGAGCATAAGCCTAGTTATGCAAGTAAACTGCATTAGTTCACTTGAGTGTTAAGCAAAAAAAAAAAAAATATATTTAGACGGTTTTAAATCTCAGTTCCTGAAAATGTTGTTGGAAATCTCCTTTGCCATGTCAAATTTATACGACTGTTCTCCATGCACTTTTTCTGTACCATTTGCGACTTACATTCCTGTATTATATTCTCGTTCAGGGATCTCTTTTCTTAGCGAGAAAGTCTATTGAATTTGCCCTCAAACAGCAGGTTTCCCTTACTCGTTGATCTCATAACTCATCTGGGAAGTATAACGCCAGACCCCACGTGGACTGCTCTCACAGCCACCTCTTGGCTCCCGTCAGCTGCTCTCAGGAGGTGCTGCATCAGCTGCGCCGTTGATCCTACCGTGGCTGTATGTCTGTTTGTACAGCCTCATGTTCAGCCTAGCTGCTTCTCTCTGGACCTTTCTATTCGTAAACGCTTTTGTGATGGGGTGACCAGGGTTGTGGGCAGCATCAGGCATTGACATAGGCAAGCAAGCTGTGTTGGCATCTCCAGAGGGCAACAAACCTGCTATTAGTCATTGCTGATGCTGTCATAGCCCGACTGCTGATGGATATTCAGATGATGCTTTACCATCGACCAGTTTAATAAAGTGGCCCCTAGAAGTTAAATTTCTTGAGTGATCATTGTAATAGGAATAGAGGGTTTCAAGAAAGGTTGTCAAAAACAACTAAGTATTAAAGATACAGTGCCAATGTTAAGCAACTGAGTTGACTGTAGAGGAAAGGTAGAGAGAGAAACTTCTGCTTCATGTGGCAGGTGTCCTAGAGAAAATCAAATACTAGGTAAAAAAATGCTTTCCAGCAAATCTAAGGGATCTTTTTTTTCCCACACTTACAGATGCCCTGGTCACAGTGGGATCACTACTCTAGGGACATCTTACAACCTGCTAGTTAGTGACTTGTCAGAAATGTGCCAGCTGGACACACAAGGAACGTGCCAAAAGGGATCTATCGTGACACTGAATCACAAACTAGGGATTACACGTGAACATGGTAATGCAAAAGAGCAAAACCAGACAAATTTAATTCTGTAAAGGATTAACAAGAGTGTTACGTGCACCTCCCAGGAGATAATTATTCTGCTCTATTTAGCAGCGCTGAAGTCAGAGTTTGAATACTGTGCCTAATTTTAGACATGATGGTTTAAGAGGGAAATAAGGTTCAGAAAAAAAAAAGATAAAAATGGTACATTTACAAAATGTAAGTTCTGAGGAAGACTTGGAAGAACTAGCTTTGTTTAATTAGTAAGTAGATGGTGAGATGAGGACAAGCTAGTAATCTTTAAATAAGTGAAAAGATACAATCAAGAACAGCGTGGGTTTTTTCCTCTCTGAAAAGGCTGGGCAAGAAGCATTTGGCTTAGTGTGGGAGAGGAAAACCTGACAAAACCAAGAAAAAATTCTTAACTTTACAATGAGATAAATGATGGAGCAGCTGTCTTAAAGAAAACTTCCTCAGAAGTTCTTTAAAAACAGTATAGAAAAACAAATGTGATGGACATTGTAGGACTGTTAGACCACTCCTTGGATACAAGAATGGATTAAATAACCTGGTGAGGTCCATACCAATACTACATTTCTATGATGCCTTTGTGATAATTTATGCCCTTAATTTTTATTACTGTGATTTCTAAAAAAAACTTAAAAAAAGAACCAAACAAACTGACACACCTGGAAATATCTGGAGACAATAAACTTTCCCACTCTGGTTCCCCAGGGAGGAGTCTTTATCATTTCAGTCTTAAAAGAGTGTTTTCATTTATTAAGAGAGAGTTAAAAGAATAAAAAAAAGAAACACACACAGGTACAAATCACCAGCAGAGAAGTACATTTCCTGCCAGTCCGTTGGGTGCTTCTGCCCATTGTAATGTTGCAAATTAACAGTCCAGGGCCCTTGTTGGGCTGCTTGGTGGTTACAGGTGTTGTAAAAACATCCTACCTGCATTTGAAGCTAAATATATGAATAAAACATATTTTACAGCTGAGTTATTTCACGCCACTGTCAGATAACAGTAGAAAGAAACATTGTACATTGTTATTTCTGAAAACAGTGATCCCAGTTTGAACCAAATTATATTTGTGATGAAGTTACTTAAGATTAAGTACACTATACTAATTATATGCTACACTTATGATTATCATCTTCTTACACGACAACGGTGAACCACTACTGTCTGCAAACGCTGCCCATTGATTTGCAGAACCGTCGCAGCAGCAGCAGCCAGAGTTCCCAGTTAATACTTGGTTACCAGCCTGATCTCAGTGCTACTGCTAATTTAGTCGAGGAATAAATGACTTCTACCGCTTTTATAGTTACACCAGGGAGGACTGGCCCCAGCAGGATCAGGGGTGATGGTCTCGCCACCCTGTTTGGTTGGCTTCAGCTCCCTCCTGCAAAGCTGCGCTAGCAGCTGGCAAGAAGACAATTGGGGTAGTCCCCAAATGGTGCTGCTGGTGCCGGCTGCTCGCCAGCTACCTGGCACGCTGCTGGAGGCAGGACCCTGTCCAAATATTGCCGCTTGGGTCAGTTTAATTAGATGAGCACTAGAAATCCTGACATTTTAGCAAACAGATAGGGTTATAAGAAAATACAACGCACGAGTCGGTTATTTGAAAATAAAAAAATTACCAGTAAACCAAAATCGATTAAACCCAAACGAACACGGCTTGTTCATTTGACATTTTTAGAGGGAGCAAGAAGTCAAAGCAGGAATTTATTTTAAACCATTTTTTTTCAAAGCGATATATCTGATTTAACAAAATTGCCGTTATAAATGCCGTGATACATTATTCTTTTTTCATTTAAGAAACTTCTTTGTTCCGAGCTGACAAACGGACGGGCACGGCTCCCGCTACCCAGCACCAGCTGCAGGGCGGCCGGCGGAACCGGGGAGCGGCACCCGCCCGGAGCCCGCCCGGGCCGAACCTTCCCAAAGCTTTCCCGCCGCAGCCGCCGCTCCTCCCCATTGGCTGTCTCCCGCCCCTGGGCGGGGCCGTGGCTGGCGGCCCGTTTGAAAGTGGCCATCCAGGGCGGCCCGCGCTGCCAAGGGCCTCCTCTCCCATTGGTGGCTGATGACGGAGGGCGGGCGCTGGCGGCAGCAGGGGCGGGAGCAGAGGGCGCACTCCAGCTTGCACTGTCTATCCCAGGAGTCAGTTAGCGAGAGTGGGCGGGGTTAGGCTAACGGTTGCTCTCGGCATTGGCTGGCCAGCCTCCGGGGTACGGTGATCCACGCCAATTCTCGGAGAGCTTCCTCCCTTCCCTGGGAGAGTGGGCCCGCCCCTGCTCTCTTATTGGCTAATGCTGGGTGCCGCCGCCTCGCAATTGGCGGTGAAGCCAAAGTGGGCGGGGAGAAGGCGCTGGGGCGGCCATGACCGAAAGTTTTGTGTCCGCTCTGGTGTGACAGTCGGAGTAGTGAGGGCCTGGCCTGGCCGCCTCATGGACGAGGAGGAGGAGCGGAGGCGGAAACTGGAGGTCGGCAGGGCTAAGGTGAGGCCTGGGGGGGGGCCAGCCTGGCTGGCTGGGTGTAGGGGGGTGTAGGGTTAGGCCTGGACCCCGGCGCCCGGCCGGGTACCCAGCAGGGCGGCCTGACGGGGGGCTGGCTCCTGGAGCCGCCCGCGGCACCGCCTCTGCCCGCCCCGGGTCTCTGCCCCGCCGGGGCCGTACTCGGGGCCGGGTGCTGGGCGGCCGCGGTGCTGAGGTGTTGCTGCGGCTCGGAGCTGTGTGAGGAGAGGAGAGGAGTTCATCTGAGCAAGGTGGCTCGGCCAGAAATCAGTGTGGTCATAACCCCGAATGCAGCTTCCCTGGAAGGTTCCCTGTTTATGTACCTCCAGAGGGATACGAACATCGTTTGAAGTGAGCAAGGAGCAGCTTGAAGCAGCGCCTATGTCTCCCCTGGAGATCTGGTTTGGTTTTGGTTTGTATTCCCAATTCTCCCTAGGTTTCCACTCAGTTATTTGTGTTATTTCCAGGTGAGAATGCCCGGGAATAGGTGCGTGTTTTACCGCTTCAGTGACTAGCCTGCTTGTCCTTGCATGGACAGGTGTGTTCCTGGAGACCTGGGCTGGGCTGGTTTGTTTCCAAGCATGCTGTTAGGGAACACCTCGCACCCGGGGAGCAGTTAGCTGTGGTTTGGTGGGACTGTGTAGAGAGCTCATACGATGTGACTGATGTATAAAGGCCATGTGCTCTCAGTAATTATTCTCCACAGCTATGTGATTAGCACTTGATATGTATTAACCCTCTTAGATAAAAACTTCTAATCAGAAGCTGATTAGAAATGCCTGATTGCTTTTTGTTTTAATTCGGTATTTCTGCTGGGTTTTGAGCTGTTATTGTTGTATTTCCCTTCTGGGAATCTATGGCTGAATAAGGCTTGCCAGTCTGCAGTCACACCTTTTCCCAGCTTTCACCATCCCAGTAGGAGTGGACTGGGGGACTGTAACTAAAAGAGGATAGCTGAGGCTGCACAGGGTGTTGGGAGGTTTGGACAGATCAGATCTTTCTGTGACTTGCTACAGCCTTTCCACCCTGGATATCACTCTGAGTGTTTCTCCCACAGATGCAGGGGCATGGCCCTTTCTGCAGGGGACCTGTCTGGAAAGCTAGCTAGTGGGTCGGAGGTGGTTTGGAGCTGTGCTGTCTGGCTTGGATCTTCTCAGCGGTCTTCTGCATTTCTCTTTCAGCTCCCTCCTTCCAGTGCTGTGCTGAAGGCAATTAAAGAGAGCGTTACTGGAAAGGGAGCAGGGTGGTGTCTGGAGCTGCGCTGAAGCAGCTTGGTGGTGGGAAATACACCTCATCCGCCCCGGCCTCTCCCACCCAGATGCTGTGACAGTTGCCACACTACCTGCTCCCACTCAGCAGCTCCTCATCGGTTTGCCCATGCAGCCTTGATGTTTGCTGTGTGGACACAATTCCCTGTTGGAGAACAATTGCATGATTAGTTTTTGGATTAATATAGAGAGCGGAGACTTCGAGAAGTGTAGTTTTTCGGGTTGAAAAGTTACATTAGCTGTAGCAAGTCTTATGTTAACGTTTCTTTTGTAACCCTTCTCTAAGAGCAGTATCTGTTTATAGTTGGAAAAATGTGATAGACTTGCCTTGAGTAAGTTATTAGTTCCCACCTGTTGTACAGCTGTTGTTTGCCATTGAAAAAAAAAAAAAAGTGGGGACTTGCATCACGTTTCAAGTTATGTGTGCAGAGCCAGTGTTGCATTTATTATTTTTTTTAAACTATGTGCTAAATGCCTCTCATCTTACCATTTAAAAAAAATTGTCAGCAGCCCATCAATGTTCCTGTTGCATGGTATCGTCTGCCTGGTATACTGAGAGGAAAGGAAACGGTTTAGAAAGGCAGAGTTGGATGTAGTGCTTCCTCTAATTATTAAAATGTCACAGAGATCTGTTAGCAAATTATGAGCACCAGACAAATTAAAAAAAAAAAAAAAACAAACACCCGGACAAATGAATGGAAGTGATATCCATTGAGGCTTATTAAGCACAAATATACTATGTTTGGCTTTGGAAGGCAAGGGAGCTGCAGATTCCTCAGTGTGCTCACACCCAGTTTCTAGCATGGATGGCCATATGCTTGCCCTGCTTTTGTTTCTTTACTTATGTACCTGCAGTTGTAGAGCTAACTTATGAAACAGATGTCTGCTGGGCTAATTACTGGAATAAATGCATCTTTAGTCTTACTCAGTGTAGTCCCTTGCGTGTTCTTAAACCCATAGCCAGATAGGGCCGTGCTGGGCTGCAGAACTGGAACTTGCTTCAGAAACTTCCTCTGGATAGCCTGTGGTTTTGAATTCTCTTACATAACAGAGCGGTAGGGAAATGCACCTCCTTTTTGTTCTTTTCTTTTGTCACGTTTTCTTTGTGCTGCCCTCCTCGTGAATAAAGATACAATTTTGAAAAGGAGAACTAACTGTGAGCAGGTCCAGGTGTGGGTGATCCCAGCTCCGGACTGATACAGAAGTGTTCAGTGTTCGTCCAGATCAGCTTCCTGAATAATCTCACTGCGTCGCTGTGAGGGTACTCACAGTGGCAGGGGACAGGAGTGCCAGGCTAGCTGTATGTTGCAGGCTTCTGTTGTAGCAACCTGATGTGTAGTAACTCATATGGACTTGCTAACTGCAGTCTGATACTGCTTGAATCTGTGTGTGTGGACTGCTTTGGTTTTTTTACCTTCCTCCTGCCCTGCCCTTACCTCCAAAAAAAAATAATTTATTTTGTGTTTGGCATCTTTAAACTTGAGTCTGCTAAATAGTGACTTGGGAAAGGAATATAATATGAGTGTTTTCCTCTTTAATCCAGAATTTGCATTATTCTTTATCATATAGGAATAAAAACTCCATTATTGAAATGTGTTTATCACCAAATAATTCTAATAACAATAATAATTCCAACTGTTACATTAATTAGACATTGCTGTTATTTGGCAGCTAAGTACTGACTGTATCAGGTACTTCAAATTTCCATTTTTAATAAATGCAATACTGGTAGCCAAGGTGGTAACTGAGAAACAGAACAAACCGCAGATATTCAGTGCTGCTTTTTTCTCCTTGCTTTTTTCCACCTCAAATTAGCTAGTATGTTTGCCAGCTGTGCCTCTTGTTCCGGACCTGTTTGTGCCATACCTCAAGTTTTTGCTGTTCCTGCATTTTACACGCTAGGAGCTCAAAAAGGAGTGGGAGTTTTCCAGGAAGTTTTCCCTCTTCATCAGTTTGAGGAAGCTCTAGAAAATGTTTCTGGGTTTTGTCTAAGAGCACTCATGCTTATGTTTACTGTATCTAGGAGGTGGACTAAGGTTTATTTGAACAACCTGGTTCTGTTTGGTGCTGATGTGGCTTTCTACTCTGTTCTGTTTTCTGTCTATTCTTTTGGTACTAATTTCTGAAGCATGTCAAGCAGTAAGTCAAGGAGGAAATTATGTGTGAGGTAGGCTGGGGAGAATTGAGCAGTGTTGCCTGTGCTGTGGTTTGCCTGTCTGCTGTCCTGTGCCACTGGTGCCAGTCAGCGTAGCAGTTAACTGAGGGTGGGGATGATGTGGGGACCATGCGACACAAAAGATGGCAGGCTTCTTCTAGCTCTGGGGTGCTCTGTGGGACTGATAAGAAATAGCAAGTTGTTATGTCTCTTTCTCTGGCCAAGGAACGTCATTTCAGTGACAGGTCCACCTGCTGAGGGGATGCAGGGTTGCTGGGGATGGGGGTTCGTCTCCCTGACAGGGAGCCAGTCACCCCCTGAAAGCAACCTGGGCACAGGGCTGTCGCAGCCCCCAGGGGTGGTCCTGGACAGACCAAACCATATACAAGGTGAGCACGACCACCTCCCCTTGTTGACCCATCACCTGCGAACCAAGACTGCTATATAAGACCTCAGTGCTGGATCCAGGGGTGGTATTGTGTAACGGAGGTGTCTCCGTCTCTGCCCCCTCTTTTATATTTTTTTTTCAACTCTTTTCTACTCTATTTTGTCTTCTGATAAACGTTACCTGATTTTAACCCTGAATAATTGATAAGTGTTATCTGGTGCTTGACCCTGAGCACTTACTCCTTATAAAGTTACTCCTTATGCTAAAAGGAGTAACATTTTGCAGTTGTTGAAGAAACTCAATAAAATTGTATTACACTGTTTCTCTGAGTCGTCCTCTGACTCCACCGACTCTGCGGCCCTGCTGAATAGGGATCAGGAAATTCAGTCGGTGCTCCTTTTCAGGGGATCACAAAAGATTCACCTCCCTCATCACCCACTGAGTGGGTTGAGATAGATGCTCATGTGGTGCTGGCCATACCAATTCAGAAGTGCCTTGTGGTTGCCACTTTTAACTGACTGGTCCTGATGAAATTAAATTGCAGAGTATTGGTACCTGCAGAGAGGCCGGGTGCTCTCCTGGACAGTGAGCAGCTTTCAGATGCTATGGTGGTTGGTGCTGTTGCTGTTCTTCCGGCATGCTACGTCTTGGCTAGAAGTGAAGCTGTCACCTTTGCACATGCTGCTGGAAAGCAAACTGTGAATTGGATCCTTCGAAAGGGGCAGGATGGGATCTTACTGGGATTGGGAGAGGATCAGTGTTATATGCTTGCTTTGTATTCACGCACACTGCTTCATGTTGGATGACTGCCCATCTGATGATACTCTTGTAATGACAAATTTATGTAGCTGAATAAAGGCTTTGGAAACCTGATATTGCCCCATCCAGTGATTCCGTAAATCTGGCACGTGTTTGACTCCAGACACTTTCACGGACCGACAAGTTTAGTAGTTCCGTAAAATTTTTGATTAGTTGGATATTTTTTCATTTTATGTATTTTGATTTCATATGTTTAATGCGTATGAATGGGACAAAATAAGTTTTGTTTCTTTGAGCTGTGCATTTAAAAACTTGTACTCATTTAGTTGTTCAGTCATGTCAATACTTGGTCTCCCTTTGTGAGATGGTTACCTGCTCTCTGTGATGGCTGCTCTCTCTGCCTTTCCTTCCTCATCCTTGCTGATTCTTGTACTCCTGTTTTCCCTTTTTTCCTGCTTCAGCGGCTTCCTCTACTCTGCCTTTTTCTGCAGGCTTCCTCCTGTCCCTTTTCCCCAAGTTATCAGGTTAGTTAGAGCACTAACTACTTTTTGACATACATTGCTGTCAGTAGGTTCTAGAGTTAATGCATGATTTCAGAGGATAGTATTTGTGCCCCACTACAGCTTTATTTACTCGTCTGTTAATTTTGCTTATTTTGAAAGGCAAGGTGATATCTGGCAATCTTTGTTTAATCTGCATTCAGTATTAATACCTATGGAAACTACAGAAGGTGATGGTAAAAATAAGCTATTTGTACATAAACATCTTCACTGCTGGTAAGCAGCTGATGTCTTTCTGCAAATCTACCTTTGAAACAGGCTGCTTGGGGTAGCAGGTGTGTAGCCATGTGTCTGTTGAGTAACTAAGCTCTCGGGTAAAAATTGGCATGGATGTAAAGGAGAAAGGACTTAACTAAATGCATTTCGCAACTTGAATAAAAAGAGACAGACTAGATTTTTCTGCAAGGTAGCTGTTTTACAGGAAAACCAAGCTGTCAAGCAGTGGATTTTCATATATATTGTAGGTAGAACTTGGCAATTATGTTTACATCCCATCATCATTTGTCTGTCTGTTTTGTCTTATCACAAAAATATTTTAACACTGCACTTAATAACCTATGGTTGTAACCTTGGAGAAGGCTTTTTCCTCATGAGAAGGCTGTCTAGATTTACGCTGCAAGGGAAACTTTACTTGGAAATGCTGCTTAAACACAATACGGGAGTTGAAAATACGATAATCCTTTCTAAGCTGGTTAAGGTGCTAAGGAAAGTTAGGTAATAAATTCTGTCAGTGACATTCTTTACAAGTCCCTGGTGCTTTTTAGAGCTGGGGTAGTCTGATAAAGTAGAGCATCTGATTCTTCAACAGAAGAAATTAAAATGACCTGGCTTAATTGATTTTCTATTTATGTACTGTAGGCTGCTTTCTGGCTAGGAAGTTTTGCTGTATTCTCTTAAGGGGATGGCAGGGAAGGAGCACAAGGATTCGCTTCCATTAATTTTAATCTTAAAGCTTACGCTGGCAAAGATCTGTTTAGATACGTTTGTAGGGGGGGTATCGTTTTTGCCGATCTTGCAGAAAGACTGCTCAATTATTATTTTTTCCTAATGATTGTAGTGTATTAACAACTCGTTCCTTTACTAATCTGTTTTACTGTAATTCTGGATTGACATTGACACACAAAGTTTCACTGAGTAAAATTTGGTTCTTGTATTGAAATGAGTATTTAGTACTGGTGTGAGATTTATTGCTTAATTGCACAGTTATCCAGTATGTTCTGAATGTGCAGAAAGTAGGAAGATAACGCAGTTTTTCTGCAGATCTATATATTTTATCCAGATAGGATCTTTGTCACCCATGAGTGTGTTAATCTTGTGGTCCTGCTACCTTTTTCTCACTTACCTCTCCCTCTACCTCTTCCAATCTTTTCTGCACAGTTTGCTTACTTCAGACAAAGAAAAACAAAAAGCAACATCACGCAGTCGCAGAAAAAGACGGCGAAGAGGAAGGGCTCGTCTGTCCACACGCATGACATTCCGAAGGAAGAGTACGCATTAGCAGCCCAAGATGTTGGTAAGGGAATAGAGAGTAAGGCTGAAGACACCAACCTGCTAGAGACAACAACAGAAACAGAGGTAAATCTTAGTATTTCTTGTGTTTCCCATCACTCCAGGTGATTGTTGTACTTAATTGGGTATTAGCTCTCTGGCACTGTCAACTAGCTGTCATTGAGAGGTAAGTAAACTGGTGTATCTTCACTTGTAGTAATTAACTCTCTTACAAAGCGACGTAAATAACTGAAAAAAAAGAAACCAAACCATCTCTGGACTGGACAGCTGGTGTTAAGGAGCTGTCTGTTGTTAGCCTGCTAAATTGAGGTCTTTCATCTTTCACTGCCATGAACTTCTCTTTGGACAGACTTCTGGTTACGTAGCTGTGATTCCATGAAATGGCAAATCCACACTGAGGAGCAGTGGATTAGCAAAACAGCTGGTACTTTACAATGCAGAGCGTTAGTTCCGTTTTGTATCACTTTGTTGGCTCGGATGTGCTTAATGTTTTCTGGAAAAAGTAGAATTTTCAACAGGCTGCTCAGGGTAGCAGGTGTGTAACCGTGTATCTGTTGAGTTGCATGCTCTTAGTAACCATTGTAAAGCCAGCGTAGATGTTACTTTCCCTTACAAATTTGTTTAAAATGTGACTCAGCCTGGGTCTGATTTATTTCAGTCTGTTTGTACTGATGACTTAGAAGTAGCCTTGTAGTCGTGTCAATAAATGTAGGAACATAGCTCGAGATGACCAGGCATCTGCTAAGGTGTTCTGGTCTGCCTGAATTAAGCAGTTGCTTTCTTGCTTCAGCTCACAAGCAAGATTTCTGTTTTTGTATCAGCTGTAGATTAGACAGCCCTTTGATGCTTTCTTGCTCTTTCAGTCTTATAGTGAAAATAAGAAAAACATAGTTTTGAACTTTTTTTTTTTTAATATAAGAATCCAGCTTGCTTCAGAAGTGGTTGGCTAATGCTTTCACAAGCCTCAGAAGGTATAAGGCAGCTCTGTGGCTACAACAGACTATAGCTGTCTCGGTCTGGGAGTTTGTTTAGAAATTAGTTTCCCAGTGCATGTCAGCATGTTGTATGTGCAGAGATTTGTGAATTTGGGGAGGTGACCCCTTTTGCGTAAAGAGCACCTCTCCAGCTGTTGGTGGGATTTCACAACATACAAGAGTATCAAACTGGTGTATTTGCAAACCTGAAATAATAGAGGGTATCGTTTGCATGTATTGACTTGCTTTCTGTTGTAAGGGCATCCCTGGTGCTTTCAGGATATCCTGAACAGAATGTTAGCATTGAAATTGTAGCTTTTGTGAAGCTATGTGCCAAGCTGTCTGTAATAAGAAAAAAGCACCCAGTATTTTGTCGCTCGTCAGCTGTGTCCTTCTCACATTCATAGGAACTTAAAAACCAAACAAAAATCACTTATTCCTTCAAAACAGCTTCTGTCAAAATAACTGGTTGGTAGAAAGCAATTCCATTTGCTCAAGGTTATGTAGAGAGGGCACCAGTAGTCATGGGAAACTACTTCATGCAGATTCAAAATACAAGGAGGATTGTGGGCTGCCTTTCCCATCTTTGTCATCAGTTTAGCGAGAGATGTCAAGCTATGTTAAGCATATGTGTCAGAAAATAGTACTGCTTTCATAATTGTCTGAATGATTTTAGCATTTTTGTTAAATAAGCTTCTGTCTGTTAGTTTACTAATATTTAGTAGTAGATTAAAGAGTGCTCAACTGTATTTGCAAGCCACAAAAGCAGAAAATGAAACATTGAATCCCAATGGTGAGACTTAGCCCTAAATTTTCAAGTAGACATTCATAATACTTTTATTTTTTTTGCATTTATTTCTTTCATTTGACCATGGATGATTGTCTGAGTTTAGCATTAAAGTCTTTCTCACTGTTATGTTGTCTCACAACATGGACCTTTCTGGCTCACGTGCTTAGGGTGCTTCTAAAATAATTCTGCTTTTCCTTATGCAGCTCTAAATTTCTCATGATTTAAGTTTGTTTTATTTGTCTACTTACCAGGGGAGTGCGGACTTGTCCGGCTGGGATGTACTGAATGATGATGGGGCTGAAGTAAGTGTGGAAGAATGTATCTTTAGTAACAGATGCTGATGTATGTGTGAAAGAAGAGTATGATAATTGGTTACTGAAATGATCAGTCGTTGAGCATTGTTATCAAATGCGATAAAAGTGCAGCAACTTTACTGTTTTACGGTCTAAACCAGGTACTTACCTG
The DNA here is from genome assembly GCA_011057875.1 of Pterocles orientalis. Taxonomy (NCBI): domain Eukaryota; kingdom Metazoa; phylum Chordata; class Aves; order Pterocliformes; family Pteroclidae; genus Pterocles; species Pterocles orientalis. The sequence continues at coordinate 894,485 of WKFP01014924.1, read as the reverse complement.
TATGTACGTGTACTGGCTGTGAAATCAGTTCCTAGGAGAACTTGTTTTAGTGAAATCATGGACCTTGCCCAGAGAAACTTGAACAATGTTTTAAATTGAAAAGCAGGTTTATTCTTTGTTTCATACATTAAAAAAAGCCCCAAAGTAAAATGTAATGCAGAATACTGTTTCTTTTGTGAGAATTGTTACGATATTGCTCCTAAGAAACTGGAGGATGGATTGGAGCAGTTTCTCTCTTTGTCCTGGTATTTTGTTTTGCTGGTTAAGGCCATAGAATCTCAGACTATGTTGAATATTTAGCTAGCATAGCTGCTTACACTGGAATTTCATTTAACTGAATTGACTTTAATAAAAAGTCAAGAACTTTACGTTATTTTTTTCATGGACTGTTAGCCAGTCATTTTAGATGTATATAAAAACTTTGTTTATTTTCGGTAGTATCCCCTCACCCCCAGCCTTATAAGTTGGAATGTATTTTAAATCCCAACGTGTGTCACAATGGCACTTTGCCACAATTTAGTGCTATAGTATCACAACACTCTTCTCCTAGATCTATTTTTGCACCTTAAAGTATCATATGAAAATATCAATGAACATTTTCTATTTGAAATTTTTAAGAATACTTTATGTAAGATGTTTCTATTAACCACAAAGTCCAAATGGTGAATTACTTTTAAAATAAAATTTGCCTAGAATTTAAGCTTGAAGCTAATTTTATATTCAGAATAGTTGCAAAACAGAAATGATATAATGTTTTGGTGAATAAACGCATTCTTGTTTCTTTTATAAAGACAGTTACGATAAATTCTACTGCAGAATATGGTGAGCTTGATGCTAAGATGTATCAGGCGAGAATAGCGGAGTTAGAGAACAGACTTCTGGAGAAACAAGAAGCGGTCGAAAGACTCACTGCACAGATGGATGAGCTGCAGGAACAACTTACCCAGCACAGTGACTCGATGCAACTTCAGGTATGTTTCATAGAATTGGATAAGGGGGATAATACTTCCTTATCTTAATCCTAAAAATATTTAGGAGGGAAAACTTAAAATTTAAGTATTGGTTTTTTTATTGGAAAGTACCTCATCTTGCTCACACATTCTGCGAAAAGCAGTACTGAGGTTTTCAGTTCACCAGTGTCTGGGACTTCATATTGTTTGAATCAACTGAGAGTAAAGTCACATTTGAATGTTTCTATTTTTAGGGAGTTTTTAAGAAATGCGTAGTTAAATTCTTTTGCTGAGAAATGGTTGGATGTTTGCTACTGGTTTTTATTGATACATTTTCTTACTGTGTTGAGGAGTAGGTGTTTATAGGGAGAACCTGTAAGAACCACTAATCCTACATTGAGGAAGGGGCTCAATGGGAAAACATGGGACTTATATTTTTAAAGTCAGTATTTATAAATGTATATGTATTATATAGTAAGGTGATGCTGAAAAATGGTGCAAACCCCCCTCCTCCCCCACCCCCAAAGTATGGTTCAGACTATTGAAAAGGAAGTACTTAGTGAAATGTCAGTGTTTCTGTGGATGTATCTGTAAACCACTTCGTAGATACAGCTAGGCTCACTTTCAAATGTTCACACAGGAATGGCAGACACCACTACCACCCCCGCCCCTGATGACTTTTTTCCCCCAGGGATCTTTATTCTTTTTGAATATTTGTAAATAGTCATGTCTTTTTGGGTGTGGTGTGGGGGGTTTTTTGGGGGTTTTGTTTGGGGCTTGTTTTGTTTTATTTTCTTTTTGTACAGGCAAATGATTAAGTAGGTTAAATTAAACTTTATTAAACTAACATGTACTTTTCCCTCTCCCAGAATATTAAAAAATAGATACTTTGAATTCCATTTCTCTAGCTTTTCTATGTAAAGCTAAACTATAAGGTCCTTCTGAAGAATAGTTACTTTGCCCTTTACATGCTGTTTATCTCCTTTTAGGACTGAGAAACCAAGATATTTCCTGTTGATATGAGAAATAAATTGAAAAGATTAATGTGATAAACATAAAATAGGATTAATGTAGCCCATCTCATTAGCTCTCGCATGCTTGAAAAGAAGAGTTGAGAGATAAGAAACAATTCAAGTTGATTATATCCTGTAGAAAAAATAATGGCTTTTATATCAATAAGAGATACAAAATTTTTTAAGTAAAAGTGTTTATTTCATTACTGGTATCCTGCCGTTTGTTTAGAAAGTCATTTTTGATTAGCTTTATCATCTCTTTCAGATCAGTGTAAGATTCCTCTTTCATCTCCCCTGCCATCACATTTGAACACAAATGTTTCCAGTCCTATTTTTCCAAGTTTGTTAGAGTGTATAGTTACAATTTAACAGCTTTGCTTTAAAAGAACTTACTGGGTTCCTAATATGCTAAAAATATTTTAATTTTAAAAGTGTATTTCTTGTGATCCATGTAGGAAGCTACCGTTCAAGAGCAGAATGAAGTCATTGGGAAACTAACAAGCTGCCTTCAACAAGCACGGAAGGATCGGGATGACCTACAGGAAGAGGCTTTGCATGTAACTGGTCAGATCCACGATTTACAACTTCAGTTACATAAGGTGTGCCTCTTCTCCAATTTTTGTTTCCTTTCAAGGACCTAAGAACAGATTTGGAATATGAATGTAAAAACATATTGAGCTTATCACGTAGATCTTCATAGTTCAGTTTACAATGCAGCAGTGAAAATAATTTCAGGGCAAGGCAGAGTTTTCTGCAGCTGATAGGGAGGAGTCCTGGTGGCACCCTTATATTTTCCACCTACTTGCTTGTGTGATGTTTAGGAGGTCAATACACTTCTGTCCATCGGTTTAACAATTGTTAGGGAATTTTACCCAGTATTGTTAGTGGTTTGGGATCTACACATGGCAATCATTGTAATGATATGGGCTTACGTGTGATCAGTTTTCCTTGCCTTTGCCAAAGAAAGCTCCGAGGATATGCATGGGCAACTGTAACAGCTCAGCTGTTCTACAACAACTTGCTATGTTGAGGTAATATGACTCGGCTCAAACAAGGAGATTTAATATAACCTGAAGACGATTGGTGCAGCCCCTATGACACATAGGAACCTGCTTCAGTGCAACAAGTTGATCATGGATCTAATCCCTGGATAATGAGATATACTATACAGCCTTTTGTCTACTTAAAAAAAATTTTTTTAAATACTCTATTCTTTTTTGGTGATGCTTAGTGTTCGAATGGCTATTCTCTCTGAACACTGATATATTTGTTGTTTCAGGGGCCTTGTAGTATATGTCAAAGAGTAAAATTTATGTTTACTTGCCACTTTATGTTTGCAAGATAAGAATTGCACTAGGAGGGATTGAGTGTTTTAAATGTCTGGATAGGAAAGGAGGGGTTAAAAAAACTAAGCATAAAAACTGTGATTTATTGAAGTCTAGGGATTATCTTGAAGGAGTTTCTCATGCCCTGGAAAATAAATCCTCTGCTAAATGAAATTCTGACTTTGGAAAAGAACAAAAAATACTGCTTTCTATGTACAATTCTGACTGTTATTGACAAAATATGGGGTAATAGTGAAAGTAACTCTACAGGTGATTGTTGGGATTTGCTCCATAAGCCATTGAAAGACAGCAGTAAAACCTCTAAATAGCACTTTGGGCATATTCTAAGCAAGGCTAGTAAAATGTTGCAAGTTGTTTGTGGAAGCATGTCAACTTCAATAGCAGATGAAAGTGCTAATGCACTTAAATACTGTCTTCTTGATTGTAGCAAAATCTTTAGAAGGTTTTAAAAATGAATAAAACACATTTTATTTTATCCCTATAGGGCTAAATGTTTTCATTTGGAGAGAAGTGGAGAGAAACGAACCCTTTAGTATTGAGCTATAAATCCTTTGCAGAGAAGACTGTTTTTTTTTTCATTTTCATACTCTTACCAGTATGTCCAGTCCATTTGAAGTCCTGCTTTGTTTTAGGGGCTTCATAGAGATGAAATATCTAACATTTATACCATTACAATAAGTAGTAGTACCTAAAACATGACCAGTGTTGTCTGAATTTTGCGGAGATTCTTTTTGATTGAGAATGAAAGATGTAGGGTAGATCTGTAGTAAATGAATGCAGTATATTTCCTGCCTACAGTGAGACTTGTGTCTGAGTTATTCTGAGATAAACTTTTTACTGACTGTGGGTACCTTTGTGTGTTCAGGTTAATGAAATGTTAAGGAGTAAAAGCCCTGGGAAAAATGAAGTATTAGAAACACAACAACAGGTCTCCTTGTTTCAGAACCGTCTCAAAGAGCAAAATGCACATTTGGAGATACTGCGCGAGAAAGCACAGGACCTGGAAGTACAACTTGAGTCTTCTCAAAAGGTAAAAGCTGTTTAAAGTGCCTTTATAACTAGGAGTCCTAGCTAGTTACGTTTTTGTTGTGATTGTGCAAGCCAAGGTGGTACCTTTTGGAGCATGAACCTGTACTAAACACTTAATTTGTGCATGAGGTAACACTGGTGCTTCAGGACTGAAACTACACTTCAGTATGGAATTAAAAATCTCTTCTTCTGAAGGTAGTGATATTCAGCTAAGGCAAAATAGCTGCTCACAATTTAAGATTCTTTTTCTGTGAAATAAGGATTCAGTTCTGAGTCTGTAAAATTTGCTTATTTGTTGGAATTATTTCATCGGTTTCTGTTGCAGAAGGGTTGGTCTTTAACTCTGTTACTAAACTGTTGTACAAGATGAAGAAACTGCCAGCAGAAGCAGGTCGGTCTGGTGTTTGTTGAACTGAGGCACGTGGAAGCATAACTGACAAGAGGCTTGCAGTGCGGTGAAGGCTGATGGATATGCAGTGGGAATATTTTGATGTAATAATTTCAGAAGCAAGCACTATCAATAAAGAAACTCGGTTAAAGTTAAATACACGTAACAGATGTGGTTTGTTTTTTTTTTTGTAATATGTGTTTCAAATTTGCTGATAACTCTGACCTGCTGTAGTAGTATGGTGGTGAAAAAAGTCTTTTTCTTCAGGAACAAATTTATAGGGATTTTGATTATTAATACATACTGAAGGAACAGCTTAAAAGATCTGATTTCCTTTAAGCACATAACCAGCAGTGCCATAGGTAGAAGCCTTAAACTTTTAACTCATCTAACTCACTTAAAATTTGACATGGCTGTTCTGTTGGCATATTCCTGCCTACAGGAGGTGTTTTCTCTGTGCAAATGGGTGTGCGATGAAGAGGTGTCTGTAGCTCTGATTTATTTATTTATTTTTAAGTTAAAATACCCAAAGTTTGAGACAGACACTATTTTCCTTCTCTCTGGACTCAGAGGCATACCATTTGTTAGTGCTTGGACAATTTGATATTTGTTGCCACATTTGAGGAGTCTTTCAGTAGTACTTTCCGCTCTCAAGGATCTGCTTAAAAATCCTGTTGCTTAGGCCAATGATACACCCTACACTTAATAGTAAATAGTTTTTGTACAGATGCATTAAAAACATGATGCTTGAGGAAATTCAATTGGATATTTCATATGTAGTATTTTATTTTTAAGAACAACAAAGATAAAGAAAATCTACTTTCCCAAATGGAAGAGGATATGAAAGGTACAATGGAACAGCTATACAAAAGCCTAGGAGAAAAAGAACAACATATTAAAAGTCTTCAAGATCTACTGACATCGGAAAGATTTAGCTTGTCTGTACTACAACATACCCTTTCTCTCCGGGACTCGGAAATAACAGAATTAAAAAATGAAATAGCTTTATCCAAAGTGAAAGAACAGCAACGTATTGAAGAACTGAAAATCAGTTATGAAAAGGATATTTGCAGACAGTTGGAGAACTTGAGGGCTGAGCTGGAGAAAGGCCACAGAAGAGAGATTGCAGAAGCCAAGCAGGTATATGAAGAAGAAATTATTTTAAAATATAAGAGTGAACTTGAACAGTTAAAAAAAGAACTTGGTGCTCTGAATTCTGAAGAACACATTCAGAGTTTGAATGGCATAATAATTGACTTAAAAAATAGTCTTCATGAGTCTGAAATTAATAAAGAAAAATTGAGAAAGAAACTTGAAAACCAACAGGAAGACTTTCAGAGAGAAAAATCTGAAATTGAGACTAAATACAAGGATTTAATTGATGGCCTTAAGTCTCAACTTTCTGATGCAGAAGAGCAGGTCAAGGAAGCCCAGCAATATAAACAAGAAAAGCAGTTCTTGAATGAAGAGATTCAGAAACTGAATTATTTCATCCAGGAATTAAATGAAAAGCAACTTTATGAAGCTGAAAGAAGTGTAGATGTAAGGCAAAAGCATGATGAAGAGATTGTCTCCAGTAATAAGCTGCTGACATTGAGGGAAAACCAGATTTTACCAGAGGTGTTGCAGTTGCAGAGGGCAGAGCTTGAGGAGTTAGGGAATAAACCGTGCCAGTTGAAAGGTGAAGATGAAGACTTGGGAGCAGACTCCTCAAGGGATCAATTAGAAGAAAATAATACATCAAAGATCACAGAGAATAATGAAGGTAGAGAAGGAGATAGTGAAGAACTCCTGTCATCACCAGTAGGGCTTTTCAGTGGTGATGAGGGCTTATTGGCTAAATATCTCGTCTCCACGGAGAGAGCAGAGGAGTCATATGCTTCTAGCACTTCTGAAGGTTATGCCATTGAGGAAGGTAGATGCAGTAGGTATGGGTTAGACACTAGTGTGCTTCTAGAACCCAGCAGAGATTTTATGCCTTCTCCATTAAACTTTGGCCTTGATGAGGAAACATGTCCTAGCAGTTTGGCTCAAGAGACTTTTGAAGAGGCTGAGGTGGGAGCAGAGGCCTTTGTTTCGTTTTTGTTGGATAGCTCCCTGCAGCAAAACAAAATAAGTGACCACGGTGATGTAAAGAATGATGAGACAACTTGTTTAGAAGAGAGATGTGTGAAGCTAACTGAGCAGCTCCATGAGAAGGAGTTGGCCTTGAAGAGATCTTATCAGGAGACCCAAGAAGCTGTTGGAAAATGGGAAAAAGTAATGGCTGAGCTCTCTCGTATGTGTGTGGAACTGGATAAGGAATGTGAAGCACGGCTCCGTTGTGAAAAAGAACTTCTTCAAAAAACAGAGAAGGAGAAAGAACTTGAAAACAAAATATTGTTTCTAGTAAAGCAGCAGAGTGAGGATGGAGGCCAGCCTTACTGTGCTGTAGAGCCTTTAACACAAATGTCAAAATCTTCTACCTGGCAAGAAATGGTAAAAGACCTGCAGGAGGAAAGAGAAATGTTGATGGTGCAGTTGCGAACTCAGGAGCAATTAGTGAAAGACGTTCAAGAGCAGAAAACAGCTTCTGATTCTGTAACAAGTGAAGTACAGTCTCTTTTTGGACGTCAGTTAGCTGCTTTGCAAAGTCAAAGGGATCAAATGCAAAGCCAGCTTGATGCTCAGAAGGCTAAAAACCAGACAATAGCAGAGCTGCTTGGTGAGAAAACCATATCTGAAGAAGCATTGTTAAAAGAGCAGGAGTTGCTCAAAGCTGAAGTCAATAGTAAAGAGCAAAATTTAGCACTCCTATTGAAGGAAAAAGCAGCCTTAGGAGAGAGACTATCTGATGTGGAGGAGGATCTAATAAAAGCAGAAAAAGCATTAGCAGAGAACGCTAGCATCATTGAGGATCTTGAGAAAAACATATATGAACTTAAAGCTGAAGTGAAAAACCTCAAAGAAATACAGGAATGTGAAAGACTGGGATATGAGGAGAGGTTAAACTTCAGCAACCTAGAAATTCAGAAACTTCATGCTGAAATACAGGCAAAAAGTACAGGATACAGTGAGAAAGAAAGCCAGCTGACCGAAGAAATTGCCCATTTGAAGAAGATTCATTTGGAGCTTGAGACTCGCTTGCAAGAGTCCTTTCAGTCTCTAGAAGCTGCTCAACAGGCACAATCCGAGATGGTGAAACATTACGAAGAGGAGATCGCTAAAATGGAGACTCAGCGCCTTGCTGAATTAACTAAAGTGAGTTTGACACACGAGGAGGTAGGAAACCCTGATAATGGTAGGAGTCTTGGGACTTCAGAATGCTTAAGTTAATCATTGCAAATGTTTGTATGCCTGTTTTCAGATAGAAGAATTAAATGCTGAAATAAAAGATAAAGTGGAAAACCAACAGAAGTTGGAAGAAGAAAGAAAGGAACAGATTGCTTTAATAAAAAAGGTAAATGCTGTAATTGGGTTTATGCCAGAAAAATAAACTCATTTTGTGTTGTTTGTCATTTAAGCAGTATAAACATTTTAGAGATGCAAAAACCTATTAATTGTTTTTTCCATGGTATCTTTGATATGGAGTCAGAAGGAAGAGAGAATTTTGGCTCAATAATTTATTAAGGGGCTAACTAACCATGTTTTGAAGAACGCTCTTTATCTGAGTGCTCTCTGCAGGTACATGAACGAGAGCATGATCGTGAAATCTCTGAACTGATTACTAAACATGAAGAGGAAACGGAGAAGCTCCTTGCTGAACTAAATAAAGAACAGCAGTGCCTGTTGGATGAGCTTCGGCAGCAAATGGCAGCCACGCACAAAGCAGAGATTGAGCAAGCTCAGCTCCAATCACAGGTAAAATAAGGAAACACAGTAATTACCATAGCGGTTACCTGGCTGTTGCAAAGAGAAGGGTCTTTGATTTTTTTTTTTTTTTTTGTGTGCATCTTTTATGTAGTGCTATGACTGAAGAATTAGGAGTGTTCCCTTGGTGGCTGGTAGTAGATATTTTCTACAGGAGTTCTCCAGGATTCTCAGTCCAATTATATTCTAATATTAATTCTGAAGAAAACCGGATGCTTAAATTGATAGGTTTAAAAAACAAAAAAAAACCAGACTGTTGTTTTTCATGTCATGATTTAGTTTAACAAGTTAATTTATGAAAAATACTAAACCATTCCTACTTTCTAATTATCCCACTAATGTGGGATGCTTTTGTGCTAAAGTGCCTAAACCTGACTTTTTTTCTCTAAATATTTACTGGATTTTTTTATACTTCTGCAAACTGGAAATGGAAATAATGTCTAGTGGTAGATTTAATTAAAAGATGTTGGTGTACTGTTTAGTTTATTTATGGTTGGTCTGTTTTTAACTGCCATATCTAACTGTTGGATGTTCCTCACTTTTTTTAGTGAGGCATGATGAATTTTTTTTTCTGCTTTTCCCATGCCACTTCAGAATTTTACTTTTTTAACAGATTATGACCAATGTTATAATGTTATGCAGATCTCATTGTAACAAAAGTAAGCTTATTTTCAGTGTTCTGTCCCCCTGCCGTGAAAAAATATTCTCCAGCTACAGAAAGGCAAGACTTAGATGTGTTTAACAGTTGAAAACAATTGACACTGGTCATGAAAAAAATGAACACATTTCATTAGAGGGGAGGGGAAAACCATTTTCTTCTGCATTGCAGACACTGCACAGCCTTGAACTGGAAGCTTTACGCCTAAGCTTAAATAATATGCACACCTCCCAGCTTGAGCTCACGCAGTCTAACTTGAGGAAAGAAAAGGAAACTGCCCTTATGGAACTACGGGAGATGCTCAATGATAAACGTGCTCAAGAGGTAGCGATTCTGCAAAGCCGCCATCAACTGGAGTGGGAGAGGATTAAAGAACAGTGTCTGAAGGAAAAAGAAGAACTCAAGTCAAAGTATCAGCAAGAACTAGGTATTAGAATTTGGGAAAATGGACCAGAAATTGAAACCCCGTCAGTAGTTCTCTTCCTCTACAGGTTCCTGTCTGAGTGTAAAGTTGGCCTTTTGGGTGATGGCTGATGTTGCCTTGAATGGGGACAGTGGCTAGGCTGGCGTGTGCAGGGTGCGTGTTTCATATATGAAAATGAAGTTGTCCAGACCCAAGTTTAATTTTTCTTCAACTGTGCAGGTTTTTTTGCTGCTACCTCTGTAAAATAGCACTATACTGAACTGGTTGCTTTCAGGAGGCGTTAGACAGAGCTCTCATAAAGAATTTAATTGGTGCAAAGAGTAGAGCTCTCACCCCTTATGTTTCTTCTGGGTTTTTATTGCCCAAAGTCAGCACTGACTACTGTGGTATTTCTGATGAGATACGGAAATGCTTCCTGCCTTGCCCTCTCAGTGGTTTGAAAATGAGTTGGAAAGGAACGAAAGGGCTCAGTGAGAAGCTGCAGCTGGGGTCCTTTTGGATGTGTTTGATCTAAGATTGCATTCTGACACCAGCAAGAAGGCCACACTTGGTAGTACTGAAGGCCTGCTGACAGTGCTCTTGGCATTGTTTGGAATACTTACCTCTTCCCAGATTGGGGGACCATTTCTGACCTGTATGGCAGAGCTTGAGGAATTTCTGGGGGAAAGTGAAAACTGCAGCAGTTCATTGAAGAAGTTGAGGAACCATTCCTTTAGTTGTCCTTCCCTGAGAAGAAGAGAATGTTATAGGGCTGTGTCTTTTTCACCTTAGGGTAGAAAACCATTTGTTACCACCAGTAATGTAGTAAACTAATGGCGTGGTGGGATTTGGGAGCAAGAGAAGGTCTGGATGCAGTTCTTAAAGCGCACTTAAACATCATTGATCTTGGCAGTGTAACTTAATGTAAATGTAACCACTTATGAGTGTTCCAGTATAGGGGCTGAGAAGGAGAATCTGGAATCAGATGATGCAGGAGACATGTTGCGGATACTGTTATCTGATACCGGGGGAGCAAGAGGAAAGATGTTTCTCTTCAGGGAGGTGATGACTGGGTATGACCCAACTCACCTGTACTGTAACTTAGATTATATTTTTACCTCTGCTGGACCATTAACTGGGTAGCTGGCACCTTCTTAGTCTTTGAATTCTCATTTCCCACTGGAAGACTTGAAAGATTGGAAGCTAAGGCAAAGGTACTTTGAAGTTGTGAGAAGGGGACTGATAGGCCTTTATAAAGTTCTTGCAGATCAAGAAAGGTGCTGAACAAGAAGTTGAAGTGAATCTGGGGAGGAGCTGGGAAGGAAGAAACCATTGGTATGAGTGATAATAGAGAAGATAGTAGCATCTGTCTTTGCAGTCTCCTTCCTAGGCATTTTTAGAAGAAATTCAAAGTGAGTTTCCTACTTGCTCCTGCAGCCTGCTGCTCTTTTGCTGTGTCTCTGGAGACAGAGGTGATTCAAAGACTTAATAGTGATTCTAAAATGCAAGTGAATTACTGGGATATAGCATAGCAGCAGATTTGGACAGAACCCAGTGCCTTACACTGCTGCATGCCTACGTATTCAAGCCCCCAGTTTATGCTGAAAGTGGCAATCTCATCCATATTTCTACTTATCATTTAATAATATTTTATGTAAATTTATTAATAAGTAGTATTTTATTTCACAGTTGATCAGAGAAAGAAAATAGAATTGGAAATGGAGGAGACGCATATCCAAGCCTTAGAGGTACAAATTCTGTTCTTTATACAAGAAAAAGTAAAACTCCTTTCAGTAAACTAGAGCTGGTAGAAGTCGCATGTCTCCTACGCATTTATTGTAGAGTACAACTACATGGAGGAGAAAAAAAGTACTAATTTACTAAATTTGTTTGCTTTAATAATGTGTGTCTTGCTCTCTTAGACGCTCAAAAAAGACTGGGAGTTGGAGTCTGAAATGCGTTTAAAAAGCGTGTGTGAAGAGCTGTCTGAAAAACATCAGACTGAAATGGTGGAACTGCAGAAAACTCTGGAAATGGAATTGGAAAAAGTCAAAGCAGAGCTGGGGCTTATTTCTCTTGAGAATGAACAGTCTAAAAGTAAGTGCCACGGTCTGGGAAGCAGTTGTCTTTATTGAACAATGGTAAAGCTAACTAAGTGTTTTTGGAACCTGTATAAAAAGCAAATGCAAGATATATCCCTGTACTATGAGTCAAAAACTGGATCAGTAGCATGAGACTGTAGAAAACAGGATGTAAATGAAAAATTGTTTAAAGCCTAGTTAGCTGTGTTGCCTTTTGACTTCCACAGAACATGAGATGGACTATGTTTTCCTTCAAGCGTGTTAAAGGGAGGTGCTGTTTTGCTTCCAGCTGAAAACCAGCTTTGGCAGTTAACTGGATTAATCAAAATTACAATAAATATCTAATAGAAGCTTCATCTAACAAAAAAAAAAAGGGGTTTGGATTGTGAATAGTTAAAGCTTGATGGAACAGTGGCTTTTTTTGGCTTGCCTTTGGCTGCTGCGAGGGCGTGTTTGTAGCAACGGCTTGTTCTTTCCAGCTTGCACTGACTTTGCTAGAGTTCCCTGAACCTATATCATTAAAGTCAGTTCTGTGAGGATAATGTGCCTCTCCTGCCAGCTCCCTGAAACGTGGTCACTTGATTGCAGATTCTTTTTGGAAAGGTCAAGATTTGTTGACTAAATGAGGTAATAGCAAGTTTACAGGGTTTGGAGAACTCTCAGCGCTGAGGCAGAGTGTGCTGGGCATGAGCTTTCCTAATCCTTCCTGTTAATGCTTTTACTGTATGGAAATGTTTAACTTTCAAGTGCTTTACTATTCTGGTATTTTTGTGATTCCCTGTAAGTTAGTATTCTAGTCTAGAAATGTGCATTTCTCTTTTTAGTTGCACAAAAGTTGTACAGGTTATTCAGTAACCAGGATGGTGGTGTAACAGAGCTCATTTTTAATTTTAGTAAAATGTGTAGAATCGGAGAAGCAACACCAAGTAGCCATTAGAGAGTTACAAGAACAGCTGCAGACTGAACATAACCAACTTCTAGAAGATATGAAGATGAAAAGCCAAGAAAAAGAACAGAATCTTCAGAAAGAGGTAAATAACATTTCTTTACTCATTTTGAGATGTTGATTACTATATATAAAAAGTAACAAAAGTTGACCAGGTACATATCACTTTGACTTGTTTGTATTTAGGGATTTTATTGAAAAACTGAAATGCATCTCAGGAAGTAGGTAAATACTCTGGGATTTTCTGTAGTGGTTGAAAATCTTTTGAATGTATTTGCCTTTGTGCCATTTGGTGCTGTATCTTCCTCTGCATTTATGTCCTTAAATTTGTGGTTCTTGTGTTTTGTTTTTAGCTAGCTAACGCTATTTTTTTGCCGGTGATAATAAATATGGCATCAGGAACAAATTCTTCTCTCTTAGAGGGGTGGGTCTAACAGTTAAGTGTGACTCAGTATTTCTGGTAGCCTGGGTCAGGAGCTTAGAGGGTGGTTATCACTAGGTGTTTCCACCTATTTCTGACGTTTGATATGTCTGTTGCATATCAAATAAGCAATTAGAAAAAAATTGTTTTTAAAATTTGGATTTTTTGATTTTTTTAACATGTCTTCCATAGCTGGAGAAACTTCAGGTCATGCATGAAGAGCTCAAGACTCATTCACAAGAAGAAATCAGACAGCTTTGGTTTCAGCTCGACAATACCCGAACAAATCGGCAAGAGCTAAGTGGTATGTTCAAAATGGATGCATTTTATTTTTTGCTACCTCTTCATATAGAAGTACACATTATTGACACAAAATACTTCTAATCATGTACGAGAAACATACAGCTAGGTCACAGAAGTGCCAATGGGCTGTACCCTCGCTCCTGTTGTTTTCCTTTCCCTTCTTACTCCGTTCCTCCACACTATAAAAAACTTCACTGAAAACCAAACAATCATTCATCATTGCAATGTCAAATTAAATATAATGTAGTTAAAAAATGGGGAAGGTGCTGGTCAATGCAATAACATGCTCCTATTTGTATTCAGTATGGAAGTGCGTGTGAATTCAGTTGAGAAAACTCTTAATTGTAGGTAGTCAGTAAGTTTCAGTTTAGTTTATGACTTGGAGTGGTTTATTGTGGCTATGATATATTTTCTTTTATTTGGAGATAATTAAGAGGTTAGTCTGCTTTAAAAAAAGAAGTAGAAATATTTTAAAACAGTGTGATTAGGTTTTATCTTGAGGTAGAAAAGACTTTTCTTCCTTTTCAGTTTTGAGGCAAGTCAAGTAAAATGGTTTTTCACTGGCACTCAAAAGGGAGATTCACTCTCTTTTGAAAGACTTTTAATTCTTAAATCCAGAAAAGGTTAAATATATCTCTATTTTAACACAATAAAACCATTCAGGTGATACTTCTGAAATCAGAATGAACAATAATGTTGTTTTCCTATAAGGCTAAAAATAACCTCTTTTTTTCTATAATGATGCTTCTTTTTAAAAAATAAACAAATCCTCTAAACCTAAAAGCAAAAAATGAAAGGAAAACATGCACAGCAATTAAACATGAACTTTTTTTAATGTGTATCTGCGTTAAACTTATGGAAAAATTTTTAAAGCCAGAGAGAAAATGATGACCTTGTGTGCTCTGTGTATCTTAATTTTTCTGTTTCAAGATCCATGTGTGTTAAACAAAACAGTCAGCTTTACAGTGTAGTGGTTGGAGACAGCACACATTTTTGTTGATATGAAGCAAAACACATCTCAGATGTGTGTGTGCAAACAGATGTATAATACATGAGAGAAGAAATTTTGGAAAAAGACCATGATCTTAACCTTGGCTAGGTGTGTGGTTGCCTTGTATTGAGACTGTAACATTAGGTGGCGTTCTTTACTTCTGCTGGGGTGGCTGAAGCCTATCGTGTTTGCCTTTTGTTTTAGATGTTATTTCAGATTTTCTAAATAATATAATTGTAGATCACTTTGGAAGTGTAATAGGGGTTTGTGAGGGTGGTTTTTTGTTGGTTATTTTGATAATGAATAAATATTTTTTTCTATTTAGTCAGACTTTATCTTGAGGTTTTTCAGATCTGTGTTTTGATATTAGATACCAGGGGCCTATAGGAGAGATGGGGAGGGACTTTTTACAAGGGCATGCAGTGACAGGACGAGGGGTAATGGATTTAAATTGGAAGAGGGCAGATTTAGACTAGAGAGTAGAAAGAAATTCTTTACTGTGAGGGAGGTGAGGCAGTGGCCCAGGTTGCCCAGAGAAGCTGTGGATGCCCCATCCCTGGAGGGGTTCAAGGCCAGGCTAGTGAGAGGTGTCCCTGCCCATGGCACGGGGGTGGAACTGGATGTTTTAAGGTCGTTCCCAGCCCTAACCACTCTATGATTCTTTGAATTATGGGAGACAGCAATTAATAGTATTTGCTGGAATTCCTACATTTCCTTTTTGTAGCACTAATCTTTATTAACCTTTCAAATATCTTTCCATGTTTCTAATCACTCACGTTCCCATTCATTGGACCCTTTCTATTTCTTCTTCATCTTGCTTGAGACGGTGAGACCAGAATGCCAGCCCAGGGTCCAGGTGAGGATATCTCTTTTGGTGTGTGAGATCTTAAAGGTGTTTTGGTTTACTCTGCTTTTGTTTGCTCGAGTGGTCATTTGACAATGCGTTTGGATAGGTTTGAGGACTCATGGTGGTGGGTTCAAAACATAGCAGCTGGACGATGGGATTGTTGCTCTCATGTAAGAGTGACATGCCAGTTCAAAGCTGTTAAACACTTTCCTGGGTTAGTTTTGTGCCAGCAGACTTTCCTGTTTAGCCTGTCCCATTGGTGGTGTTACTAGTCCCTGCTTGTCACTTGATTCCTTTGGTCCCCATGCTTGGCCACTTACTCCGTTTGGAAGCAGGCTTGAGCCGTATACTTACTTCTCGTGTTCTTTCTGTTTGCATGTGTGTTGTGAGAATTTTTCATGCCAAGTGTGCATTTTGCTACACAAAAACACACTGTGACAATCAGCTGTGTTGCTTCCTGGGTGGCATCCTCTTGCTTCCATAAATGTCTCTGAAATTTTTCTTTTTGCTTAACGGAAGCATATTTTTCTCGAAATACTTTCTTCTTGAAATGCAGTTCAATCTTCAGGTGATTCTGGGGGGATTCAGCTAATGTGAGCCACCTGGGAAACTTTTAAAATTCCCTCGCATGACTTTTGTCCTTTTTTTTTTTTTTCCTACCTTTTCACTTCCTGATATGTTACTACTTTTTTAATACAGAATGTGGGGAAGAAAGCTCTCAGAGTTCATGAATACACTGCAGTGCTGGCCATTGCCCTCACTCCCTGAAAGACGGGTAGCTTGCTGAACCAGCCTTGGTTGCTGTTTTCTACTGCATTCTATTTTTTGGGGTTTTTTTTATACGGTTCTTTTTAATTCAATGAATTTAGCCTCTGCTTGAGCTAATGATGGATTGCCAAACCATCACTAAAGTAATCCAGAATTGATTTTATTTTTTCTTCCTTGTGATTTTTGTTTTTCTTCATAGTTTGTGCTAAAGTTGTTTTTGTTTGTTGTGTAGTTTTCCCTGGAGCAAATTAAGTGTTCTTGAAGAACTGATTGCTTCTGGTTGCTACAACAAGCAGGTGTGAAGATTAAGAGACCTGAAACACAAGGAAACAAGGAGGGATAATGGTCTGCTGGTAGTTTTGACTCTTGCCATGAGGATGGTTTCTCTGACTACTATGTAAATGGAGAACATGGCTTAAATGTCTTCTGAGGAAGGAAAATTTAATTTTTTAGAAGTTTATTTTCTTATGTAGTTGAGAGAGCAGGAAAATGTTATCCTGCAAGCAACTAAAATATGGCTGGTCTTCACAGAATGACTTAGCTTAAAGATATGTACTTCTAAGTACGTGTGTTGATTTTGCCTCTGTTTCAGAGCTAAAAGAGCAGCTCCTGGCTCGTGCGTCGCGGGTGGAAGAAATAGAGCGTTTAAAGCAAGAATTTGAACAGCAGCGTCAGCAAAGAAAAAGCGAGCATGAAGCTGAGTTGGAACAGCTAAGACTGTATTTTGAGAAGAAGTTAAGAGTTGCTGAAGAAAATTACAGAGAAGAATTGACTTTGCTGCATCAGAGACTGCAAGAACTGAAGGAATATTCACTGTCAGAGATGGAAGCGAGTCAAGATCAAGCAGGGGACATCAGGTGATCTGTTCTTTTTCCTTTCATGTCATGTTATGACAACATGCTTCCTTTTTATGTGTGTATATATATATATATAAAGGTGATGTTAGCATCTAAATACAATGAGATTGGGCATTAGGTGGTCTGTAGTTAGAAACACAGCAATGGAAGTCCTGTGTGCTCAGTCCTGAGCAGTTGTTATAGTTGCTCTGTGCCTATGTTCAGTACTACGTCCCAAGTCAGCAAGTTCTTTTAACTCGACCCCACCTGCAGTACTGTGTCCAGTTCTGGGCCCCACAACGCAAGAAGGATGTTGGACTATTGGAGGGGGTCTGGAGGAGGCCATGTAGATGGTCAGAGGGCTGGAGCACCTCCTGTATGAGGACAGGCTGAGAGAGCTGGGATTGTTCAGCCTGGAAAAGAGAAGGCTCTGGGGGGAAACTTGTAGCAGCCTTCCAGTGCTGAAAGGGGGCTCCAGGAGAGATGGGGAGGGACTTTTTACAAGGGCATGCAGCAACAGGATGATGGGTAATGGATTGAAACTGGAAGAGGGCAGATTTAGACTAGAGAGTAGAAAGAAATGTTTTCCTGTGCGGGTGGTGAGGCAGTGGCCCAGGCTGCCCAGAGAAGCTGTGGATGCCCCATCCCTGGAGGGGTTCAAGGCCAGGCTGGATGAGGCTTTGAGCAACCTGGGCTAGTGGGAGGTGTCCCTGCCCTTGGCAGGGGGGTTGAAACTAGATGATTGCTAAAGTCCCTTCCAACCCAGGTGATTTTATGATTCTAGGATTCTATGCAGATTGTAATGTGTTACAAATTAAACTTTAAACCCCTTTTCTCAGTTCTTCTGTTGCAGTTTTTGAAGAGCCTGCTGAGAAGGAGAGAAGGGATAGACTCTGTCAGCTAAATCAACAGCTGGAACAACACCAGGTAGTATTTTTGATATGTTGAAGTTCTACTGTTCCTTACATGACCTGTATGAAAATTGATGTCTGATTCCAATAACTAACTTTAAGAAAGAGTTAGTTAATTTGAGACGTTTATTAATGCTTCATTATTTTTGACAAGTATATTGCAAATTACTAACTTTAACTAGTTCTTAGACTATCAGAACAGAGGAAACATGGTGATCTATAATTTTTTTGTCCTCCATTTGGAAGTTTCTGTGCCTAGAAAGGAGCTTATCAAAGCTTTTCCACACAGCTTTTCCACACAAGTGCAGTATTCATGGTGTTTCTCTTCTCTATAGCTTCTGTAGTAATTGTGCCTTTTATTGCTGTCTGTCTTCAAGTGGACATGCTAATTTTGTCCCTCTTCTATTTATGCGCCTGTTTCATGTACCTTGTTGTAATTTAAGATCTTGACTTCTTTGCTCAATTTACTTGAAGTTGACTGAGAGTTTAAAAAAGGAATTTTCCTTTTTTTTTTTGGCTTTAGATTTTTATTTTTTAAACTAATCATAGAAAGTATTTTTTTTAGTGAGGGAATGACAAGCAGACAAGACATACACAAGACGGCGTTAGCCCAATATCATCAGTAAATCACACAAAAACATGAGCTATATATGAGAAATGTCTACATCATGCCTCTTTTCTTGTTGCTATTTGTTGCCTCGCTGAGTATCAAACTGCATTCATAGGTGATTACTTCTAAGTTATGTGGTGTGTAGAGGGGGGTCTCTTCAGTGTTGAGAGTTGGTGGTTTCTCTACTCAGATGCATGTGGGACTTGGCCCTCTTGTATGCTTTCAAACCACTCCTGAAACTCAGATATGCTTTGTGTCATGGTTCCAGAGCAGAACTACTTTTTTTTTTTAAACTCAAAAGTTTCTAATATATGTATTTTTTGGCAGACTATATTTTGTTCTTACTCACACTATTTCCCTATTTGAAGTACACTAAGACAGCACTTGGGGACATGGTTTAGTGGTGGACTTGGCAGTGTTAGGTTTACAGCTGAACTCCATGATCTTAAAGGTCTCTTCCAACCCAGATGATTCTATGGTTCTGCCTTGAGGGGCTCCACAGTTCTAGTAGCAGATGGAGTGGCAGGAATGGAACAAAACCAGCAGGGTTTTTGGAAACTAGATAAATACATGTCAAGCAGGTGCATTATAATGCAATTCATGTAATACTCTAATTGAAAGGTTCTCGGCATGGTTTCTTCAAAGCTGAAGGTGTCTTTCTAACCTATTTCTTGTGTAGGAAGAACTTGCCTGTTTGCAGGCAGAACTTAAAGAACAACACAGGCATGAACTAGATTCCTTAAGGTCTACCCTTGCACTTCAGTATAAGGAAGACCTAATGAAAGTGAAGATGGATTTGTCAGACAAATACATAACAGAAATTGAGGAAATGAAAAGAAAGCATTGTTTAGAACTTGAGCAGCTCCGTGCTCAACTTTCAGAAGAACATATTAAAGGTAAGAAGAGCTGGCAGACTGGGAAGTAAAGTAGTATGCTGCTTGTGTAGCTTATATTTTTCTTTAAATATTTAAAGGCTTATCTGAAGAAGTTTTCAATTTGTTATTAGTTTAAACTATAGGGAATACTTAACACATGTTAATCCCTGGCATCAAGCACTTTTTTTTTTGACTTTTATGAGCATGTTAAGTTGCATTTCCAAAGATGTGGTGACCTGAAGTTGATTATTCTGTAGTAAAACCTAGTACGACCGTGGAGAGGTTGCTAAAAGGAGTTGATCAGGTTTCTGTTCTTGATGCCCAGGAGGGTGCTGTCAATTCCTGAATTAATATTTATTTGAAGGTTTCTTAGTGTTGTCTGTCAGCTATGTTAAATGTCTCTTGTATTTTTATGAAACAGGCAGTTCTCACTCTGTTCCATGGAGCAGACTCACTTCTGTTCTGTGTTCCATGCCTCTTTTACCAGTGTGCATTTTGTGGATTTGATAATGCTCTTCTCATTTAACGTTAACATTTCTTTTTCCTCCTGGGTTTACCAAATAGTTGGCATACATATTGGTATGAATTTTTGGGGAAGAAAAAAAAAACAGGAAAGTATTTAGTGGGAGCAGAATTTTAATAGGTATTTGCTGTAGGGTTCAGGTTAAGGTTCTTCTTTCAGCTATATTTAAGATTTCCTATGTGATCAGGGGTTTCTGTAATTTCTTAACAGCTGGCTGCTTTCCTTGGAATTGTAATTTATAGAAATATACTGCCTTGTACTGGTCCACAATGAAATGCCTGTATTGTTGAGGAGAAGGTGAGGGATCATGGCAGTTCTTGTATGTGCGCCTCTTTCTGGGAGCACAGGGTGATACATGAGCATTTGAACTCATCATCCATAGCTTCGTTAGCTATAGCTGTATGTAGCACACATGGCTATAACTGTGTTCCACTGCATGTTGGTTAAAAGGATCAGTCCAGCTTTTGAAATTTGCAGTTATATTTCTTATCTTCATTTATTTATTTTTAATACTAGACAGTATATAAAAACTGCTTAAATTGAAATGTTTAGATATTTGTCCCATCTGCTTTTTGGGAAATGCCTTATATGCAAAAGAGGAGATAAAATCTGCATAAATTTGCCATTATATTGTCTAAAAAGAAAGTCAGCTCCTGTGGCTGTTGCTGTTAGGATGGAGGTCCTGCTGCAGGTTTCATGATCCTTCCCCGATTTCCTGTGTGTGTTAATACTGATAAATTTCAAAGCTGGTGATAAAGCAGAACAGGTTACAAACTCATCCTTGTAAGGGATTCTTGTTGGTCTCTAGTTAGTACAGCTACTGAGAACTGCACAGCTGACAACATTCAGCTTTATTTTTGTGCATTAATAGGACCTGTTAAAAGAAAACAAATTCCAGAATGGTTTTATTTTTGTTGTTTGCTTTTTTCTGTTCAGAAATCACCAAACTGCGCCTGCAGAGTGCTCAAGATGCAGCACGTCAAGTTGAAATGGAGGTGGCCGAGCGAGTGTCTGTGCTGGAGGAAGAGCACAAAGCTAAGCTCTCTCTCCTCCACTCTGAGAAACAGCGTATTGCAGAGCTTTTGGAAGAAATAAAGCATTTAAAGGAAGAGATTACTAAACAAAAAGACTTTTCTGTTCAGAATGAAAAGCATCTGAAAGAGGAAATGGAAAAGGTAATTTGTATTCCAGTACTGTTTTGTTCAGCAAGCTCAGAGCTGTTGGGAAGGCTGAAGGAGATAGAGGCAGCACTTATCTTTAAATATGGCTATTTTAGTGATAGGAACTCAGCTTTAAATGGACTTGCATGGATACACACAAATATTGGAACACGAGTTTCTCTGCAGATGAATTTTCTTTAAGAGCGCAGATAGTGTGGGAAGGCAGGTCCTTCGAGAGTTGATCCAGTCCACCTCTTATGTTGACATGGGTCAAGCATGTGTATACCACTCCAATACAGGTACGTACAAAAGGCGCCTGAACATCTCCCTGCAGCGTAGTGTCCTGGTGCAAAAGTAGCATGGTGCACTTGGTAATAGAGAATTCATCC
>WKFP01014924.1:828087-873168 GCA_011057875.1 Pterocles orientalis | reverse complement strand
TTTGCATTTCTTTTCTGCCTCTTCATTTAGGTTGTAACATAAATGAATGCTTAAATATTTGTTCAAAACAAACTTTCTAAGTGAAAACTGAAGAGGATGCTTCATACTGATGCTCTTGTGTGGTCTCTTTTAGTTTTCTTTTAAGAGATGACCCTGTTGTTTCCTTAGTTTACTATTTATTTGTTTACCTTTTTACCTCTAGTGTATTTTTAGTCTTTTTTTTTTATTTTTGTCATTGAGTAATCATTTGCTGGTTTGGCATCTGTTTTCATGCTACATGCTTTTTATGTTGTTTTTTATGCTATGTACGAGACCATGGTCTTGGACAATGCATTTAAAATACTGCTGGAACGTATAGGATAGAGTCTTAAAAGAGATTTTTAATCGTGCCCAATATAAATATCTAAGATGCCCATAGATTTATAAGTTGAACTCACTCCTGAAAAGAAGAAGGTCCCAAGAAAAAACAACATAGAGTACCATATTAGTTCTAGAATTTTCCCTTAATTTTTTCTTAACTTTCATACCCCAATTATTTCTTAATAGTGCATTGAATTCAAGCACCTATAAATTCACATTTCAGCTTTACTTTTGTTTGGAAGGGTGAGTTCACTGCAAGAATTGAATCTGTCCAAGAACTTAAATTCCTGAGAATGTTCACATCACAGACTTCAGTTTGATTTTGGTATTTTATGCATTTTTTAATAACTGTGTTCCCAGGTAAAATATAAAATTGCTGAGGATCACAAGAATGAATTAAGAGAAGCCAGAGAAGAAGTCCAGAAAATAGAGACTATGTACAAAGAAAAGGAGAAGAAATGGAAATGTGAAAGCGAGGACCAGAGAACCCAAGCAGAAGAAAAGTTATCATTGTTGCGTATAGAGCTGCAAAATAGAGCAGAATGTGAGAAGCAGAATTTACAAAAGGAGTTTGAACTTCGTGAAGCTGAAATGAATCGGCTTCAAGATGACCAAGCTATCAAAATCCTAGAATTGGAGAAGGTGGTAAAAGAGCAGCAAAACAACTTGAAGCAACTGGAGGACAGCCTTGCAAGTGCACGGGCTCTGCAGAAATCTCAGGAGCAATATGACAGTGACCTGCAGGCAGCCAAAGCGGTCATGGCAAAGGAAATGGAAAAGGCCACACTTTGTCTGCAGGAAGAATGTGAACTGAAACTTATGGAAGCACAAAGCAAGTAAGTCCTGAGTATTGGAGCAGTTTCACTTACCAGTTCAGTCATTGTTATTATTGCTGCTTCTTATTTTAAACTTAATGAGTCATAGGGATGTAGATTTTTCCCTTGGTGGCACCAGCTAACTTTCATATATAAAGCTTACTCTCCCAAGGAACAGTAATGTTGTCCAATACAGTTTACTACAGAATTTTGCTTCATGTAAATGTATTTAATCTGATCTAGCAAATCCAATGAAGTATAGTTGAGCTCTGTCTGCAATACACAGCTGAAAATTGTATGCTAGCCTTGGAGGAGGGGAAGTGTTACAGGACATGTAAGTGGAAAAATTCTCTACATTTTTTCAAGTGCTTACAAACAGTTCAAATGAACTTGAACAAGTTTTTCCTGGTGAGTGAAGCTTGTCTTATCCACTGAATGCTGACATTGATGGGCTGCACATGGTTCAGTTCTGGTTAGACATGAAGGTTGTAACTGTAGGTTTTTTTCCTCCCCTTCCTACCTCAATTTTTCTTAGTATATTAAAGGAAATATTCAAATAACTATGTTTGTATTTGCATGCATTGCTTCAGATTTATCCCTTCTTTCCTTCCCAAACATTCAGTCATAAAACAAGATTGGGGAAATAATTACAGTAGGAAAACGCTGAAAGCAGGAACTTAGCCTTTAAGTAACCAACCATTTTTCAATTATTGCTGTCTGTATTCAAAAAACTATAGATAATGGTTACATTAAATTGCAGCATTTCAGGTACTAAATCTTCTGCTAAATCAAGCATTAAGCAGGCCTCAGCCAGCAGAGATGAGTTTGGAGGAGCCACCAGGTATCCCACAGACACTTCCACAGTGGTTTATGTCTCGGATGTTTTTAGAGATGTTTCTTATGACAGTTCACTTACTTGCAGACAACATATTTGAGATGTAGGTACTATTAGGTAACATAGCCACATAATTAAAGGTTCATGCAATGAAGTCATCTTTGTGGCTTACTTTGAATTAGTTCAATATTTGAAACGTAAAGTAAAATTTGTGCAGGCTAAGTAAGGCCTGCTTAGTTTTCTTTGATTTTCATTTATTATTTCAATTACTTGTTTTAAAAAAGCCATTGTCTTTTTCACAGTATTCTCTTAACTTTCTTGGAAATAATACAGGTTTAAGGAGGAACACAAAGCTATGACTCAGAAGTTCACAACTGAGCAAGAGATTCTTCTCCAAGAGCTGCAAAAGAAACATGTTGATGAGGTGGAACTCCAAAGTCAACAGTTACAGGAGAAGCACAAGCAGCAGATTTTGTCTCTTACAGCTGAGTTTCAGACAAAGCACCGAGCTGAAATTGAGACACTTAAATCTACACTAGAAAGTAAACAGCAGATTCAGCTTGAAGCTTGTGTTGCTGAGCTACAGACAAAGCATCAGGCACAAATTGATGAGCTGGAGGCTAAACACTTATCAAATCTGGATTCCTTGGAGTCGTCTTACCTATCTGAAATTCAGAATATAAGAGATGAACACAGTCAAGCTCTTGAGAAGCTACAGCTACAGCACACAGAACAGCTCTGTGAAAAGGATAAAATGGACCAAGCACACTTGGTTCAGGAGATAGAGATGTTGAAATTAAAGCATGCTGAAGAACTTCAGCTTTCCCAAAATAATTTGAAAGTTGAGCTAGCTACTGTTCATATGGAAAAACTTAAAGCCATGGCTGTTGAAGCAGAAGAAGCTCATAAGGTGAGTCAGAAAGAAAACTTGGCGTGGAAGGTGAAATTTCATAGTACACTGTGTGGGATCACCTTGTTCTTGGGGGGTATTTCTCCATCCTCCTTTGTGCCAGCACTAACACTAACACTTGTGTGTGACTGTAGTGTGAGCTGAAATAAGAAACTGAAGCTGAAAATTAGGTCTATCTGTCGCTTCCTCCCCAGATGCTCAGACTAATGAGATTTCCATCTCAGTGCATGGAAAAGGTAGAAATGAAGTAAATATTTTTAACATAATTCAGATCGGAGGGTCTCCATTTTGTGGCTCAGAGCTTCTCTGCTTGATAGAGTTACCGTGTAATTCTCCAGAAGTGAGAGAACAAAGTAAATGTAATTCTGTCGATTAAGCTGCATCTAGGAATCCAGAGATTGTCCCTAGTGGCACAGTCTCAAGGGGAAGAATAGAAGAAAGGTTTCTCTAAAGGGCCCAGATGGGATTTTGGGAGCGAGTTGTGGGTGAGTGGACTGTGTTGTAGGGCCTTTAACAGAAGTCCATAGCTTTCCTCTTGATGGGCCAGAGGTGTGAGCTCATCCAGAGTTCAGATGGGTAAAAAATTATCTTCTCCAAGTCAAAGAGGTAAGAAGGCTTAGCTCATTGCTAAAACTTCAGAGCCTTCCAGAGAGAGATGTACTGTTTTTCAGCCTTCCTTCTTACAGACTTTCAGACATGAGCACTTCCCGAACTTATCATTATATGTGGTTCTTGTGCCCACAAAGTCCAAGAGGAAGATCTTGGGGGGGGGGTGTCTTTTTCTTCTGTCCTGTCTTTGCTATCTAATTTTAAATTTGCATTTTGATTGTTTTTGAGAGTAGAGAACTTCAAAAAGAAAAAGTTGATGGGGAATACTGTCATGGATAGAAGAAAAAGTATGGGATTTACAAAACTTTTACTACATGGGAAAAATCAAACCATTTCAAGGATACAGAGTGTACATGTGTATGTGTGCTTATTCTCAAGGCAATATTGTTCCTGTTTACTTAAAAAGCTTTCATACAGCAGGACATGTGCTTTACAAATGGGTTACAAAAATATTTGTACTTACTACTTTTCTCTCCTTTTTTTTTTTTAATGAATGCTTACGCAGGATGATTTGAACACAGCTCTTCAAAATCAAAGGAGGTTGCTGGAGGAAGAAAAACGTCTAGCCCTGGATATATTGCGTGAGGAAGTATTGCATATGGAGGAGAAGCATAGAAAAGCACTTCAAGAACTTCAGGATCTTCATGAGGCAGAAATGAAGAAATATAAGGAGGAATACTCCAAGGAGCTGGAAAAAGAGTTGGGGAAACTAAAAGAACAGCATGAACATGAACAAGAGGTCAGAATGTTGCTAATACCTAAACCTAAAATAATGACTACTTTAACATAAAGTAAATTCGGTTTTATTAACATTAAAAGTAAGACTGTGTATCTAGATGCTTTTTGGATTTTTTTTTAATAGTGCCAGTAGGTAACGAGAGACAAAGTTAGTATTTTTAAGCCTTACTTTATCTAAAGGGACTTAAAAGAATTCATATATATGTATTATCCTGATTTTTAAAAAAATTAAATCCATGTTTACACTGCTGTCTTTATTGGGGCAGTGAGGACGGGGGCAGAGGGTGGGCTTCCTTTCTTCTGAATTCCTGCCATATTTAATTCAAAAACTTAAATCTGCCATTTTGATAGAAAACTAACAGGTAATAAATTAGGTCATTAACCATTTGTGGAAAGTAATTATTCACTTCCAGCTTTTATAAGCGAACAACCTGTAGTAACACTGATTTTTTTTTTTCTTAGAGAAATTATAGTAGGTAATACTTTTTAAAATATGTTTTCTCAGTGAGGTTTGGAAATCTTTAATTTTGCTATTTCACTTACTAATTGGAAAATTGGAGAGTGTGCTAAATAACTCCCTAATCACTGGTGCACCTTTCTATTACTTGGTGCACCTCCCAAAAAACATGTAAGTTTGAGGAGATCCCCTGTGTTCTTTTGGACTGTCAGGCCTTAGAGCTGCTGGTGGTTTCCAGCTGGTGGGAATGCATTGCAAACTCTCTTTGCTTTTGGAAGAGTACCTTCCCTGGGAAGTTAGTTTAGTGCGAAGTTCTCATGATTATTGAATTTTTAAGCCTGTCATCCTAGAAACAGGATTTCTCTCTCTTCTGATGACTACAGTGACTCTTCTTAAACAGGATAATAGAAAAAAAAAAAAAGAACAAAAAACCCCAAACCTTTCTCTGATATTTTGATGGACTTCTTTGTAATATCTCATAGGATAATTGCATTAAGTATAGCTGCCTAATGTTTAATCCTATTTGAACAAGATAAGTCACAACTTAACAAACTATGCTCTCCCTGTGTTTCTCTCCCTTTCCTTCTTCCTTATTTATTTGTTTTCTCTTAGACAAATGTCTGTTAGAACAAGTAAGGAGTACTCTGTTAGTCTGACCTGATGGTCTCCTGAATGCAGGGGATACCTGATACCTAAGGCCTTGTTGCTTTTTATCTATGTTTATCAACTTGCTTTTTTTTTTTTTACAGTCAGCACGATGATAGATAGCAGCACTGTATGACCTTGAGGATTGGAAAGAACTATTTCTAAAATACTCTTTAAGAATTTGTCCGAGCTTCATGGTTTCGTTTTGCCTTGGTTTGATTTTTTTCCTTAATTTATAACACTATGGCTAAAATACTTTACTTACTTGTCTGCAGGTGTATGCTTCTGCATCAGCCTCTGAAGTAGAAACTGTCCGAACAGCTCTTCTGGCTCAATTTGAGGAGGTAAAATTGAAGCAGCAGCTTCAGTTCCAGGAAGAGATTGAGCTGCTGAAGTGTCAATCAGAGGTACTGCTTGAACAGCAGATCACACAGCTGAAGGTAAGGTCTGAATAAAATGAACTTCACAGTGTGCACTGGTAGCATCTTTTTCCGAAAAAGCAGTATTGGAAACAACACAGAGTTCTGTTGTCTTAAAATCCTGAATGGGATGTGATATCCTTCAGACAAAACAAAACAAAAAAATCAGCAGAAAGTATTTGCTCTAAGCAACAGTCCTTGCATACATTTATGTTCAGTTTGTCAGTTGAAACTTTTTCTTCTTGGTGTCTGCAGAGCCTACGCCCTTGGCCTGTCCGCCCTTGTTTAGTGTGCTTGTGTATATATGGCAAAAAACGTTCAGTGTTATCTAAGCTTTTACCAAGTGTGTGATGAGACTGAGCACTTTGTGCATAAGGATTTTTTTGCAGTTGTTCTTAATTTCTGCTTTCTTGGGCTCATCATTTGAGTTCCAGACTTGCATCTTGATGAGCATCTTCAGGATGCTTATCCCTGAAAGTTATTTTTGTTTGGCCTTTTGTACGATGTAGTAATTGCCTTGTGCAAAATGTGTTAATCTGTTAGGTGGCAAGCATGTGTCAAGCTACTAAATGAATGGAGAAGACACATCCTGCGTCAGAAGAGAAAGGGAAACTCACAAACACACTGAGAGCAGTGCTTACATTCATCTCGGTGTTATCGCTATACCAAGCACGTGTTGAGCCAACTTGTTGAGCACAAATAACTTTAGATTAGACCAAGTACTGCCTCCTTATGTGCTTCTCCTTGGGAGATTTCAGCAGATCCTTACTGTTCCTATTGGACCTCCAGCCTGATGTGGGACTCTTCCTAAAAGCTGCGCAAACTTCTAGAACTGGATGCTGCAGGTGTTCAGAAAATTTCTCGTTTCCTGCCTCTGGACCACTGTGGAGCCCTGGTCATGCTTTGACCTCTGTCCATCTGGTGCTGCTGTCTTTTGAAACACGAGGATATAAGTGTATCCTGAAAAGCTGCTGGAGATGCATTTGTCATTGCTGTCCTCAGCTGAACCCCAGCCTTCAGTCCACAGAGCTGGGACTGGACCTCCTGTTATGCATACGCTCCAGAAGTGATTCCTGCTTTCCTCTCTCTCCTGCTGCCTAGGCACTTGAGTAGCTAAGTAGCATTTGGGACGCTAAGGCACATTTGGACACCTCTCTTTTAGTTGAAATTTTTCCAGGGGTAATTCTACTGCTAGTACAGATATCTCTGTTCTTTTTTTCTCTCATTACCTTGATGACTGGTGTTTTGTCCCGGAAGAGACTGAATCTCTTTGAAATGTCAGGCTGAGCTGCGTCGTGGTCAGATACAGCTTTTTACAATGCCCCTTCCCCTGCCTACTTCCCCCATGCTCATTTATGGGGTTGTCTTCGTGGCAGACAGTTTCCTTGCTTTCTTCCCCCTGCCTCCCCTAGCAGATTTTAGGTGTTGAGCATTCCTTTCTACAGGCTGGCATACTCTTTGGGTGGATGCAGTGCTTCAGAGAAGAATAGGAAGGGTGTTTCAGAGACTGGTCAAGGAAAGTCCTCATACTCCTTTGTGTCTGTTCATTTGTATCTTGCTAACTGCTAAACAACCTGCAGTTTGAGTCTATAATTGTCCTGGTTTGGGCTGGGACAGAGTTAACTTTCTTCCCAGCAGCCAGTGTGAGGCTGTGTTGGGGTTTGTGCTGAGGAGAAGCTGATCACACACTGATGGGCAGAGCTGCTGCCAGGACAGCCAAGGACTTTCCAGCTTCTCTGCTGTGCCCGTGTCTGCAGGGGCAGGAGAAGCTGGGAGGGAGCACAGCCCCAGTGACCAGCCCAGGATTCGACCTCAGGGTTAGGACTGAGACCCCAACTGGCCGATGGTCTGTTCCATACCATGCACGGCATGGCCAGGAGAGAGGTGAGGCTCTGTCCAGAAGGGCTCTCTCTTGCTCTGGGTCACCCCCTTCTCTTGTTCTGGGTCGTCTCCCTCTGGGTCACCCCTCTCTCAGGGTCATCTCAATCTCTCACACACTCGGGCTCTTATCTCTGTTCCAGGATTGCAGTTTCAGGACTCTCCCTGCTCCAGGATCATTGTCTGGGAATGGGCTGAGCCTTGGTCACTGGGTGGTGAACAGTATCCCTGTCTATCACTCATTTGTATATTTGTGTATATTACTGTTATTATTAGCATTATTATTTCCAGTATTATTGTAGTTTAGTTACTAAATTGTTCTTATCTCAACCTGCGAGTCTCTTTACCCCTTTGTCTCCCCCATCCCTGGGAGGAGGGAGGGTGAGCAAGTGGTGGTGTGTAAAACTACAACAGTCATTCTGGGCAGACTTGGCTCTTCCGCCTTGCTCTGCCTCGTGGATTCTGGGTGGGAGTTGGTACTGTTATTGCCCGAGTGCCAGTATAGGTCTTGATCTTGGCCTGATGACAGACCTTGCAGTCTCACCGTGCAGCAGCCAGTCCTCGCCTGAGGAGCTGGTGATGGATGGGTTATTCTACTCAGTGCCAGGGACTGGCTGAGTCTTCCACAACAGATCCAGGACAGCGCAGGTGATGACATACATTCTGCTCTGAAGTCATGTTTCATACCTTGGGGAAAAACTGTTTTCTTAACTTAACAATTTTTAAAAAAGGCAGCTATCACCTTGGACTGGGTTGATTTTCATAGATGACATTGCATGCTTTTGTTTTTGTTTTTTTTAATACTGTGATCAGGAAGATTGATTTCCCAGTTCTGGTGTCGTAAGCAATTACTTCCTTTTAGCCTCTTTGGGAAGGGATTCCAGGACCTTGTTTCACCTCCCTTATTTGCTGATGCAGAAGTGGGGGATTTCTAGTAATCTCTTCTCTTCCTTTGGAGTGCTTTAAAGCACTCTGAGGGAAGTGATATCCAATGCAATAACTTCTAGATCATTTAGTCATGTAAATCTACCTTGTAGATTTTCGGTTTATTCTGGTCAATCCCTCCTATGTGGAACCCCGTACTATGCACATTCTGCTACTTGCAGTTGCTGAAAGTGGCTTCTGTCCATCTCTGTCGCTCGACTTGTCCATCTCTGTCCTGACTTCTCCATCTGTTTTCTGTTCCTCATCACCGTCCCAGTGGTCAGAAATGACCCAGGTCTCAGTGAGCACATTCAGATAGTTCATTTACCTACTTAACGATTTTTGGCATAATTTTGTTGATTGGGGGTGTTACCTCTCAGATTACCTAGCAGTAACTGACATAGCTAAGGTGTGCACATTTAAAGGAAACAAAAAAGGAGGAGGGGGAGTTGATTGCAGGTTTTTTGGGGGGTTGTTTGTCCATCTGTCCATCCCCCCTGTAAAACAAAGTATATGTGACTTATGCAGGATGAATTTGAAGCTGAAAAAAAGGCATCGCTACATGACAAGGAGCAGATGTTGATTCAGGAGAGGGAGAAGGCACAGGCTGCTCACCAAAAGGAACGGGAGATGTTATCAGCCCAGCTGCAGGAAAAAGCCGCAGTAATTATCCAGGTGCATGGGAAATATTTTTAAACTAGAATGTTCTTTTGTGGTTGTATTTGAGCACAGTTCTCTCACCTTTCTCAAGATGTATATAGAGGACTGTGTGTATAATTCTTGCGATTGCTAGTTCCAAGGTGTAATATATAATGGGCACCATCTCTTAGTTGGAGTGCTACAGCAGTAGCATGGAAATTGAAACTGGCATCAGCTTGAAAACTGGTCTTCAGCCATTTCACAGGGAGATTAACACTGCTTTATAAGAGCAGTTTGGATGTTTGCCTTTTTGTTGTCTGTGTATTGATGCCATCTATATCTTTCACAGTTTTTTTGCCAAGAAAATAGTGCTCTAGTAGCTTTTGTTAGACCAACTGACCTATAGCTCAGAGGAGGTAAGACAGAGAAATGGGAATTTTGGATCCTGAAGTGGCAAAGATAATATTTGTTTGCCAAACAAAATTTTATGCCTCCTGTCAAGCAAATATCTAAGTCGAATCTATTTTAGAGAGAGAAAGGAACAGCATGAAAAAAGTATCTGTTTTAATCAGGAAGTTTAGAAATATCAAGTTCTTTTTCAGTGATTAAAATAATAGCTTTGAGTTTTTAAAATAAAAGATAAAATGAATTATAACATTCTTGTCTTCTCTCACAATTCAGGAAGCTCTCACCAAAATGGAAATTTGATATATTAGGCTGTTCTGTTAGGCCTTTATGTTTAGTGAAAAAACAGGGAGTAATACTAAGAATTTCCCCTACTGGGAAAATTCCATTATTGTTTCCTGCTCTTCATGCAGGATTTGATGAGGGGCAAGAAAGTTGGCACGGGAGTAAAATGCTTTTCTTGTCTTGCAGTTTCCTTCCAAATAGATATTTTGACAAATTTTTTGGCTTATGAGACAGAGTTTCTAACAAAATAGTACTGATTTGTTTGGCAGCAAAATCTGGGGGCCAGGGTGGGTATATATGTATTTATATATATATTTTAATGGGAGGGAGGTGTCATCTCAACATACAAGGAGAGAAGACATTTTTCTAGAAACTTGTTTTCAGGCAGAGCTTATACAGCAAAGAAGAAAGTTAGCTGGCGCTGATGATACTGGATCAGATTGCTCTTCAGGTTTGTGTGCTACACTCTCGGAATTGATGCTAGGACATTGGTGTGTGTCTTTTGAGGCAGAACAATGAAAGCAAAGTAAGAGCAAACAGAAGTAATGACACACAGTTTTTACAAGCTTTTTGCGCTGCTTGTATACGCTGAGTCTGAATGCAAGTGAGGCAGCTCCCTGAAGCAAAATCAACATCAGAAAAGAACAACTAAAAAAATAAGCATTCATTTTTAGTCTTCCCACTGTCCTTCTTTTCTAGTACTTGTAGAAGCAAATTTGCATAACAGCAGATAATGATTGTGTGAACATATTCAAAGTGATGATCATTGGGTGAAGTTTGTAGTTTAGGCAAAATTATCAGCTTTGTTGCATAGTTACTGTATTTTCCACAGCTGGAAAAGAACATGGAGTCTTTAAAACATGAAACAGAGAAGACCAACTCTGAACTGGAGACACTCCTTCAGCGGCGGGACAGAGAAAACCAGGAAGGAGGGAATTTGGTAGCCATGTTGAGATCTGACATTGAGCATTCCAAGGATGAAAGGTTTGTACATCTTGGGGTTACGTAATGCTTAGTGGTTGATGACTGTGTTCTGCAGGGGTCGGTGCTGGGACCAGTGTTGTTTAACATCGTTGTCAGAGATGTGGACAGTGGGATGGAGTGCACCTTCAGCAAGTTTGCCGATGACACCAAGCTGTGTGGTGCGGTGGACACGCTGGAGGGAAGGGATGCCATCCAGAGGGACCTGGACAGGCTTGAGTGGTGGGCTTATGCAAACCTCATGGAGTTCAACAAGGCCAAGTGGAAGGTCCTGCACATGGGTCGGGGAAATCCCAAGCATAAATATAGGCTGGGTGGAGAATGGATAGAGAGCAGCTCTGAGGAGAAGGACTTGGGGATGTTGGTTGATGAGAAGCTGAATATGAGCTGGCAAGGAGTGCTTGCAGCTCAGAAAGCCAACCGTGTCCTTGGCTGCATCAAAAGCAGCATGACCAGGAGGTTGAGGGAGGTGATTCTCCCCTTCTACTCCACTCTCCTGAGAGCCCCCCGGCAGTGCGGCATCCAGCTCTGGGGTCTTCAGCACACGACAGACACGAACCTGTTGAAGTGGGTCCAGAGGAGACCATGAGGATGGTCAGAGGACTGGAGCGCCTCCCATATGAGGACAGGCTGAGAGAGTTGGGGTTGTTCAGCCTGGAGAAGAGAAGGCTCTGGGGACACCTTCTTCTGGCCTTTCTATATAGAAAAGAGGCTTATACGAAGGATGGAGAGGGACTTTTTACAAGGGCCTGTAGTGACAGAAGAAGGAGCAACAGTTTTAAACTAACAGAAGGTAAGTTTAGATTGGGTGTAAGGGAGAAATTCTTTACCATGAGGGTGGTGAGGCACTGGAACAGGTTGCCTAGAGAAGCTGTGAATGCCCCATCCTTGGAAGTATTCAAAATTAGGTTGGAAGGGATGAGCGACCTCATGAAATGAAAGAAGTCCCCATGCCCATGGCAGGAGGTTTGGACTAGATGATCTTTAAAGGTCCCTTCAAGCCCAATCTATTCTATGATTGTATAAATTTTTGTTGTCTGCTCTGCTAGAACATCCCTGGTTATTTGATGTCGCAGATACGACAGTAGTAGATGTATTTTCCTTACTGGTGCTTCCACAGATGTGGAAGCCTGAAATGCTTGTGACTGCAGTGTGATGTCTCCATCTAACTGTGGAGAAGAGAGGTTTTTTTTGCTAAGTCTACTGTGTGAAAATAGCCTTGGTTTCTTGTGAGTCATCTGAATCATCTTCACTGATGACTGTCTACCTATGGCAAGATATCCATTTTAGAATGTCAGTTGTTCAGTAGGTTCAAGGTATCTTTTAAACCAAGTGCATGGAATTTTTGAAGTGTTCAATATGCTTTTGTTCTAGGAAAAAACTGCAGGAATCTTATCAGCATCTTTGGAAATTGCTTATGGAGTTGGTGAAGGCCACGATAGCTATTGAGGACCTTATCTGTAGCAAGATTGGTCTTTGTCTTGATGATAGTCTGGCTTCTGGAGATTCTAGAGAAAGTCACAGTATTATGGAAGAAATGGGATTCACACAGTATTTCAAAGCCAAAGAAAAGCATCACCTAGAAAAAGGTGAGTACAAATCTGCATAACTCGATGTAGTCAATTCGTGTTCTTGAAAAAATGCCTTTTCATCTCCTTTTATACGGGTGAGGTTCAGAAAGGGGATATCTTGTTGCAGTGTGTTCTGTGTCTCTTTCAGAGTCGCTCCACACTTAAATAGTGTCTATCAGTATTCTTTCATTTTAATTTTTGCAAGAGAATTGCACTATTATTAGTGCAAATACTGAAATATTACTGGAAAAGGCTGAATGGATTATAGGGCAGGGAAGACGAGCTTGGTGAATACAGTTTCAAGCCCTGATGTATAGCACAATATTTCCAAACGTTGTGAAAGGCTGTCTTGATTTGTCAGCGTTGAGTTATTGATGTGTACAACTTTTCACCTTGTAATACATCTTCAGGACCAACCGATGTCACTGTTCAATGTCAGTTGTTATCTGAGTGGCCAGTTCTGTGTCATTTTTCTGTGTTTTTAAATAGCTTGCTTGTTTTCAGGAGATGAGCTGCTTGACGAAACCGTCACAGAGCACAACCAGCTGTCTCCAGTGACTGATGAGGGGTCTGAGTTGAGCCAATACTTATGTGAAAGCGTTTTTGCAAAGCCAGAACTGGCATGTGAAAATGAAGAAATGATTCTGAAAATTGCTCATCGTTTGCGCACTGCAGTGGAGAGACTTCTGGAACTGGTTACAGAATCGACTAAACAAGTAAAACTTTCAGTCTAATTATACATCTGTGCAGATTAAAAAATGTGAATCTGTTTTAAGTCTTGTGTATTTAGCACCCTGTAGGACTGGCTACTAAAAAGAAACAGATTTTGTCTCAATATATGGCAAGTTATCAGTGTAAGGAGGCATATGCATTCTTACAGTGAAGGTTTTGTCCTTATTTGATCATTTCTTATAAATAGACTCTAACAATTTGGTTTTTTTTTCTACCAGATCCTGTAAGAAGGCTCTAAGTTGGTTGCCTAAAGTAGATTTAAACTAGGATTTTAAATGCATTTGGTAACTTCAGGAGACCAAGAGCTAAGGGGTTTTGAGGGGTTTTTATCACACTTCACATCAATGCTTCTTCAACATCGACAAGGAAGTTCAAGAAGACTTGGTCCCATGTTAAAATGTTTTGGGAGTATGTAGGTAGCAGCAAGTAGACATCCTTGTAATTATATACTGCTTAATTGTAATAAAAAAAGGAGCCAAACTCGATAGCATAAAAGAATTTGAGTATTTCCATACTGAGTTTTGCAGTGTCTAGACATTCAGCTTTGCAAAGAGAAGCTGTAAATCAGGGTACTGTGTACATTTAGAGGACCAAATTTAGTGCTGCAGTAATTAGTTTGTTGAGTAAAGAAGCCTCTAATTTAAGAGAAAATGTGTAGAGAAGGAATATATCTGAAATTCATATCCTCATCAGGTATTTTGTGCAACCCAGAGATAAGCATCTGTGTGAAATGTCTATTCAACATTTTAAAAAATACCCCCTAGAATGAGATTGTTAAATTTGTACTTTTGGGTACTGATGCTGGTTCCACTAGCATGGAGCTAACTTGTGGTTAAAGCACTTGCCAAAGCCGTAGCAGGTCTAGACTCTAGGTCACCTTCATCAGCTGCATTCAAGCATACTTCGCTTGTGTCTGTGAAATGTTCTGTCCATCAGGGTAAGCTAATCATAAACCAAACAGGAATGGGGCTGCTCTGTTCCTTTCCTTTGAACTTGAGACATTGCCCGTAGGAATGTAAGATACGTAGTCTCGGAGAACTGGTGCTGTACCTTGGAAACCTGATGATGTATTGACTTCACTGTCGGCAAGACATGCCTGAATCTCTTGAAGAATTTAAATGCAAGGATGCTTTGAATTTCAAGTGCCTCAGGAAGTGTCAAGCTGAGCAGTTTAGCCGACAGGGAGGCTTTACTTTTTTATGCACAGTAAAGCAATTTATCTGCCTAAGTAAGATTTGTGGCAAAACTACAGGTATGTGAGTACAGGGGGACACAAAAACATCCAGGGATTTTGGGCAAAGTCAACCTAATACTAAAATGAAACTTCAAAACCTGGACTTAAATGCACAAATGTTATAAAAAAGTAAGAGGGTTTTTGTTTAAATGTCTGTAGTGTTGTTACATTGCATATGCATCCAAGATCTGATACTAGGCAAAATTGTTTACTTCTAGCTGGAGAAAATGCATGAAAACCATGCACAGTTTGAAGAAGAATTCAGCCGCCGAAATCGGGAAACTGCCCAAGTGGTTAGTCAGCACCAGGAGTTAATGGAGTGCCTCAGCGAGGAGAGCGAGGCCAAGAGTCAGCTGGCACTAGAGCTTCATAAAGCAGAGGGTAAGCAAATGAAACGAATTGGAAGAGATTTCGGTGCCATTTACTCGTAGTTCTTCCTCCAAATATCTACAATATGCTTTTTGTGTCTTTTGTTGTTGATTTGCCTGTCTAGAATCCATTTTCTGCCTTTGAGAGTACTTACTTGAACCTTGGGTCTTCTCTTGTAAATCTGCTACTTAACTCTCTTCCTAGGAATTGCATTTCCCTGAGGCAGGTGTGATAGTGCTTAGTCCTATACTTATACCACTGACAGCGTGTGAAAATTTGTCATTTTTAAAACAGTGGTTTGCATTCCTGCGTGTCTAAACATGGGAGCTTGGACTAATGAAAATATACTTTCAGTGTAAATCAGTCCACCTGTCCCATCTTGGAAGGGTTCGGCATGAACCAGAGCAATGTTTGATGGTAGTGCAGATTCTGTTTGATGGAAGAGATTCTGTAAGAAGAGACAGAAAGGCTGAGCCTGTTGATCTCGACACTATCACATGCTGTGTATCATCAGTCTAATTCCCCCTTGTGAAGTTTATGATTTGAGGTCTTCTCCTTTACATAGGAGAATCTTTGGGGGTTTCTGTGTCCTTCAAGTTGAGCTTTTCTCCCTAATCATGGCATCTGCTTTCCATTCTTCTTCTCAGTCATACTCCTTTAGGCTTTTTTGGTCTTTCCAAAATCCTGTTTCCTTCTTTTCTGTGAATCATTCCTGGATTTTCTGGGCTCTGAATCTAACACTTGATCTTACTTCTTGGAGATTCTGTTTCTTCAAACTTCAGCCCCCAGCAGAGGATGTGTCAGGTTGTCCTATGTTGTGAGGTGATCCCAAGCCATCAAGGCTTAACAATCTCCATATGCATTCCACATGTTTGGAGACATTTTGTGACATGGCAGCCTTGTAAAATCTGTTCGAATACATTAACTGGTACATCTTATTCCTTAAGGTACTTCAAAAAGCCTAGCTACAGTGTAAATTTAAGTCATCTTACATGTCTTCCTTATTAATGTCACCTTCCATTGTTTGTGTAAAATTGTTTATTGGTGTTTTCAAGCTGCTTTTTTCCAATAGGTGAGTTTGTCTACTGCTTTATTTGCATTCTGACTTGGGATTTTAGGCATTATTGAAGGCTATGTTGCAGAAAAAGCTGCATTGGAAGAGGCTTTGAATCTGAAAGAGGAATCTGAGCGTCGCCTTGTTGTGGAGCTGGAGAATATGCGTGAACGCTTCCAGGAGCTAACCCAGGAGCAAGCAATTCTTGGTGAGGAGTGGGTATGACACTATTAGTGGAAAATGAAATTGTGTCCAGTCAGGGCTCACTTCGATGTGTTTCAGTCTTTGTTTGATGAGCTAGTGAGCATCTCAGTCTGGTACAGAGGTTAGCAGGGTCTTCCTGTAAAAGCAGAAAATAAAGCAGGTGATTCTTTGCTTGTAAGAAGATAGGACGGATAGTGAAGAGTATGCCGTAGTCTTCTCCTTAGTTAGAAATGGGAAGTGTCCGAGAAAATAAGAGGCATGTATTAACTGCAGGTAGTTAGTCGCAACAGAGTGTTAACACGTAGTTAGTAACTGAAATGGTGGTTAGTGACACTGCAGTCAAACAGCAGAGTTGGAGCTTCAAGGCTTTTGACTGATGGCAGGGCTAAGGAGCTAGCTTAATAATGGTGGAAGAAATAAAATACTCCTGGAAGATGATTTGAATTATGAAAAAATTGCGGTGATGATATGTACTTAGTTTCATACATAAACTTTTCTCCTGCTCCCCAGCCTTGACCTGTCAAAAGGCACACACATGATCAGTAAGGGTGATTGTGGAAAGATTTTAATGATTGAGGTCGAAGTCTGATTAGGTTTTTAAAGGAAGGTACATGCATTGGAAAAGCTGAATGAGGTAGTGTTGTAGGAGAAGATAAAGTGAGGCAAGCGTCTTAAACTTTCATATAAAGGGTGACTTACTGCAAACCAAATACAGCCACTGAAATACCAAATCAAACTTGGATAAGTAGGTGCAAATTTGACATACTGGATGGAGTCTAGTAACACTCGGTGTGTGGCAGTTGGTGCTGTGATAATTCACTCTGCAAATGAAGGAGCACACTTTTTAACAGTGACAGCAGTGATTTAATAAAGACCCTGAAGAATCTCAGTGTAATATAGCTGGCTTACCTGTAAGGTATTTTTTGATTAATGGAAGAAAATTCAGAGATGTTATGTGACCACATAGGAACTCGAGACTAGCTTGTGCTCGTTCTTAACGATGAATCTGTGAATCATGTAAATAGCATTGTATAGTTTTGACAACTTGAATTTGCAGCCTTAATATCATTCTAATATTTCTGTAAGTTAATTCCTGTGTATCATCTTCCAGTAGAAATTTATCATTTGGGATCACTGCCTTTCCATTTCTGCTAAGGCCAACATGATGCTACCCTCAGTTATGTCACCACAACGCTGTTTTGCATAGATCTTTACTGGTAGTTGTACGCAGTGCATGCTTAGGTCAGAAATAAAGACAGCAAAAAAAGACTTTTTTAGTGAATTTCTCTGTTGTCAGTAGTAGAGGAATGTAAAGACCCTAGGTTTCAGGGCATCAACCCAAATTCTATAGGAGGGGTGTGTTTGACTGGACACATTCTATATGTTGCAGTTATCTGTCTGGTTCTCAGGAACCTTGGTTGTTCCCTGGCTTTCAGCCCTACTATATCATTCCTCTGCAACTGTTTCTGCCTCTGGCCTCTCTCTCACCTCATCTTCTCTTCTTCTCTTCACACTACTGCTGCTCTTCTCTCTTTTGACTCTTGACTCTACCGTTGTCCTGCTCTTGTGGGCTGCATCCTTCTGTGTTCTTCCTTTCGACTCTGCTCTCAACCTTTCAAATACAGTGCAGTCAAAATACTCATGTTGTACGTAGAATTATAGAACGGTTTGGATTGGAAGGAGTGTTTAAAGGTCATCTAGTCCAGCCCTCCTGCAATGAGCAGGGACATCTTTAACTAGAATACAACAGAATCTTTCAGTTGGAAGGGACCTACAATGATCGTCTAGTCCAACTGCCTGACCACTTCAGGGCTGACCATGTTAAAGCGTGTTGTTAAGGGTATTGTCCAAATGCATCTTAAACCCTGACAGGCTTGGGGCATCGACCACCTCTCCAGGAAGCTGTTCCAGGGTTTGAACACCCTCTCTGTAAGAAAATGCTCCCTAATGTCAAGTCTGAACCTCCCCTGGTGCAGCTCTGAACCATTCCCATGTGTCCTATGACTGGATACCAAGAAGAGATCAGCACCTCACTCCTCAGGAAGCTGCAAAGAGACATGAGGTCACCCCTCAGCTTCCTTTTCTCCAGACTTGACAGATCCAGGGTCCCCAGCTGCTCCTAGTAGGACATGCCTTCCTGCCTTTCACCAGCAACTTGATCAGGTTGCTCAAAGCCCTGTCCAACTGGACCTTGAATGTTTCCAGGGATGGGGTGTCTCCCACCTCTCTGGTCAACCTGTGCCAGTGTTTCAGCACCCTCACTGTAAAAAATTTCTTCCTTATATCTAGTCTGAATCTACTCTCTTTAGTTTAAAACCGTTACCCCCTGTCCTATTGCTACAGGCCTTATTAAAAACTGTAATACATATGTTAGTATTAAAAGTTTTATCCATCTCTGACCTCACATATGACACCTTAGTAATATCTTACCATTACCTTAAGAGAAAATTGAATAGTGGTCTCGGGCAGATTGTCCTGACTTAGAGTTTACGGTCATTTGTCCTAGTAAGCAGAGGGAAAGACAGCAGAACGTAAACAGATTCAGGGGCTGGAACTAAATGCATGTTGTGCTTGCTTTACAACAGTGATTATGGCCTTGCATAATATGCCTCACAGGAAATACAAAATAGTTCCATGATACTGTCGCACACACCTCTGTGTCATGGAAGTGTATGACAGGATACGCAGTCTGCACAGCAAGTCCCACTGGACCGAATCCTGGTTTGAATCCCTGGCAGGAACTAAAAACGGGGGTTGAGACATGATTCCATCTCTGTCTGGGGAGAGTTGCGAAAAGAGAATATTTATTGTCTTGGAAAACGACCAGCCAAGAACATTGCAACAGACTTGCATGGTTATAATGTGAAACCATTTCTATGGTAGCTCTAGTCCATTTACAGACATGGATCCATCTGTGTCATGAGGAGCTTTGTGTCATCATAAAGATGAAGTGCATTTTTGCCTAATAAAAGGTAGGCACTATCTCTATTGCATATGAATTTTTAGTGATTTAGAAGATGGAATGGATCACCATGTCCTATTCTTGTCTTGTACATGTCTTTGTGTTTTGATTTCTAGGAACATGTATTTCCTAATGTAGCACAGAAAGAGAAGGTTCACGTTTGTAATGATGAGTGTAGGCTTTTCTCTGGTTTGTGTTGCTGTAATACTGAGTGAATGAATTGATAGTTTTGATTTTATTTTAACAAAGAGGAATAGTACTTCATTAATGGGCCTGAGAAGCTACTGGTATTATTAATGTCTTGGCAAAAAAAGTTACGGCTTCTGTGATGCATCAGAAAAGAACTCGAACTAAAAACATTCCATTCACGATCTGATAATTAAAGGAAAAAAAATGTTTTGGTGCTGTTAGGCTTAAAATACATCGTGCTATTATCTTGTGTTTGCGGGCCTCATTTCTCTTTTGAGAATGGAGTGGGTTGTAAGCTTGCTGTGAGCTTCTAATGATACACAGTGGGCTGTTAAAATGATGGGGAAAAAGAAAAAACATCTGCAGTGAGTGTCAGGAGGATGGAGCCAGGCTCTTCTTTGTGACATCCAGTGATAGGACAAGGGGCAATGGGCTCAAGCTGGAACATAGGAGGTTCCACTTGAATATGAGAAAAAACTTCTTTACAGTGAGGGTGACAGAGCACTGGAACAGGCTGCCCAGAGAGGTTGTGGAGTCTCCTTCTCTGGAGACATTCAAAGCCCGCCTGGATGCGTTCCTGTGCGATCTGATCTAGGCATTCCTGCTCCGGCAGGGGGATTGGACTAGATGGTCTTTCGAGGTCCCTTCCAATCCCTAACATTCTGTGATTCTGTGAGATACGTAATCTGTGTGTATATCTCCAGCAGTTCCCCAAAGGCCTTTTTTAATCCTGTGATTTGTATTTATCAGCCAATAGCAAATGGAAAATGGCCAGAGAAGCCCAGTGCCAGCATACTCATGTGTAAAGGAGGGCAGGGCTCTGAACAGATTGTCTAGAGTGACTGCAAAACAAAACGGTTTTTGTTCTTTCAGCTGGTGTGTGTCGTGCTTCGCGTTGGCCATGTACACATATGCTATACATCTTGAAGAATTCAAGTGACTGATAAGCAAGTTGGTGTCCATGTCAGTTGGTTTCAAAAGCTACCATGGGTGTTTAGCAAATCTGCCAGTGGTTAAAGAATCTGGTACAGCTCCATATGTGCTCAGTTTTTGGTTTTGTTTTTGTTGTTTTTTTCTCAGTTAACCTAGTTTTATCTTGCATATTTTAATATTGTCTTAATGCAGAGAACATGTAGTTGCTACAGTAAGAGACCAGGATTACTAAATCACATGGTTCCTGTGGATCTCGAGACCTCATTTAATCCATAGTTTTGTTCCAAAACAGAATCTGCTTTCCTTGTTTCTCTTTGTCCAGCCTCTTTAATTCCCAGAGACAGAGACTTTGCAGTCCCTGCACACCCTGTGCCATTATCCTTACTGTGGTGACATTTACCCCAATGTTTAATGTAAATGCTATTGAATCACTCTAAGCTTGTGACACTTATCCTCTTAAGCATGAACATGGAAATGTTCATGTTTCTTGGCTTATTTTAAAACACCTGTGGATAGCAAAGCATTAGAAAAGATGTTAGGTCAGGAATCATGTGAATTGAGTTGATGATGCTTGGAAAAAGGAATTGTTCCATTCTGGGAACTGGACTGGATGACCAGATAAGGTCCCTGTTGGAATCACAGACTTACC
Source organism: Pterocles orientalis (assembly GCA_011057875.1). NCBI lineage: Eukaryota > Metazoa > Chordata > Aves > Pterocliformes > Pteroclidae > Pterocles > Pterocles orientalis. Next base: position 852,371 of record WKFP01014924.1, on the reverse strand, counting down.
TTTTTCTCTGTGACTGAAATAATTTAAGATGAATAATGGAACATTTGAAAAGTAAAATAATGAGCTCTTGTAGGACCTAGCTTTAAGTGTTAAATAACTGGACTTCTATTTTTGTGTTTGAGTTACTTTTAGCTATATTTACATTAAAATGGTTTTGCTCCAAGTGCATTCATAGTAGAGTCTCAGTTTGGGTCTCCTAAACTGCATATTCAGTGCATCCAACTGATTGAAAATGTCATGTGTAGGTATAAATTAGCTCTTGATAACTTAAATGTTATCTTGAGCTGTGTATATTTTCATAGCTGTGGTATTTCTTTCACTGTCTCTGTAGGGCAAATACTTTTTCCCAGCTGTTTCTTCCATTTGTAGCCACAGAACTGGACTGACTTTCTGTAAGCATGATTTTGCTCTAGGTTTTAATCCGCACTCAGGTTCAGAGAAAAAGATTAGTTTTACTTTCTCATGGTAGCTTCCTTCAGGCAGGGCTGGGCACTGATGGCCACTGAAATATGGACTGGGTGCTAACTCAACAGCCTAGATGTTGGCAGCAGTATCCAGCGTGGCATGAGGCAGAGGAGTAATTGAGAGGCTGATCTGAGACTGGATATTGGAGGTCTAAGGAGGATCTCAGCATGATAATTGGGAAGAATTCTGTGTTGGATGGCTTGATTGGGAAGAGATTTGAAGTAGGATAGGAAATTGGAATGGAAGAGGTGGCAAGGATTTAGGATAGAAGAGTGAAGAATGGGGCAGTTGGAAGAATGAGTATGAGAGACTAGGTAGCTGAAAGTGGAGTGTGGGGCTTAAATTTGGGGATGGAGCACATCTGGAATGGAGTGAATTTGGAGAATTGAGGTTCTGGTGTGGTTTGGAAAGAGCCTCTAAGGCAGGAAGAGTATGGAACCAGGGTTGAGAGGGCAAGGAGGTAGGGAGGGAATTTGAAGGATTCCTGGTTGGGTGAGAGGAGGCTCGGTGAAATTGTGAGGTCTCCAGGGGTGAAGGTGAAAGTTTTGTATCTGCCCAGGATACCTCCAACCAGGATTCACTTTGGGATTGAGAACAGATGCCCATTTCCTCTTTTACTACATCGTACGGTAGTGTTAACAGAGACGGCTCTTGGGGACACAATGGACACTAAAGTATCACACTTCTTTTTATGTCTCTTACAGATCATCTCAGGAGAATATTTTGTTGGTTTTGATGCTGTCCAAAGTACCTGAATTAACCTTATCTTAAACTCAATTTGATTTTTGTACCCTGCACTGACAAGCTTGTTGTTGTTTTTTGTGTTCTTATTCAGGTCTACTCAAGGAAGTAGAATTTTTATCAAAGGAGAAATTAGAGCTTCAGTGTCAGGCAGAAAAGGACCATTCCAACTTACGCTCTCAAATGAAAGTTTTGGAGGTGGAACTGGAAGAACAGCTGCATAGTAATCAAGACCTGGCTACACAGTTATTGGAGGTTGCTGAATTAAAACAGCAAATTCAAGTTCTTGAAAAACAGCTTAAAAATCAGCGGCAATTCATGGATGTAAGCAAGCTTGGTACCATATTTCTGTGGTTATGGAGGTGATAAAGACTCCCCCTAGCTTTTGACAGAGGCTTGGAAGATGGAAAGTATCCTATTTTAGGAACCTTTTTGTTTGAAAACGAGACCTTGGTATTCTAGCCTTATAAAAGAGTAGCCTTTTTTTTTTTAAAAAAAAGGTATTTTTACATTTCTCTTCTGTAGTATCAGAAGGGTTTTCTTCCTTTTTATTAATTACTAATTGTAGTTTGTATATACATTGAATTCAAAAAGGGTTTTTTTGTCTTTCCTTGTAATTTTAGCTGTGCTTTTAGGGTTTCGAAAAGGTGTTAATTATTTTTAAGGGAGTTTCTTCACCACAAAAACAAACCCCGGATTTTTCTTTTACTCGATATTTTAGTGAAATTAAAAGTTTCTTTAAAAAGTTTTTCATTATCTCTGGCTGGGTTTACAGGAACAAGCTATAGAAAGGGAACATGAACGTGATGACTTTCAGCAGGAAATTCAGAAACTGGAAGAACAGTTAAAACTTTCAGCAAAATCCCAGACTTCAGGAGCGCCCAGAGAGTATAGGGTGAGTAAAATCACATTTGGTGGCCAGAGGAGTTTGTTTACTAAAATTAAATACCAAAACCTGTACTGTCTTGGGGGACTGGCTGTTGAGAGCCATTTTTTTCCTTCGTTGTCACCCAGAGAGCAGATTTTCCCCCAGCTGACTGGACGATGTTTAGGCAGTGAGAGTGTACTTGCATTATTTCTTATGGAGATGGAAAGAAATGTTGTATGTGCTTGACAGTAAAGTTTCGCAGCCTGTGAGTGTGGTTTAAATTAACTGAAGAGAACAACACAGACACTCTGCTCTACAGAGCACATCTGAGGTGTGACTTCTGGGTTCTAAACACATTTAATTTTTCCAGCTATTACCAGCTGTAATAAGAGATGTTCTTTGTCTGCACACCTTGTCCTATTTAAGTTTACAAATCAGTCCTTTTCTTCACGTGTTCCTTTGTTTGATGCTTGGTTTCAAAGATTAACTTTTGCTTTTGTTTTTGTTTTTTTTTTTTTTCTCATGTAAATGAACATTATACAGAGCAATGAATTGATTCTGCAGGTATGGAAACAGCATGAGCATCTCTTTAATCTTTCTTTCATTTTTCTTTCAATCCTTTACATTAATTACATCTGCTTTGGCTTTTTTTTTCCAGACATGTCAAGTCTGCTTCAGCTTGACTGGGAGACAAGGATACATGGCTTAGGGTGGCAGAATTTTTGCAGGGAGTGAGGAACTACTTTCAATTTAATTTCTTGTACATAAGTGCTTCGTTCTCCTGGCTTACTCTTAGATGCATTACAGGCAGTTCCTTACAGTAAGAGCTTTTTGGCATGAAAGGAGATGTTTAAGTTTGGAGTAGGAAGCAAAGTTAATAGAATCACAGTGTTACGCTGTGCCTTAGCCTTCAGCTTTTGTTTGTGGCCCTGCTCTTAAATTTCATTGCCTGTACTACTTAATTTCATTTCCATCTATTCATGTAGATAGAGTTCATGAAATAGTGCTAGAGAAGCAATTCTTGAATTTTCCATGCTGGAGGGCACCTGATTGGTACTTGCCTTCTGCAGCCTCGGGTAGGGCTTCATTAGGCTTCTGAAGAAGTCAAGAGATGACATATCTTTCTGCTTCAGTCTCGGCTTCTCATTTGGATAAATGCCATTACCTGGCAGTAACATTTGCTGAATACATCACACACATAGCCTGTGTGTTATTTACACTGTGACAAAGAGCAGAAAAAGAATGGCAAAGGTTTTTGGTTTGAAGGCCACCTGACTTGTTGAAGATCTCTTTGTACCCAGAAGGTTTCTTTCCCTAAAGCTTGGGCATACAGAATTGTCAGTCATTTATAACTACATATTATAACTAAGCAAGTGACATTTGTAGGTAGGGTGAGGTATGCACATAGTCTCTGCCAAAATAAAATGTCAGCATTTTGATAGTTCTTGTACAGTTGTTTAATGCAGCTGTAACATCAGTAATTGCTTAACTCACTGGGAAACAATTCCCTTCAAGTGAACTTCTATTTTCTCCATCTAAGAGTTCTGACAGGTTCGTAGTTGTTCTCTCTGCTGTTCTCTAGGCTCATTGGAAATGTCAGTGGGATTTTTTTTTTTTTTTTTGGGAAAATAGTGCTGACTGGTACTGGGAGCTGCTTTCTGAGAGTATGCCATGAGGGTGAAGCCTGGAAAAGTGTTTTCTTAGCTACAGGATTGCAGCGCTAGCTTTTTAGCAACGTGGTGTTAAAACCACGCTTTTCCTGGGTAGTGTCAGAGTGTCTGGCATTCTGATGCCAACATTTTATAGCATTAGAAAGTATTAGACTTCTAAAAGATTTTTTTTCTATACCAAAAAGCTTTACTGTAAGGTCTGTGTGATGCTTAACAGTTGATTAATTGCTGATGTGACAAGAGGAGAATAAGAGATATATGTAATTAAGGAAATGTATATGTTCCTGTAAGAAGCTGAAAATGTCATTGTACTCACTTTTGGTATTCTTAGCTAGCTTGTGACACTCTCTGTACTTATTAATTTGACTAAATTAACTGTTCTGGGTTCAGATATGGGGCTCCCAACATAAAAAAGACCTGGACCTGTTGGAGCGAGTCCAGAGGAGACGCACAAAATTGGTCAGAGGGCTAGAGCACCTCCCCTGTGAGGACAGGCTGAAAGAATTGGGGGTGTTCAGCCTGGAGGAGAGAAGGCTCCAAGGAGAGTTAATAGCAGCCTTCCAGTACCTGAAGTGGGCTACAGGAGAGATGGGGAGGCACTCTGTATCAGGGAGTGCAGTGAGAGGACAAGGGGTAACAGTTAGAAGCTGAAAGAGGGCAGATTTAGATATTAGGAATAAATTTTTCACTGTGCGGGTGGTGAGGCAGTGGCCCAGGTTGCCCAGAGAAGCTGTGGATGCCCCATCCCTGGAGGTGTTCAAGGCCAGGCTGGATGAGGCTTTGAGCAACCTGGGCTAGTGGGAGGTGTCCCTGCCCATGGCAAGGGGCTGGAACTGGATGATCTTTAAGGTCCTTTCCAACCCAAACCATTCTGTGATTCTATGATTTTGCTAGAGGGTGTTTTTCTGCTTTAGTAAGATCTGTAGAATACTTTGAAGCTATACTATTCTGTATTAATACAGAGAAATTTTATAATATTGAAGTGAAATTTGCTTAAATTCAGACACATTGATGAGCAAAGCATTTAGTTTGTAAGATCTCATCTTCCTTGCTCTTTGCTATTCACAGAATTACTTTTCCTTTAGATAGTTTCCCGTTGCTTTCCTATTTGAGCTTCCTTTCGATGTGCTTAATGACTTTATCACTTCCAATGTAGTCTATCTATAGTCACACTTAGTTCTCTCCTGCCTTGTTACCCACCAACGATCCTAGCCTTGCCTTCCCACTAGTTACTGGGATGAATGAGTGACAGTTTTCCTGCAGCTCTGTGTGTGACTTGATCTCGGTGAGCTCCAGTGCAGAATTGCTATCCTCTTCATACGTAAGCAATTTTTAGAAACAAATGTTCTATGTTGACTACTGTGGATCTCTCCAATGGAAGGCATTATGTTATGTTGCATATTTACCTTTCAAAATGGAATTCCTTGAAGGTAATGGAAAAGGGTTCTGAGGTTACAGAAATACATCTAATGCTATTAGCAAGAATTCACTTAATTTTGGGTTTTAAAAAAAATCTTAAAGAATAAAAACCCAACAAAAAATAAACCCACATCACAAGTCTCCTTTTGATGACGGCTGGGCCTTGAGAGTGTGCCTTCATCCAGCACTTTGCTAGAATACTGCAAATATTGAGAGAGTAATCAAAAAAAGTGTATTGAAGAGCTGCTGCATTTGGAAGACAAGATTTCAGAATGTTACTTTTTCATCCTTTCTGTTTTTCCTTTCTGGCTTTACTTTGATCTGGGATTTTAGCACTAGTCCGTAGTAAAACCCCACCTGCTTTCCTGTGAAATTACTCTTGCTTCCAATTTGTTATATTGCCTGAATATCTGTATAATGTGATTTCTGTATAGGTAGAATCTTTGCAAGCAGAAATAAAAGAGAAGATGGATGATTACAATAAGCTGTTACTAGAAAAGGAGCAAAAACACCAAGAAATTGCAGCTCGTGATAAAGAGATAGAAAAACTGGTGGCGCAGATGCGAGAACTGGAGCACAGCAGTACCAAAGTCTCAAAGACTGTACAGTACTTGGAACAACAACTGCAAAAAATGAAGAAAGTGGAAACCGAATTAAAACAAGTAACTTTTAAATACTTACTTAAACGGGAGCAGCATTGTGCAGACAGTGTCTTCATGGGGGGTATCAATGGCTGTGTTACAGTCCTGTTTGAGACTATCCCTGGCACCTAGTGGTTGGTTAAACTGTTGTATTGATGGCAGGTATTGCAGGAAGTTTTAAACACACTGGTTTTGTGAATTCAAAGCCTACTTGCTATAGAGACTGTTTTTAGACAGTTGTCACTTTCACATGGATCAGAGCTGCTCTTTTGCTTCTCTGGAAGTTCCCGAGAAGAGAGTGTTACTGAATATTAAACATTGTGCATCTTCAGTAAGTAACTATGCTTAAAATCATATTATCTTAATCGGTAGCTCTTCTTGCTATATGTCTTTGGAACCACATCTGTTTGCCACAGTCTGAAATTTTTAGTGCTTTGTTACTACTGCAGATTTAGTCACGGCTTAGAGTTAAGAATCACATTCAATTTAGCAAAAGTATTTGTCTTTTAACAAACATCTGAATAACATTTTCTACTTTCTTCAACTGAATGTTTGTTTCCTCCCAACAATTTTCCTTGGTTAGGTATTGTCGGTGTGCCTGTCAAGTTTGAAGATTTGAGAGTGGCATGATCTAAACTAAATTTGTTAGTTTAATTGCTAACTCTGTAAATATTTGCTTCCATTATTTTTTATTTTAAAAATATTGAACAAAATATTTTTTTTGTTTTAGCTTCAGTTAGTGTGATATAGACTAGCCAGTCTTAGTTTATTAGGTACTATTGTTCCCATTTGTTTGGCACTTGTGAGATTGCATCTGACAGTTGTGTACTGGGGCAAGTCTAGCAAAGGACCATAAAGATTGTCAGAGGCTGGAGCAAATTGTTTTTGAGGGGAGGCTGAGAGAAAAGGGTTTGTTTAGTTTTGTGGAGATCTTATTGTTGCGTACAACCACATAATATAAGGTTATAGAGAAGATGGAGTCAGACTTGGATGAGAAGATAGGAGCATAAACCACAACAAGGGAAGTTCCAATTAAATGGTGGGGGGAAACGGTCATACTGGGGCAGCCAAATGTTGAAAAAGGTGCTCAGAGTGGCGGTTGTGTCTCTTGGACGTGTTCAGAATTCCGCTGGCCGGAGCCCTGAGCAGAGCCAAGTTGGGTCAGCTTTGAGTCAGAGGTCAGACCAGAGAGGTCTAGAGCTTCTTCCCAGCTTACGCGATTCCGTAATTTTATCCACACATACAAAAGCCATGCCCGTTAGCTTTCTGTCTGGCTTGCCTTGGAGTGGATGGAGACTCTGATACTGCTGTGTTGGCACATCGCTATTGTTTCTGAAATCTTAGCTTTCTGTTAAACAGGCTTTCTTTATCCATGCAAATTCAAAATATTCTTTTAGCTGTCTGAATGTCCCAGAAAATTGGTCTTTCTTAAAAATCCTTAATAAGCCAAATTCAGACTCTTTGGGTTTTGTTTTTGTTTATTTTTTCCGATAAATGAATTCCTCAGCTTTAAACAGGGTTATACTACTCAATTTGCTAACTGTAGGCATTGTCATAGCTGTCTTAAAGCAATTCTGTGCAATGCAGAAGTGCCAACGGAGCTCTAAGAATGATTGCATTTGAAATTTTTCTGTAAAAATATACTTGATGTATGAAAAATTTTGGGTATTGCAGATTAATGGAAACTACTACTAATAAGAACTAGGTCTGGGAAGAGGAATTTGTTTGTTTTTGTGAAGAATACTGCCTAAAATCCCAGCTAGCAGATCCATTTGTCCTGCTGTCATGCATGTGGAGCAGGTCTTTGCTTTCTCCTGGTCCAACTCCTTTCGGTTGTTGGGGTTGTTGATATATAACACTGACGCTTTTGGTTCAGGTTGTGCTGGGAGGATTGCTCATCCTTTGGCTTGAGATCTTGAAAATGGGGCTTATTTAGGGAGTCTGCTGTCCTACAGATTTTGGTATCGGTGGAAAGAAGATACCACGTTAGATTACATCTGTGCGGGCATCCAGAAGAAGGTTTTATGGTGAAGGTGCACTACAGAAAGCTCTGATTTTTGCCTGGGCTGCCACTTGTTTTTGCTAGGTCACTGTAGCAACCGGAGAATGCTAGGAGAAACTGAACTCTTGTGTGCAGAGCTGTGCTGACACCAGGAGCTACGGCACGCTTGCTTGTCTGGTAAACCCAGGAACATCTGTCAGGCAGCCCAGTTCGGCAGGAATCGGGATTTGTACATTGTTACTGGAGGTTTGTTGTCAGTGATCAAGGTGAGGTGTAAAGTGGTGCAGATAACATCTTATTTTTAGTTAATATAAAAGGAAAAAATGATAGGTTCTGTTTTTGCAGGGGCTTCTTTGTTGCGTGTGCCCTTTCATGTATGGCAGCAGTTGTACCATTCATGGAACAGCAAGAAGAGTTTTCATTTTGCCATTCGGGACAAACAAAAATATTTCTGTGGTAGGTGCTTTCCTACCCAAAAAAATGCAGGTGATGCTTTCATAATTATTACGTTTGTTTTGGGTTTGGTTTTCTTTTCTTTTTTTTAATCCTGACATTGACATTAGGAGTGAATGATGCAGCCATCTCCCCCGTAATTAATTTCCTTTCCTCTTGTGTCCTGTGTGTGCCTGCACTGCCCAAAGTGGCCAGAAAGCCAGAGAGCACTGGCAGGGGGCTAGCGGGTAGAGATCTGATGGCCTGGTTAGGATGGGCGCGAAGGTTTGGACAACTGTTTTAAATACCTGTCCTGAGGCATGCTGTTCTGATACTGCGGTACAGCGCTAACTTTGTAATTGATTTTTTTGTTTTGTAATTGACGCTTCTTTCATTTTAAAATCAGAAGGTGCTATCTGTGTACTCTGGGTCCTAGTTCTATTTGATTAGAGAAAATATGATCAGATTTTTTATTTTTTTTGGCAAATCATTTGAGTCTCAAATAACCCTTTTGTTAGCGGTATGTGTTTTGAGCTATGGGCAGATTTAATGTTGAACAGCAGAGGCACTTACTGCCTTAGCTTTCTCATCCAACTTTCCTTTTATTTTATTATGTCCTAATATCTATGCTTGCTGTTTGGACAACTTCCCAAGTGAAGCTTTCCTCCTTGGACTGACCTAGCTCTTGAGAAGGACAGTGAGAGGAAAGAGGACCAAAGGAGAAGTTTTAAAAAATAAATAAAACTACAGTAGCTTGACTGACCACAGATCTGACAGAAACTTAGTGCTGGGGCTTCACATTCGGACTTAACATAATGTGTTTGTAGTAGGGTTTTGATCTACTCAAAAGTCTCTGTCTCTAAATTAAGTCTTCACCTCTTAAATGTAGCTTGGGAAATGTATGGTATTGTAATAAATTTGGAAATAGCTACAAGAGCAAGAAGGTTTTGTTATTAAATATATAAAACACTGTAATTGCAAAAGTGTAATATATCACTGAATGCTAATTTTTCAATTGTTAAACGTGGGTTAGAAAAAATAAAGGGTAAAAACTTAAGTGAGCTAAAAATGTCTGGCTGTTGTGAATTCCCATTTCTTTATAGGCCAGTGGGATTATGTGCTTGTACTGGGGTTTGGCAGGGGTGATGAAGGGGTTTGGCGGGTTTGTTCTGGTTAGGTGGGTACGTATATTGACAACAATTAATGCTAACATGAAAAAAAATATTTTGCAGGATAAAGAGGCATTGCAACAGCAACAGTACAATAACCTGATTCAGATCTCGGCCCTACAGTCTAAATTGGATGAAGCGAGGCACAGAGTACCGGCAGACGGCAGTTCTGCCCCACTGCTGAAGGAGCAGTTACAGGCAGAACAGGAAGCACTTCAGGTGAAGGAGAGAGAGGTAAGAGTTTTGGTAGGGTCCTGTAGACTTCTGAGTCACTTGCGTAATTGCAGAAACATTTTGTGAAAGCTTGTAGTTGGGAATTTAAGCCATTCAAAACCCCAGTGATTAATGTTGCAGTAAATGAGCCCAGTATTGGCTGTGCTTTGGTGTTAACTAACCTTCCTTTTTCTTGAGTTGTTCTTTTTCGTCGTCCCCCTGTCTGTCATCTCCCTTCCCACTGGCAATCATCATGTGATAATTTACATCAGCTTTGAGACTGATTCATCAATATTTGTCGTAAACTGATTTTCCTTTCCTTCCAAAGCTGAAGTGGAGCGGCAGATAGATATATTTTTGTATGGCTTGCGAGTGAGCAATAATTCCTTTAAGAACAGAAAGGACAGTTACCTCTCATGGTGTGGTCTGACCCCTCTCTATTTTGTGAGCCACAGAATGTTAGCGATGAGTTCTTGTGCCAAGCTAGGTTGAAACACAGTGTAATTGGTCACACTATTTAGAACTTTTATGGGATCTACATGCACAGATACATACACCCCATCCCCCCCCTGCTGTATAATTATTATAGTATCCATAATGTATGCATTTACAATCCAGTTTAGGAAAACGCGAGTGATCCTCCAGTTAATTGTACATCATTGTTTCAAGAGCAGTAAGATAGTAAAAACTAATTTCTTACAGATGGAAGTTCTGTGTCTTTTATGAAGCCTGACTTCAGGAGCCATTAAAAGTTTTTCATTCTCAAAGCCTCTGTATCTCACTACCCATTAAGGCACCAGCTGATAAAAGCTGTGGGTGGCAAGATCACCCTGTTTCCAAATAGCTCTTTGCTCTTAAGCTTTCAAAGGCTACAAGCAGAGAAATGGGTGGTTATTGACTCTTTTCCGGGTTGAAGGGGTCAATGCTCAGGACTTTTTTTGATTGCTGGGTTACTGGGATTAAGGAGGAGGAAAATGGTGATTATGTTAACTGCAGGTGATTACCTTAGTTAGATATCAAATGCTAACATGTCTCCTATTGTTATGTCAAATCACATCAGTGGTCAAGCCTGGATTGTTCAGAACATAGACTAACACATCTTTAATGAGCTCTTTGTGGGGGTTTTTTTGTTTGGTTGGTTGGGGTTTTTGTAAGATAACCACCTTTGCAGTACTTGGGTTTCACAGCTGAGGAGCTGGAACACTAGGTCTTACTCTCTTTTTCTGCCTCAATTAATGCAAATTGATTAGGGAGTTTAAATCATAGGATTTGCTGGTTACTTGCTCTCAGTAAATAAGGTGGTGAATAGTTTCATCTTTTCTGCTTAAATAAGAGGACTTAATTGAAACAACGGCATTTTCTTCTTTTTTTTTTCAGATTGCAAGCTTGTTAGACCAACTAGAACAGTATAAAGATAATTTGCAAAGTAAAAACGAGGAGATATTGCAGCTGAACTTGCAGTTAGAGATGCAAAAAAACCTTAGCACTACCAGCATCAGTCAGCTTCAGTTAGAGAATGCACACCTGAAGGTAGGTTTCCTTAGCTTTAGTGTGCACCAGCTCAGACTTCAGAGACCTCCTTTCCTGGGTGTTGTGGTCTTCATCTGGTGAATTTATAAACAGATACTTAGTTTGTTTCACGTGTCAAGGGGATGTTGCATTACTGTTACAAGGCTAATGTTGGTTATTGTAGAAGAAAACAACCCTGATATTCCAGATTCATGCTTATGGTATTATCTTCTGCAGTCGTTTGATTTCAATAAAAAGCTTAGCTTTTTTCTAGCCCTGGCAGATTATGAACCACAGTGTTGTCATTTAGTAAACACCGCTTTTTGTGTATTCCTGACCTCTACAGCTGTTAGAGATGTTACAAGTTAGACAACTGGTTGGCTGTCAGTCTGGCAACTAGAGTGTTCAGCTCTTAGCTTGAAAGCTGAGAAATGTTGTGGCAATCTAAACCAGTGCTGCAAATCTAAACAAAGTAACTGTAGTTGTGTTCTTGAGTTCTTTAACATTATAGAAAGGAGGAGAATGTTTGAATAAAGCCCTTGGTTCTGTTCTGCCATTAGCCTTTCTGATGAGATTGCTGTTTTTTCTGATCAGGAGGATCTAACAAAACTTCATGTGAAGCAAAATCAGGACCTGGGTATTAGTGACTCCTCAGCTTTGTCATTCCCCCAAGCACTACTTGAAGAAAAGAATCAAGAAATTGATCACTTGAATGAGCAGATTAAGAGGCTCCAGCATGAACTAGAGAATACTCTGGAGAATAAAGTAAGAATTCTTATTATATGTTGATTGCTTGATTTTGAGGGAAGCAAGGTATACAGAATCTTATTGTAAATTAGATCTGTTTGATAATTCTCTTAGGAAAGTAGAGAGTATTCTGAGTAGCGACCAGCTGAAGTGTGCAGTTCTTCCTGCTCCTAAATGTGTGAATGAATGCCTGCGTGGTTCAGAAGAAAAAGGTCATTTAAACTCAGTGTGCAGTAGTAATTGTGCCTACCTACAGTAATATTAAGACTTATCCTTTTGCTCAGGTTGTGGAAGACCAAAAATCTGAAATTGAAGAACTCAGATCACTTGTCGAGCACCTTCGTGGTGACCAAGAAAGGCTGCGTAAGGACAAAGACGAAGAGGTAGAGCAACTCCACGGAGTAATTGAGAAGCTTCAAAAAGAGCTGACACAATTTGGACCAGTATGTCATGAAGTTAGTGACAACCAAGATGATCTCGATCAATTTGCCTTGGGAAGGCCAGTGGAAAACCTTCAGGTTGAGTTGAGGAAGGGACTGGTAGATTGTCAGGGTGATATTGATCTCAACAGAAGAAATGCATTGCTACTCTCCAAAGTGGGAGAACTTCAGGAGGAACTAGAGCTTGTCTCAACTGCTAGAGAAGCTCTGCAGCAGCAGCTGGAAGAGAAGGAATTGCAGTTCAAAATGGAAGTGGAAATTTTGGAGAAAAAATGCCAAAAATTACAAGAGTCATCAGAGCAGCATGTTGCAGAAGTAGCCTCTCTGCGAATGCAGTATGATGCACTTCAGGAAGAGTACAGCCTTTTCCAAACACGTTTTTCTCAGAGAGAGGTTGAAGCAAGGATAGCTTCTTCTCGCATTCAAGAACTTGAAGATACTGTGAAAGAAAGGGAAGCAAATATTCTAGAGAAAGATATGCAAATGAAGACAATGGCAGATCAAAGAAAAGCTGACACAACAGAGTTGCAATACTTAACCAAAAAGGCAGCAGAGCTTCAAACTGAGTTGGAAAAGAGAAATGCAGTTCAGGCTCAAGATGTTTATAGTCTTCAGTTAGAAGTTTCTAAACTTGATTTCCAGGTGCAAGCACTGAATCAGAAAGAAGTAGCTTATCAGAGAGAAATCAATGAACTGCAAGGTAGTACTGCAAAACTGAAAGAACAAATCGAGGCGTATGTGAAAGAGCTTGAAGCCTTACGATTGGAAAGAGGTGAACTTATTTCACAGTTGGAGTCATATAAGCCAAAGGAACAACGTGATCATAAGGAGACTAACCTTCTCAAGCGATTCTGTCGGAGAGAAGGAAAAGGCAAAGCCCGTAAAAAAGGAATAGAGGAATTGGAAGAACCGGAAGCAAATGTTGGTCAGTCATTTGCAGTACGGGCTTCCCCTACTGATAAACTGGTATGTGATTTGTTTTTTAATAGAATTTTGGCTTTTTTTAAATAATCCGACTTTGTGTTATATAAAGGTCTATAGTTTCTCCTCTTTAGTGCTGTAAGAAAGGGTGAAGATGAGTACTGTGGCATAAAAAACAGCTGTGGTGAGCCTGTTCGAGGGTCTGTCTATCTTTGTGTACTTTCTCCAGCAGTGGCTAGAGGCAGATGCCTGGAAGGTCTAAAAACAGCGCAAGGATGTGTGGAAACCTAATCCAGCCAGTTTTTCTGAGCTGGATATGGTTTTGGGTATAGATCCTAAGGTATGTATTGGGTGTAGGTGGCAAGGTGTTGGCAGTGGGGGAGCCGCAGTGTGGCCTCTATGAAAAAAGGCTGGGGCTTGCTCCGTGCTGGGCGCAACTGGTTCCACTGTAGGATGCAGCTGAGCCTGTCAGCCGTGTGTGTGGCACCGCTGCAGAAACATATTTAAGAAAGTGGGGGGAGATGTTGCAATGTTTGTCTTTGTTTCTTGCCATCCAACTCTATTTTAGTGGCAATAAATTCAATAAATTTCCCCAAGTCAGGTCTGTTTTGCCCATGAGAGTAATTAGTAGATGATATCCTTGTCTTTATGTTTGCCCATGAGCTCTTTCCATCTTATTTTCTCCCCTTGATCTGTTGAGGAGGGAGAGAGAGTGGGCCGGTGGGCATTGGGCAACCAGCCAAGGGTAACTGACCACAAGCTACTAGGACTGTGTTTGCTGTGCTTTATGGCTGTCTTGGAGAACTACTTGAAAATACTTTTTCATTAATCTTTTTTTTTTTTTTTAGAAATCTCTATTAATTGTGACTCTCATATTTACTCTGAATCTTTTCTAGAAACATTTGCTCCTGATAACCTAATGTGAAGTTTCGGAAAGCAGTAGGACCCAGATGACCTGTTTTCAGAGAGCTGTAGTTGGCTGTCATATAGCAACTTACCATAGAATCGCAGAAGGGAAAATATGGTGTAGCTAGGCAAAATGTGTGATCGTTACTGGTGTTTATTTTTATTTTTATCTGCCTCTATAGGTCTCTTTCAAGCCACTTAGTGGTAGTAGTTACTCATGGAGGTCAGCTGTCAGCTTTTTGGTGGAACAGGCTTTCTCTTGTCCATAGTAAGAGGACAGCTGCCTGATCTCAGCTTAGTAGTGGTTATTTGTTAGAAGTTTACGTTACCAGAATATCCTGTATGAGTTCCAGCCAACTGCATTATTTATGCTTTTCGTCATGTAAAATACATATGCAGTGTGAGGTGCATGCACAACTTTAAAATCATAGTTACTGTAGGCACAATTTGAGAATATATGGAAAGTATACAATCCATATGAATATGGAAGTGGCTCATATTTTTGCTTTAACTCTCCCTGCATTGTGTTCAAAGGTTGCGAACACTTCACAGGATGAAAAGAACTTAATTGTCAAGATGGCATCTCGTAAAGAACAACTTTTTGCTGAACCTAATTCAGAATTAAAGGAGGTAGGATTCAGGGAAGAGAGAACTGGTACAATTTTGAAGGACATAAAGGTATGCTGGAATTCTGGGGGCAGTTAAATGATTTAAAAAAATCACTTTTCAAGTAGAAACTTAGATTATGAAATGTTTAAGTTCATGTATATATGTCAGTATATGTATTTCCATGTTTAAGTGCAGAAAGTTTTAAAGTAGGCTGAGGAGGGGTGATCGCTGAAGTTAGCTTGCTTACTTTGACTTAATATGTTCTCTTCTATGTCTTCAAGCATTCATTATGATGTACCTTTTCCTATGGATCTAGCTCATCCCAGTATAAAGAAAAGTAAAAAATTTGGTTTAGAGTATCAACTGTCTGAGCAAGATAGTGACCATGAGCCTGAGAGTTGGAGAAGGGGAAAATAACAAGATTTGGGTAATTCTGTTCTAGTGTGGATTAGCTAAACACTATTATATCTGCAAAAGAAAAGCAGTGACTGCAGCTCGGAGTACTGACAGAAAACCTGTGTGAGATTAAGCAGCTCTTTACTTAACCCTGAAGAGTAAGTGAGAGTTGGTTCACATCGTTAGCACTGACAAGCCTTTGCATCATAGTGAACATAACGTACACAAATGCGGTGTTCTTAGAGGAGCAATAAAACCCCCTGCAATTCTTCTTGGGTTCAAAAGTGGGAACAATGTGAAAACTAGGAAATGTATTAAAATGGAAGCAGGAGGAGCAGCTGAAAGGGTGAAGCACTTGCAGCTAGCACTAGGCTTAAAACAAGCTAGGACTCCCAGAATCACAGAATGTTAGGGATTGGAAGGGACCTCGAAAGATCATCTAGTCCAATCTCCCTGCCGGAGCAGGAACACCTAGATCAGATCACACAGGAACGCATCCAGGCGGGCTTTGAATGTCTCCAGAGAAGGAGACTCCACAACCTCTCTGGGCAGCCTGTTCCAGTGCTCTGTCACCCTCACTGTAAAGAAGTTTTTTCTCATATTCAAGTGGAACCTCCTATGTTCCAGCTTGAACCCATTGCCCCTTGTCCTATCACTGGGTGTCCCAGAGAAGAGCCTGGCTCCATCCTCCTGACACTCACCCTTATAAACATTGATTAGGTCACCCCTTGGTCTCCTCCTTTCCAAGCTAAAGAGACCCAGCTCCCTCAGCCTTTCCTCATAAGGGAGATGCTCCATTCCCTTAATCATCCTCGTGGCTCTGCGCTGGACTCTCTCCAGCAGTTCCCTGTCCCTCTTGAACTGAGGGGCCCAGAATTGGACACAATATTCCAGATGAGGTCTCAACAAAAAAAGGGTTAAGTTGATGGTCTAAAATGAGAGAGAGAAGAATTATTCACCGTACCTTACAGTATAAGAAGTATGGAAGATGCAATTAAATTTGCATGGTGACAGGTTTAAAATAAACTAAAAGAAATATCTCTTCAAACAATGCGTCATTTAGATTCTTATTCACAGTACCTAAGAGGTCAAAAGAGTCATTTTATCCTCAAATGACTATAGATGAAGTGATTGAAGGGGAAAAAAAAAAAACAATCAATGTCAAACAGAAAGATATTGACTGCGTGGGTGACCTGGGATGTGGAGTGTGTGACCTGGCAGGGAGCTGGGCAGGCACACTCGGGGAGGGACCACTTTGCAAGGACAGGGCGAAGCTCTGCTGTCTGGCAGGGTTCCTTTGCAGAAAAATTGTTCTCGTCCTGTTAAACCCTCCTTGAGATGATGGCAGTAAAAAGGGCAGCAAGGAGGAAAAGCAGCCTCCTGTTAAAGCAGTGGGTGGGCCAACTTGGGAGGAGGCTTTCAGAGGATTTGCTGCCTTGGGCACCGAAGATGAAAAAGTGGAGGGAACAAGGCAGCCAGACCTTCTACACGAGTCATGGAGGCACTAGAAGAGAAGCAGGATCTTGGCGTGCTCAGTGTGTGCTCTGGAGTCTCCCTTCTGCCACAGAAGTGGCACACCCTTTTCCATGAGCACCCCTGAGCCTGCTTTTCCCTTCAGAGTGTCTATAGGAATGGCATCATAAGCCCTGGAGTTACAGCAAATTGGGCACTTGCCTTAGGGTTCCTTAATCACTTGGTGATGACAAGTCCTACCACACTGTGTCCCTGAGGTTATGATGATGGGGATAAAGATATTTTCATGATGTGGTTCAGAGATGTTCCGTTTTGATGTCAGCCTCCAGGTGGAGCAAGGAACAGGTTTAGAGGCTGAAAGACAGGAAGGTTTGACTTCTGGAGCAAGCAGTGGGACTTGTTGAAGCAGTGGCTCTGCAGCAGCAGCCTTTCCAGCATGTCCGTGACACACCTGCTTGTTGAGAAGAGCATTAAGGTCATAGGAAAAAAATATTCAATAACTTCAAGGGAAGGGAAGAAAGCTCTTTATATTTCCTTTATATAGAAATAAGACTAAATGAGAGCCTTGGTAGCATGGTAGGCAAGGGCAGAATCACAGCATGGTTTGAGTTGGAAAGGACCTTAAAGCCCATCCAGTCCCACCCCCCTGTCATGGGCAGGGACACCTCCCACTAGCCCAGGTTGCTCAAAGCCTCATCCAGCCTGGCCTTGAACCCCTCCAGGGATGGGGCATCCACAGCTTCTCTGGGCAACCTGGGCCACTGCCTCACCACCCCCCTCAAAGGAAAACATTTCTTCCTAGAAATGTATCCTAGATGTACCTGCATGCTCCATGGCACAGTACGGACATTACTCAGGTGTCTCTGCCGTTTGAAGGTGGAAGTCTAGCCTAGGTGGAAGTCAGTGACTGTGCCCTCACACTATGGGAAAGATGTAGGAAAGCTTCTGAGGCCATTCAGATACCCAAGCCCTGAGGCTGGAAAATAGCCAGTTTTGTGCAAAGATTACAAGAACTGAGGAAGATGGACCCGAGCTGGGTCCGTGCTAGCTGTGTGTCCCTGGTGGCCTCTGTCGGAGATAGTGGTTGGGTAGGAAGACTTTGGTCTGACCTCGTGTGGCTGGCTTTATGGAGTCGAGTTTGAGAAACGGTCTGCAGTGTTGCTGATCAGCAGAGACCTAAGTTTGTTGTTTGATGCTTGGAAAAATAATTTTTAAAAATGGGTGTAGTAGCCCTGTGGGAACAGGATGCTAAAAGGTACAAGTATGACCTTGCCAAAATGTAGGATATAGCATGTTGGTACGTATGGCTGCTGTGTGTCTGACATGACGGGGCATGTGAATCCGTGTTGCTCTTCCTTCAAGTGACTAGAAGCAGATGGTCAACAATTTATCCTGCATTGAAATGGCAGGCATGGGAACCATCTGTAGACTTCTTAACCATTTTTTCCTGCTGCCCTGGGTCAGGAATTAAACCTTAAGATAGTTCAGGAGATTTGTCCAGTTAGGAAAGCAACAGGTTTTGATTTGTATTTATTTGAAAGTAGGAAGATTTATCTACCCAGCTACAAGGATTACCCGTTTTTCCTGTTTGTTACAAAGGTCAGCTCTGCAGAAATGCATCTGCCTATTGTACAGTTCTTTTTTTCTACTATTGATGATATACTTGCTAAAAGGCCTGGGTAGCTGGCATATAAGATATACTAAAGTGTCAGATTATTTTTACATAAAACCTGGAAATTATAATAGATAAAACTATTAAATTTGAGAAGACCTTTTTAAATACATGTTTTTCAGTTTGCAAAATCGTATTTAAATTCCATTAAACAATTATGTGTTATTCCATTGTAGGAAAAAGATGAAGTTATGTTTGACCTGACAACTCGCAATATAAATCCAAAAACTCAGATTAAGCAATCACAAGAAAATGTCTTGACTCAGGAATTGGATGTGATCAACAACTCTGAGGAGAAGCAAGATTTGAAAAAGCATTGCCAGCAAATGTTGGAAATTCATCAAACTCCTGAATCTCCAAAACACAATTTGAACATAGGCAAAGACGCTTTGAAAGACTTTGAGAACTTCATTGCAGGTATGGCTTCATGGGGCTCACCTGAGATTGTGAGGAAGCAAGAAACAAGCATGGAGCTTCAGCCACTGCTTCATCTGACTCCCTTTTCGGAAGCTGAAAGCACAGATTTTGAAACAATGCACAGCAGGTCATCCATGCAAGGTGATAATTCTGTATTGCTGGGATATTCTAACCCGTATGAAAATGGCAGTGAGGAAGCAGCCGTGGCAGTAGACAGAAAATCTCCAGCGTTCTCTGAAAGTACCTACTCTGTTGACGATGACCAAGATATGGAGAAGAAGATTTTGGTAAGTGATATTTCATGTCTGATTTCATTCTAAATAAACAAGACTGCTCAGCTCTGTCCCCCTCAGATCATTGTTGGACCGTTGGCTCCAAGTAGTAGAAACTTACACACTGAGAGAGGTAGGTCCACCTAGTGTTCTGGACATGTGATTGTTAGTTCCTCTCTCACTGTCAGGTAGTGGAGCAAATTCTAGCCAGTAGTAATACACTGTTTACCAGTGTTGGTAATTGAAAACAGTCTTCCCAAACCTAACATGGATCAATAAGCTGGCTTTGTGTCTTGCACGTCTGTACGCTGCTGGTGTGGTTTGGTGTGATTATTGCTCTTGCGCTCTCAGATTTGTTGAGAGCACTCTTCAAATTCTGGTACTTTTGCAGTGATGCTACATGAAAGTAACTGACAAATTTATAATGATACTTCAAGTAATCGAGCTAAAACCTGTAAAACTATTTTGCTACCACAGTACTCGATTTACTGTAACAGTTCTCCACTTACACATATCTGTTGTTGAGTGTTAGACAAGACTTGTTCAAAACTGGAGAATAGAGGGTTTTCTTTTTAATAGAAATAGTTTATATTTTTGTGTCTGTATCATTTCACAGGAAGATAAAGTCGGTACTTCAGAAAATTAATCTCTGATGGTATATTTTTGTGCCTTGATTTTGAAGGTCAATTAATTATAAATACACGTTTGTTTCTTAAGACTATTGAAAGGGATAAAAAAAGAGATGGAATGGCTTCCAGTGAGTAGCAATGTTGCATTCATCGTGATTTTTGCATCTCTAACACTAGAATCAAGTAGGCATTTGCTAAAATCTGCAGTAGTAACAAAGTTGTTACAAATGCAGAAAACTCTACAGCTGCATTCAGAAAACTAAATTAATGTGAAAAATTATTTCCAAGCAGATGAGAGAAGCTGATAATCTAACTTTAACCCCTTCGGATTTACACGATGATGTCAGATCAAGAGCATCTTCCATAGATGCAATGAGCGATGGATATGGCAGCAGTAAGTAACTTTGTATGTAGATTCATTTCACCTTTGTTAACTTCAGTATTAAAATATTATAATGTTTCCTCTTTCTCCCATTTCTTTGACTGTGCACAAATACACACACAAATCTTTTATTTGAAAGCCATGCCTTTTTCAGGTGGTTCTTTGTTTAGAAAGACACGTGTGGTTCTGCTAGTGGAAGTCTGCTTTTACCTTTCCATCTTTATATATTGAAAAGGAGGCATGGGGTTTCAGTGAGTCCTGACTGAACGCTTTCTCTGGTGCCAAAGGCAACTTCCAGCCCTTTTGCTTGTTTAAATTAGTTGAGATGTCAACCAGCTAACTTCACCTTACCCTGCATTCACACATAGCAGAAGAAATCACGGTTATCTTGCAAGCAGTTACGCTGGTTTCCAGTTATTCTCATCTTTGTAACGCTTGTGGGGACTGGGGGCTGTCTCTTTTTCCAGATACCGGCTCAAATTTGGCGGGTAAACTAAAGCAGGAGCTGCAGACGTCAGACCACCTAGATGCTAGTTTCATGGCTTATCTGCGGTATCGTGGAATGTTTCCAGATATTATGGAATTGATGAGAGAAAAGGAAATACTTTCACCACAGCTGAAGGTAATATATGATGAGTAAAAGCATACCAGCAAATGAAAACTGAAACAACAAAAACAAAATACTAATATAAAGTTAGCTTCTACCTTTGCACTGTAAAATCTTCTGTAATGGTTTGAATTTCAAGTTGATTATGGTTCCTGAGTCATTTTTGCATCTCTCATGTGACAAATTTACTGACATTTGTCTTGCTTGTACTTTCTAGAATTGACAAAGTTTGGCTAGGACAGCACTAGTCATGTTCCAGAATGTGGCAGTACGAGGACTGATTGATCTGATTTATGGGCTTGTCTTGGAGGCTTGACAGAAAGCTGTTCCATAAGTAACCACAGCTGGCTGACATCGTGCTCCTCTGCCTAGTTTTATCATTCTGATATGACAGAGAGCTGTGGAAACACCACTGGAAAGTGGGGAGTGGTCTTTCAGAGTCAATTCAAGGAGCATGAAGAATATACAGAAGACTGAGCAGTGATCACTTCACTCTAGTCAGTAAGGCAAGTTTTAAGAAAGCATATGCCTGGGACTCCTTGGTTTGGTGCTGCAGCTGAACAAGCTCTCAGCCATTCCAGAAATTCCAGCTGGTGAAAGGGAGAAATACTGTGCTCCAAGTCATCTCATCTCTGAGGCTGCTGAGCAGTACGTGTGTAAGTGCAGTAGGCTACAGGAGTTTGAACAGTTGAGGAAACTTGAGTAGTAAGAAACTAGAAGCAATACACTTCCTAGAAAGTCAATGCTGCCTCTTAAAAAGTTTAGCAGATTCTTTCAGCTTGCTTAGTGAAATGAAAGAAAATCTGTGCAATGAAAGAAGGCTGTGCAAGGGGAAGGTAAGCCTGAATTAAAACTCAAGCTGACTGGCACAAGGAACTCACAAGATGAAGGAGATTGGACCTTCATCTCTGCTCGAGGCAGAAGGAAGAACCTTCCCCCATCCTCTGAAGTGCCCCTTTGTAACAGACATGATGTTCTGGTGTTGGAGAATGAAGAGCACGCTGAGTAACTGGCACGATCAAGGAAAAGCCAGCCACAAAAAGTTGATGCAGCCACCCACTTGCGTTAGCAGCAGTGCCACCAGAAAAATACGCGAATTATAACTAACTGGAGATTCCCTACTGAGAGGCACTGAGGCGCTGGCCATCCAATTTTTCTAGAGAACCTCATTGCCTACCAGGAGCTTGTATTCATGGCATCGCTGGTGAACACTATGGACTATCATCTGCTCCTACTGTTCCATGTAGGGTCTAACAATACTGTAGCAAGGCAACTTGGAACCATGAAACAAGACTGTATGTCCCTCGGATCCCTGTTAAAAGGGTTGGGAGCACAGGTGGTATTCTCCTCTCTCCTCCCAGTCAAAGAAAGGGGCCCAGGATGGAGGACATGAACAGGCGAATGCCTGGCTCTGTAGCTGGTGTTATACACAAGGTTTTGGTTGCTATGATCATGGCTCTACCTTTGAGAAGCTGGGTCTGTTGGGAGCTGAGGGGATTCACCTGACCAAGTGGGACAAGAGCATCTTCACACTCAGGTGGCCAAACCTATAAGGAGAAGGGGATGGAGTTTTGAGCAACAGCAAAGAGACAGAGACTGCTGATATAGGGAGCCAACAGGGAAATGCCTGTGAAATCACTGAATCAGGGAATGGTTTGGGTTGGAAGGGACCTTAAAGACCATCTAGTTCCAACCTCCCTGACATGGGCAGGGACACCTCCCACGAGACCAGGTTGCTCAAAGCCTCAAAGGAACTGGGGCTTCTTCCTTCAAAAAGATGACACGGTTGACAGCGCAAGTGAAGTGCCTCTGTACCAATGCATGTAGCAAAGATAAACAGGAGAATCTGGAAGTCACTGTGCAGGCAGAAAGTCCCTCCCATTGTAAGAGAAGATCAGATTCAAGACCACGTGAGGAACCTGGACATACACAAGTCCAGGAGATCTGAAGAGATCTGAAGAGTCCCAGGGTTCTGAGGAAATTGGCAGATGTAGTTACTAAGCCACTCTCAATCAGTTTTGAAAATCACGGCAGTTGGATAAAGTCCCCAGTGACTGGAGAAAAGGGAAACATTACACCCATTTTTAAAAAAGAGTAATAAAGAGGACCCTGGGGACTGCTGACCTTTCAGCCTAACCTCGGTGCCTATTATGAGATCCTCCTGGAACTTATATAGAAGCATATGGAACTTAGGAAGGTGATTAGATACAGCCAGCACAGCTTCACCAAGCAACCTCATCAGATGAAAGATGTCCCCATGCCCATGGCAGGGGCTTTGGACTAGATGATCTAAAAAGGTCCCTTCCAACCCAAACCATTCTATGATTCTGTATTTAAAAAGTTAATCATTCTCAAAAAGCATAGTTTTGTAGACTCCATGGAAGCGGTGAATTTTATTTTATCTTAAGCAGAGAATTTTTTTAGTTTCTTTCTTGGATCATCATCTAGACTTTACTGGCTGAAAGATCTGAGTGGATATTCCAGTACTGGATGTTTAACTTGAAGACTTTAGTGTGCTTCTGTTGTTAATGTTTACTAAAGGTTTTCGTTGTTTGGCATTGTTTCTTGAAGTAATCACTGTTTTGATTGCAGTGACAGAAGAGCAACTCACGTTGGTTCAAAAGGCATTCAAAAAAGTGCAAAAAGAGAATATCAAGAGTTAAAGAGAAGTACTCTGTTTTGTTGTTTTTAAAGTGAGTAGCAATGTGAGCAGCTCCGCGTAGAGGCTGGGATATCTCTGATGAGCTGCACACAGAAAAGGACTTAAATCTCCTGTGACCTTCTTTGAAAAGAAACCAGGAAACATCTGTGCATGATGTAATGGTTTGTGAACAGAGAATGTGTTTAAAAGAGATTATTTTGCCTGACAATGTCAGAGGAAGCATTTTCCACTATGTAAATTATTAAGAGTTGATTATTTTGGGAGATGTTATTTGTACATAATCTGCTAAATTAAGCCAAAGTTGTCTAGATAGGTAATTCAGTTTTCTGGCATCACTGGGGTTTAGTAACATCGTTTCAGACTTGATAGAATTTAATTTAATTTATTCCTAGGAAAGTTAGCTAAATAGCTCAAAACCAACAAAGACAAAGTACAGTCCTTTGGCTTAAGTGCATGTTAAAATGTCGATGTACACAGCGATAAGATGTGCTGGCTGAAGCTGCCCTTTGTTCTTTAGTGTTGTGAACACAGTATTTAAGAATACGGCGGCCACTGTGTTCTTAAATGTTGACTTCAGTTGTTAGGAGATAGAAATTCTCTGTTGGCTCACTCTGTATGTGTGTACATGTATTCTTAGCTTCTGGAGTATGCCAAGAGCGGGGCAGATCTGCGGGTCTTTGTCACCGCCTCGGACAGCTGCCTTATTTTTGTTGTCTAGTCCTGTCCCATCCGACTCGTCCACCGTCAGCATGCTGATGCCTGTTTCCTAATATTATGCATTATGGTGGGTTTTTTTCCTTCTCAGACTGTGCTGAAGATGGTGTACGAGGAGAGCTGCAAAATATTGGCTTTGTCAGAACATCCTTTTGGTTTTAAGGAGCTGAAAAATGTTCATCAGAGCAGAGCGGTGATGGAGGGATGGCAGAAGGAGGGCTTAGCCTTGCTGGATGCTATACAGTCACTGAAAGATTACCTTAGCAAGGTCACAGAGAGAGGAGACAAGGTATGACAATAAAAATACC
>WKFP01014924.1:805290-827537 GCA_011057875.1 Pterocles orientalis | reverse complement strand
TTTTTTTTTTTTTTTTTTTTTTTTTTTTTTTTTTCTTTCCCTATCTTAGTGTTTTTGGAGCCTTATGCTTTCACATTTTTGGGATCACTTTTGTACTGCCCCTTGCTGCACAGGGAGAGCCAGATTCTCCAGCTGTGTAACTGCACCCTTTATTCCAGAGCAAACATGCTATGAGGATGTGATGTGTATGATCAACTGAGATTAGAAAGAAAACCATCCAATGATCCATATGCTTGAAGAGTAACTGGAGCCTTTCCCATATAACATGTATTTTTGGAGGTTAACCAAAGTCTTTTTGTTCCCTTTCTTCTAAATTGAGGAGAAAATGAACAAACAGCTTTCTGGTGCTGTGATAGCAATGACTCAGTTCTTCTAAAACACCTCCAATGACTGGAAAAGGAAGAAATTTTAACATAAACCTTTTTTTAAACTTAAAAACCAAAACCAAACTATCAGATAACTCCAAAACAATCCCACTTAAATGCCCTAAGTGAGGAAACACAATTCTGACCCTATTTCCTTGTAGTCTGGCCTCCCACATAATCTTTCTGGTAGGTGTTTAGGTTTGTGGGTGGCTTGTGTTTGTTGGGATTTTTGTTACTACTTGTGCGGTAGGACATGGTTCTGACATCCTCCCAGCGTGGCTTTCTCCAGGATCAGAGGGGTGGTGCTGGCTGGGGTGTGAGGCAATGGCTAGGACAGCAACGCTGGCTCTGCCTGCAGCAACCCTGGGACTGCCCCTGCTGCTGCTCCCTTTCCTTCTGAAGGCTGGCTCCCCAAACAAAGTATTTTTATCAGTCTGTACAGTTTGCTTTAAACAGATGGGCTGTAAAATCCAGAGGTTTTACAGCTATTCTTACTGCTTCAATTTTTGGTTCTTTTTAAATCAACATGGGTTATTTCTGCTTCAGGTGTCACTTATTAAGTAACTGAGTGATGTAAAGAATAGTGATTTCCTAATGAGGGTCTTACTAATTGAAGAAAAAATAATGTACTTGAAGAGATCTTAACATTACTTTACAAAACATTATTAAGTAATTAACATTACTTTTAGTTTTATTACTTGTTGTCATGTTGCTAACAAGCATGCTTCTGGCACTTGTAATTTTAATTTAAAACTTTTTAATACCTGAACTGCTCTAGTTCAGTCTTGCATTTCCTCCTGGATAAAAGAGGAGGTTGAAAGTTGCCAAACGCCAGCCTGCCCCACAAATGAGTGTTTGTGCTGGGCTGTTAATATGTGCTTCCCCCTTCTGAGCAGGAGCTGCAGGCTGCCCTGGAGGTCCAGTCGGTGCAGAACAGCCAGCTGACCGTAGCCTTAGGGCACCAGCAAACGGTAAATGATAATCTCCGCAAGGAACTGCAGATCGAGCACTCCCGCTGTGAAGCGTTGCTATCCCAGGAACAGACTAAGCTGTCGGAGCTACAGAGAAATTTGGATGCTGAGAAGAATCGTTCCTTGGAGCTCCTGAATTCCTTGAATCACGAACGTGTTTTGACAGAGCAGTTGAGCATGAGAGTGAAGGAAGGTGCTTCTTGTCAGCACAGGGAGTCGCTGCTGGAACAAGCCTTTGTTCAAGAGCTCCAAGCCCAGCTGGAAGAAGAGAGGTCCCGAACTATGGAGCTAGCTGCTGTTGTTGAGAAAATGCACCAGGAGGCCATTCGTTCCAAAAGACAGCTAGAGGCTGAAGTACAGATGTGCTGTGAAGAAACCCAGAAGGAGAGAGAGGTCAGTGACAAATTGCGAGCTACGCTGGAATCGCTTCAGGGTCAAAAGCAAGAGGTGATCCGTTCCTTAGAGGCCCAGAAGGAAAGGGAGGCGAAGCTGAAAGCTGACTGGGAACAACTGCAGTCGCTCTTCAAGACCATGAAAGAACAAGATAAAAACAAGAAAGAGGAGAGAGACAGAGAGCGACAACAGCAGCAACAAACAGAGCTAGAGAAGCAGAAGGACTGGCAGAGAGATCAAGAGAGACTGGTGAGAATGCCTCTGCAAGCCTTGCCTTACTCTGAAATAGCCACAGACTGGGATTTAACCCTGTGGATGGTGTTCTTTAATGGAAATGTTTTCTTCCTTTAAACAAAACATTCTGAAAAAGAGTATCAGATGAGCTCTTTTCCTGCATTACTCAAATGTAGCTCTCTTTAGGGGTTTCTGTCTGGGTTTACTGTTGATAGAAGTTGATCTTTACATCTATGTAAAGATCCTATGCTGGGAATTGCCGGTTGTTAGCAGATGGAGAAGAATATGGCCTTAACACAGGGTGGAACTGAACGAGGTTTCATGTCAGTGCCCCTGTTTTGAGCTAGGCTCCTCATTATGGTTTGTGACAGTGCCGATTTCACCCTTCTTGTTCCTTAGCTCCTTCACTCTTATTAGAGGAGGAGGGAGGCTTTGCAGGCTCTCTGAAGGCTTGTCCATCACCATGTCTGGAAATGGATGGAGAAAATATCCACTCTGGAGTCATTCAATGGCTTCCTGGTGGCTCTGGGAAGCAGTACTGTAGGCCTTCCCCTAAAGAGGTCTGGGAGTTAAGCAACACTGAGGTGGATAGGCTAGTTAGGTGTGATGCTTTTATTTGCAAGCTCTGTGTATAAAAAAAACAAAACCAAAAGCCCACCCACGTGTGTATATTTATATGTGTGTATATTAAGAAGATGCAGTTAACTACTTGTTATTCTGTTTAAATAGCGAACCTTGGAACGGCAGCACCAGAGGGATGAACAAAGAATTAAAGAGCTGCAGGAAATACTGTCTGTATTAGAAGAAAGAGAAAGAAATCTCCCGTCTCCAAACTGTCAGCAAGAACAGTTGTGTACCTTGAACAAAGATCAAAATGCCAAACAGGCCCCGATGAAAGAAACCGAAAAATTGCATTTGCAACAGCAGCAACAACAGCTGGAGAAGATAAGACAGCAGTTGCTTTTTGTAGCTGTGCACCTGAATGAGTTCATATATAAAACCCTAGATAAGTGAGTAGTTGTTCATAAAATAGTAGTTGTCTTTCCGTCTTGCTTCTGAACTTGTGTGGGTGGTGGCTGAAAGCCCTCTGCTGAAGGGAGCGAGTGGTATATCTGCTTGCAAGACTCAACCTTCTGTGAAACCATGGTTTTGTGGTGGCAGCAGACTCTGTGCCTGCGTTTGAACTAGATCTGTGAAGTGACCCTGCTTAAAAAGAACAACTGCAAAAAAAACCAAATAAATCCCCCATTGGAAAGAGTAGTTTGATAGTGTGAAAACTGCAGCAGTCTGAGTAGAGAGCAATCAAAAAACTGGGTTAATCAACACATCTGCAGGTTTAGAATGGGAAACTCCCTTGAGCATGGAAGAGAAAAGCTACAGGTCAGGAATGAGGGGTCAAGTAGCAGTAACTTCTTATTTCTTTGGCAGCAGAGTAAAATAATAGTGATGCTTTGCTGCAGCCTGAATTTGCATGACACAATTTCAGACTGGTATAAAATACAGACTTCTGAATAAATCCTGTGATGCGCTCTTTAGAAATTCTACTCTTCAAAATTAACAAAACTTGCTAATTTCTGTGTGTATTCTTAGTAGTTTGGTGATGAACAGTGCGTAAGCACAAGCTCAAAACTTAAAGGTCATCCAGTGGGGAGAAGGAATCAAACGTATGTTAACGTTACTACAAATCAGCCTGGTACTAAACCAGCATTTCTCTTTAACAGGACAGTTAATGATTGGTCTGCATCAAATGATGAAGCTGTAGCCTCTTTACTGCAGACATTAAAGGAACTGAAATCAGATTTATTGTCTCCTCCTGCATCTCAGGTAAGGAGAACAGTGTAAATTTGTTGATTATCAGTAAGTTGTTCTGTATTCTTTGGGTTGCAGTACACATGTATGTCGATTGATTCCCCACACCTCACCCCTTCCCTTCCTTTTCTGGTAAAACATTCTGAGGAAAATTGTGTTTTGCCTTGGGGGTGGAAAAAAGATGTACTCTTGTGCTCACACTGTCAGTATATGAACATATTTTAGTACTGGACTCTTGCTGTTTTGTTGTATTGAAGAGTCTGCTTCTGATGGCATTTTTTTGTGGATGTGTATGACCAAGGATATCAAACCCTGGGATGTGTCACTGCTGCTTCTGTATGTGTCCGGAGGCAGCTGGGTTTTAGGAAATTGTCAAGTAATTTTCAAAAAGCACAATAATGGTTTGTCATCTCAGGAGGGGTGTTCTGACTGATGTTTGCGGTATTGCAAATATTTTAAACAAGCCAAGGGATTATCAAACACTGAGCTCAGGTCTACTGATACAAAATACATAGCTTTTAAATTCCGTCTTATTCACCAGATAACTTTGCACTATCATTTAGGTCTTTCTCTTGTAATGAAAAAAGAGGTCTTCAACCACATTGTGGCCCTTTGAGACAAAATTTGGGGATTTAGGGCTAATCAACAGTCTTGGCTCTGTTTGATTCAGCCTCTCTGTACTCCCTCACCTATTTGACAGCAGACCCGGGAAAACACGCCTTTGAGAAAGAGTTCTGGTCCATGAAGGGGCTTGGGTAACTTCTGCTGTTCTCATGTGCTCTGCAATACAAGTCTCGTGTATGACAAGCTGATTTGGCGTAAGGCAAGCTCTCCCTAACAGCTTACAACACACAATAAATATTTTCCTTCTGTTGCCTGTGCAGCCACGTAGGTGGTTGCCAAATTAATCATCTCCAGCCTTGAGGAGGGGGATGTAACCTCTTCCCAAGGAGGTGCTCACAGAGTTATTTCGGTTAAGCCTTCCTCTGGCAAAGCTTTAGAGCCCTTTGCTGTGGACAAAATGCTCGGAGAGCCCCTGGGGGGAACCGCACACCCTTATGGCTCTGTTTAAATCCGACTTAGCAGAGCTCCCTCCAGAGCTGAGCTGTTTCTCTGCCTCAGATCCTTTCACATTATTACTCTACTGGAAAAGAAAAAATAGTTGTTTTTTCTCTGTTGCCATTATGTCTTTTGTGTTAGAAATTTTGTTGCAAATGCTTTTCACAACTTCTAAATTTTCCAAGCTCTCACCAACATCAGCTAGCAGCCCTCTCAATATTCAGCCGGGAATGCCATGCAGAATATCTATCCCTTCTCTTGGTGGATCCGCCTTTGCAATTGGACTATGACCACACTAAAATAGAGGGACTCAGGTTTTCTGACTTCAGTTTTGTTTAACAAAGAGAGAGTTTAGTGGAGCACTCTGTTCTATAGCTTAGAGAGCAAAAACTCTACCCGGATATCCTTCCTTCTGTGGGCACAAACAGCCCTCCTCTCTTCCCTCTTTCCAGGCTTGGATTTTTTCCAGTATCACCTTTTGTTTCGGTTTCCTCCCTGAATTCCTCCTTCCTTTAACGTACTGAACCACAGGCTCTTGAGACCAAATAAATTTACAGCTGTTACCTCCTTGAATTGCAATAAATCATAAAAATTCTATTATCAAATAAACTATTAGACAGGGAAACTGGCAAAATGCCAAATCTGTGCAAAAATACAGAGTCAATCAAATGCTAACCAAGATAGATGCTAATCAAGATAGATCATCTAGAACTCCTCAAAAATTACGAGTATCGGTTACTGCCTTCAGATCGAGCTTTTGTAGGTCTGTAAAATACATGGGATGGCAGGACCGTAGTCCCTACTGGGACGTTGCTGAGGAGGCCAATATAAAGCAGCTTCCCTCCACTTCTGTACGATACAGATGGGTTTTGTTTCCCATGTTTGAACTATTTTTAATACTACTTATCTGACGTGTGGTTTGTATCTGAAGTCCTTATCCCTGCCCTGGATCTCAAAATGCTCTTCTGTCCCATCTCCATGGGTGATGGGGCACAACTGCCGTGCCAGGGGAAGCTGTATGCAGGGAAATGCATGCTTTAGTTTATCCAACTTCAGTGTAAAAACCCAAAATTGTACACAATATCTGCTGCATTGTGCACTGATGTAACTGTCGACTATTAAATTGATAGTTGATACGAAGAGGATTGCAAAGGCAGAACTTCCACGAAGAATTGGACCTGGAGTTGTGGGTCTCGTTCCTACAGAGAAATGGCACCACAAAACTGAATTTCTCAGAGTTGAATGTGATTTTTTCAGAGTTTACTTCCATAGATGCTTCTCAACATGCTTCTCAGCAGACCTCTCCCTCCACAGCTTCTGTGCTACCTGTGGATGTGGAAGAAAGCCGGGTGATCTGTTTCCATTTCCAAGTGTTTGGGAGACTCTCTGATATTAAAGAGAACAGGAATCCTGTAAAGCTGATCAGACAGATTTGTAGAGAAGGGGTAGCTTGATTAACAATTAATTTGATACTTCTTAAGAAGGGCTGCTTCTGTGGTTCAGTTTCCCATCCTGCTGTTTGACACCTGAATGCCACTGCTGCTTTTCCGGCTTGTTGTTCTTCTGTTTCAGTTTGTCCATAGTTAGTTTATTACTCAGTTAGAGATGCTTGGCTATAGAAGCAATGTGCAAAACCAATCAGGGCTCACTTCCTTTGGGTTTCTTTTTTAGATCAGATCTACGGACGATACCGACTCTGTTCAAGAACTGGAAAGAGAGAGAACTTGGCAGCGAGAGAGAAACATTTTGCAGAATGCACTGAAACAGGCTGAATCCGAACTGGCCAAAGCGACTGCTGAAATTGAAAACAAACCAGTGGTAGAAGCTTCCAGTCCTAAGGTAAAATAATGATGGTGGTGGCCAGCAAACGGGCTGCCTGGAGCCTGGTGAGCGAGCCACGCCATAGCCATTAGCATCTCATGTCAACCTGCGGTGCTTGGTTTGCTCTTGCTGCCCTGCCTGTTGTACAGATTTGCTGTGTGAGAACTGTTACCAACTCCAGATCGTGAAAGCCTCTGGAGAGTTCAGTCCTTGGTAGTGTTGTTCTTAGGCATTGCCTAAGGGATTAATGACACAGGTAGAACAGGTAATTTACTAATTCTGGGGTTTTTTTTATAAATATGATAAAAATTGCTGTTGCAGAGGAGCCAGGAAATGTACAGCTCAGAATTCTGAGGATATAAGGGTCAGTCAGATTATGGCATTTAACTTTCACTTATTGCTGTAATCTTCAGTTGCTATTTTAAAAGCTGTTTTTATGAACCACGTATTCAGTGAGGAACACATTCCCCATATGTACCTCATCAGAGAAGTTCCTTTGTAACTTCCTTGGTGTTAGACAGGAAGTCGCACCAAAAGTAACGGAGCTCTTTGGAATCTCTTTCTACTCTAAACGAGAGGGAGATTCAGATTTCTTGTTTTAAGCATGAAAATATCAAACAGCCATTATTTTTAATTCTCCCCCCTCCCCCATCTTAAATACTTTTTATTCCTCTGACACATTTGATTGTAATCAAGTCAGATGGGCACTTATCCCAACATGCTTTCTGGTTAATATTTATTTAAAGCAGATGTTACTTTCTTTGTTAAAGAGGAAAACTGTTGTACAGTTTTGGGTAGGACAGTTTTGTTTGGAAACATTCAGGAGATTTAAGGCAGTCTGACACTCCAAACTTGGGTCCTTTTCAGCTCTGTACAGAATTGTTCTAGCTGCACTTGTGTCCACAGTGTGGACGTTCGACATGAAGACAGCTAGTTTGTGGCTGGTTTTTTGCACATGGACGAGTAAACACGCCAGAATTTTCTAGCCTAGCCAAGACTTCATAGACATACAGAAATTCAGGAGACCTGGTACAAGCCTCCACATAACGTGTCCCAACTGCCAGTGGGTGATACTGGCACTTTGCACCAAAACTGAGCCTGTTACAGAAATACTTGCTCAATTTCATTTTAGAGTTGAATGTACATTGCTTCCATTCTTCATAAGTATTAAATAGGTTTCTACAATGTTGTAAAGCAAAATAGGTTTTAGATACCCATGCACAAGCAACTTGTGGGAGATATTGCTGGAAAAAACAACCAACTTTTCTGAGCTTTCTGTAGCTCAGATTACATTTTTTTTCCTTTTTTTTTCCTTCTCCAGCTGCAGAGATTATACAGGAAGTACCTTAGAGCAGAGAGCTTCAGGAAGGCTCTTGTTTATCAGAAGAAATACCTCTTGCTGCTGCTTGGTGGATTTCAGGACTGTGAGCAAGCAACTCTTTCTCTAATAGCACGTATGGGAATCTACCCCTCACCGGCAGACCTGCAGCTTCCTGGATCACGGTCCCGTCCTTTTACCAAGTTCAGATGCACAGTCAGGGCAATCATCGCGGTATCAAGGTAAAACCAAAACGTTCGCTGTCTCTCATACATGGTATTTTCTTGGGAATTTCAAAGATTGGTAGTTCCTATGGTTTATCTTATATTAAGCAAAAGCTATCTCCAAAACTGGTTCAAACGTGTCTTGTTAGCTATAGCGTTAGCCAAAGTGCAGTTTTACAGTCAGCGCTAAGTCGGATGCATGCTAAAGATTCAGAGAAAGCTGCTCCTGTCCTGAGAGATACTCAGCTGCAGTGTGTTTGAGAATCAGTGCACACCAGTGAGAAACTGCTGTCCTTCCAGGGCTGACCCTCATCTGTTTGGACTCACGGGTAGTCTGTCTTGTATCGGAATGTGATCATCCCCTCAGGGATGGTTTTCCTCTCTTGAATCCAGTAGCCTGTGTTTTATTGGGTATGATTCTGTTACATCCTCTGCCACTTGCTATCAGATGGGTTTTGTTAGCTCTTCATGGGACAATATGCTGACTCATAATGGCTTTTGAGTCCATTTAATGAAAAAAGTTTTAAATGTAATAGGTGGTTACTTCTGAGCAATTTCTTTGTCTAGTAAAAATGATTACAAGCAAGTTTTAGACTTTCAGGAGATGGCACAGGATGTCTTTAGGCTGTTGCCTTTGACGTGGATGCTGTAACGCTAGCAGTATCAACGGACGTAGGAACTGTGACCTCCCAACTACTTGTCTGAGGCAGGAAGACCTGCCACAGAACTCTCTGGAGATGAGAGTGGAGGAGCAGTGTCAAAACGAGCCAACCTTCCCACCAGTTGGAGGATTGCTGCACAGTAAAATGGGACAAGCCATTCCTGCAAGGATTGTTACTTGTGTTTTTTAATACATTTCATCCCAACAAAGAGTTTAATCTTAAAATTCAGTGTGGTTTTGCTTGGTTTTAATGCTTGTACTAATTTATTTTGTTACTAAGGTTAAAGTTTTTGGTGAAAAAGTGGAACAAATTAAGCAGAAAGAGCACACAGGGGGAAATCATTTCTCATGGTGCAGGAGGTAATACAGGTAAGTGTTTTGGACAAGTACATTGTTTTAAGCATTGTTTCTTTTTAGTGATGTGTTTCGTTTAAAAAGAAAACCAACAAATACCCACAGAAGTGGCAAAATATGTTTATATGTTAGCACAAATGTGTGTATCCATTTCCTGAACACAATGATTGCGTTTACAAGGACATTGTAAGAAATTACAATTGAAAGCTTTCAGAATTTATAATTTACAACACCAGCAAGCTCCTCCTCTTCTCCCTTTATTGCAGCTGCTCAAGCTGCAAAACTGGGTCCTGTGTTCATAAAACTACTCAGAGAATTATGTTTTGTACAGTTTGAGGCTACCTGTAATGGAAATTAATGCCACAAATTATTAATAAGGCAAGGACAAATACTGCTGTATTGGTAGTATTAAAATGGGTACGTGTGGGATCAAAATAAGTCTCAGGAGCGGTGTACTTGCTAGTGTTAGCAGAGGTGAAAAAGAAGAGATTTAAGCTGATGGCAGACATCCCATAACTCTTTTTCCTGGAGTTTATGAAGTGCTATCAAAGATGACAAAGTGGAGCGGATGGAGAGATGGTCTGATGCAGGTTGGTAAGGGCTGTGCTCCTCTGAGTTACTTATGGATGTGTTTGTAAGAGTTCAAACAAACGTCTTGATGCAGTACCCGATCCTGTGGAACTGTCCCAATGTAATATTCCCTTACTTGTCACTTCAGCACTAAACAAAATTCAGATGAAATTGTGCATTTTTCATTAGCGGGTACTACAGAATTTTCACTGTTCTAAGTTGCTGGAAATACTAATTTCAAATAAAGCAAAAAAACCCCACTAAAAAACCCAAACATAAACCCCCAAAAACTTCCTACATAAAACCACTGTGGTGTGGTTCCTCTGAAACTTGAATCCTGAAATGTGTGCTGGACTTTCTACCTCACTACAAAATAGCATCTTGGCAGTCTCATTGAAAAAATATTTTATTTCTTTTTGTGATTTAAAGGACTTATTGGAAAGGTTTTTTCTTTTTTAATGAGAACACCACCTTACCCCCCCCCCCTTCACCAAACCAAACAAAAAGTATCTTCTGTCCTCTGCTGTCTTTAAAGTTGGAGTGTGTAAGTCAACAGTAGTATATAGTTAGAGCAAACAACAAGTATTACAATTTCTTAAAAAAAAATTTTGCTCCGATCAGAACATCCCCTGTGTGGATATAGCACCAGCTGCTGCAAAGCAAGTCTGGAGAAAGGAAACAGTGCAAGTTCTCCATTTGCAGGAAGCAGTTGTCGGACATTAAAATGTCAAACTTCTGTTAAATCTGGTTAAAGCAAACAAACACAAAAACCCCCACAGAACCGAAAAAGCAGTTAGCTATAGAAAGTGTATTTTAGCTACATTTAAAAACAAACACAATTGTACTCTGCTGTATTTCTGGTGGGTTTTATTGATTTATGTTTACGCTAGGCTGCTTGGAGTGGTTCTCAGTGCATATTTTTTAACTGTTTGATATTTCACACAGCCTCTGGTGCTAGAACAGAAATTCTGAAAGAGCAGCAGCCCCCAGCTGTTCACATCAGCTCTCCCCCCACTCGGGACACTGTCTGCCCCAGAACCAGCTCTGCAAGATTTGTGAGCCGCTCTCCCCGATCCTCTTACTGCCTATTCAACAGGTCAGTCTGCAGTCTCTGCCTATGTTTAATCACCCCGATGGACAGTCTGTCATCAAACTGTAACCACTTACTGGAGGAGGTACTTGAACAAGAGGAGGAATTTGTTTTCTTAGTTCTGGTAAATGTTTTCTTTCTTTGAAGAGGCCACAGGAAAACAAAACTTCTCATTTGCTTAAAGCATGTCTGTTCTTGGACTGAGAGCATTCCTAGTGGTGTTCCCCAGTTGAATTTGGACAGGCTACAGGATTTACAATGGCTGTGTCTGTTAGCCTTTGAGGGGTCATTCTTGTTGTTTTTGCTGTCCAAGTTGGAGCTTAATTTCTGAGCATCCTGTGGAAGTGGCTCCCCTACCCCATGACAGGGTTGCATGAGTGCTATCTGCCTTAGGCTCTGTGCACACACACAGAACATGTAGTGGAGAGCTTGCAGGGTGCGTGCTCTTGCAGTTTTTCCATGAATTATGGCCAGTTCTGCACAGAAAGACAACCTCAACAACTTGTTGCTGGGTTGGATGTTACAGGTGATGTTCTGCAAAGTACTGCTAAGCTGCAAGCTCTGTGCTGGAGTTGGAGGAAGGTGGCCTTTCGTCACTGCTGACCTTCCCACTCCCAGGCTCTCCTGGGACCCGGAGTAACCTCGGGTGTTGCATAGTCCATTACTGGGTGTAGCACCTCCTCTCCCAAGCCACTCCCCATGTGTGGCTTCCTCCTCAAAGATTTGTGGGAGTTGACGTGGAAGGTAGCTGTTCTCAGCTTGTAATGTGGTGTTTGCTTCTTAACTTCCTTGCTAAATTAGAAACTTTTAACCATTGGGCAAGAATTTTCTTCATAAAAAAAATAACAAAGAAGTAGCTGTGCTGATTCAGAGGTACACAAAGACAGCAGATGCTCCAAATTATTTTAGTTTTGTTAACATTGCTGACTGATTTAGAGGACAGGACAGTGCTTGTCATGAAGAGCAGGCAGTGTTCTGTTTTGCATAGAATTTAGCAAAACATTTATGGAGAGTTAAGAGACCTGCAAATGTTTCCCAAAAGACTTAATTCTACCCCACCCTGTTCCTCTGTCGTGGCATGTATCTGGGTCTGACAGCCAGAAACAGTAGCTGGCAGCTTTTACCTACCAAGAAAAGTCATCTGTATTGTATGGAGCACGGACGTGAGGAACAGCAGGCCCTGACCGATTGCGCTGTGTGGTTGGGTTGGTGGTAGCTCAAGTCTAACGTGGATCCAAGACAGGGTAAATGATGCCTTTTGCTGCTTTTGGTTCCTGGGAAGGCTATGCAGAGGGGATGGCTAGGAACTACCTTCTGCTAACCAAAAAGTGCAGGGGGAAGGAATAAATCGTAACTCCAGCTAGGAGTGTGGTTGCACAGTGTCACCTTCAACATATTATATTTCTGATAGTATTTGAAATTTGTTGTTAATGCCCAGAAAGGAAACTCAGTGTACTGTCTAACGGTCCCCTTCTTACCTGCCAGACAGGAGAGTGCATGCCTGGATGCAGCATGCGGCTCTTCAGTCCCTCTCTGCAGGACTGGGTCTTTGGACTTGCCTCTGACTGCAGCTTTCTTACCTGAGGGACTTTCTGCTGCATATCAGTAGAGAAACATACACAGTTACTCCAGCTTTTACCAAAACATCCTTTCTTTTGACTCCCCTCTATAGGAAGCTGCCCAGTCCGTATTGTGTTCTATGTAATTTTCTGGTGGCAGTGGTTTATAGTGTTGCTTTGCACTGAATTTCTGTGTATATGAATGTAACTTTTTTTATATTTATTTGAGAATATGTCATGACAAGAAGAAAATTGTTTGTTTTTCTTTTAAGATTGCATCCAGCCACAAGTTCACCTTCAGAAAAGTCGCTTGTACCTACTCAGGATCCTGAACGATCGCTAACGGAATACATCCATCGCTTAGAAGTTATCCAGCAAAGACTAGGGGGTGCGCAGCCAGGTGAGAACAACCTTGTTACCCGTCACGTCTGCCAGCAGGCTGGGCTGCTGTTTGCAGAGTTCTTGGCTGTAACACTTAAAACATATAAAGAGCGTAATTGTAATGAATTATTGGGGATGGGGGGGTGAGAAAAAAAAAAGTCTCTGAAATGAAACCTTTTTGAGAATTGTGTCTAAAACTAGTCCAAGTGTGCCATTTCTCAATAAAAAAGTTCTTAGTGAAATTCTTCAGAGATAAGGCTGAGTAATTTCATGTGATAGCTGTCCCCCTTCCTGTTACCAATTTTAAATAAGCAAGTGTTGCACTTTAAATGAAGTTGTGTATAGAGTTAATTTGCTTTAAAGTCAAATAGCTGAACAGGGGGGCTTTCTCTGCAGCACAACTATAATACTTCCCCATTTATTACTTCCTTGTATTGCATAGCAGACTGAAAAAAAAATTGGAAGCTGGTAAAAATAGCCATCTAGTTCTAAGATTTAAGAGCACAGAAAGAATTATGGTGGCACTTATCTTTGCTATTTCAAACACTTCTGCATAATTTCTAGACTGAATTTACTTAGTTTAATCTTCTAGGTACTTTTTCTTGTTATGTCTTAGTTATATTCCAGAAATTTCTCGTCCCAGGTAAGAATTTATAAACTGTCGTCATCCTCAAACCATCTCCTATCAAGATATGATTAGATGTGTTTTCCAGTGTTTTTGATATTTTGGAGACTCACATCTAAGCCTTCTCCAGTTTATTAGCATCTCTGGACTGTGAAAACAGAGCCAGATCTCTGGCTGCAGTGTCGTTTGTGCTAGACCAAATACCAAGATAACTTTTTCTTTGTTTATACATGTAACTGTTGTGCTGCAGGGGCAGCTTCATGCTGCCGGCCTTCACCACCACAGGGCAGCAACATAAATCAAACAGCAACTTCATATTTACAATATCCGCATGCATGCACAGGGAGCTTGCTCACACAGCCCATGCCATGGCTGTGCCAGGGGAAGTCACGTTCCTGCATACGGACTCCAGTGGGGATCAGATCTCGCACAGGGATGGGATCATGATGACCACAGTCCACATCACGGTATGACACAGAGCATCATCCCAGGCTCAGGGAGACGCACAAAGCTCCAGCACTGCCTCCTGTGTGAACAGCCTGCTGACAGCTGTTCCTCCAGGCTCTTTGGAGCTGCTTCCCCAAAACTTGCTTCATCCATCCAGATTTATGTTCCTAGTTCCCAGGTCAGAGCTGATATGGGCCACCAGGTCAGATAATGCCACTGATGTTTTCATCCAACCTTTATCCCTTTCATCTCCTGTTGCTGCTTCCTCCCCCATGTTGCTTCTCGCTGCACATCCCCACAATCATTCCACTTCATTGTGCTGCTTTTGGGTCACTATGGTCCTCGATCTCTAGGCAAGCACTTGCTTCCCCCAACCAGCACCCTTGGCTCCTCGTAGTTTCAGCCAAAAGCTGGAAAGATTACCAGGTATAAATAAATATTAGGCTGCAGCACTACGGGAAGGCCATGTGTATTCCTTCCCATGTTGCACATACACATCTTATCTATTTCTTTCACTAAGCATAACCATTGTCCTTCGGCCTTTGCCCAAAGATGTGTGGCTTTGGATCAGTTGTGCTGAGATGAGAAAAATACTTGACCCTCCCTGCAAGTCTCTGCCAGTCACCAGTACTCTCACTGCTGGCCTCTCCTCCAGTCTTTATCACCACCAGATCACCTCTGGGGTGATTTGGCCCTGCAGTGATTGCAGATGCTCATTCAGATGCCACCTACTGCACTGGCTCCTCAGCAGTACCAGGTTTGAACATTGCATCTACGTTGTTGAGGTGCTCTTTTGTTCTCATTCGGTTCCCCACAGTTTATAAATGGCAGTATTAATTGTGACTGTGGACTTTGCTGCTTTTGGAAAAATAATTATTCTTAAGTTAACCTCTGAAGCATTTTTTTTTATGATTACATGTTGCATTCCTGACACATTTTTATTGTTAACTTTGAAAAACTGAACTTTGAAAGTCCATGTTTGTCTAGAAAGAGCAGAATCTTGGCTTTGTCAACGTTCACAGAAGCCTGATATACTGGTATAGCTGGAC
Source organism: Pterocles orientalis (assembly GCA_011057875.1). NCBI lineage: Eukaryota > Metazoa > Chordata > Aves > Pterocliformes > Pteroclidae > Pterocles > Pterocles orientalis. The sequence goes on along the minus strand of WKFP01014924.1, from coordinate 812,607 downwards.
AACAGCTCTGGGAAAAGCCTAAAACATTGTTTTTTCTGTCTGAGTTGGTCTAATTTAAAAAAAAAACAAAAACAGTTGCCTTTGCTTACAAATCCTAATCTTGCTAATATCGCTAAAGTCACCAGCTACAGTGACATTTCCATATGGGAACATTGATATTGTTTTCAGCAGGATTTTACCTAGAAACCTTAATACCATGACTTTTGTGAGTTTTGTTGTGGTGGTTTTTTTTTTCCCCCAAATGCTGCAATTGTTTATAGCAGACATAGATAAATTTTAGAATGGAAACCTGCTGGTATTTCACAGAAATAAGGTATTTTGCTTTATGCCAAGTGTGCAATAAGTGCTCCCCAATAATGGGACACCATTATTAGCAGTTCTGTGGGAAGCACGTATCATTTTTGTAACTCGTGCTATCAGAATGATGATGTCAGGAATTACAGAATGATGTTGCAACCTTTAGAACAGTGCTGTGAGCAAAACAAGTTCTCAGTTTCCAATGAACTTTAAAACATCTATTCAGGGACAAGACCTTGTGCAGCAACAAAATTTGTACTGACTCATCGCAAGAGTGGTAGAGTTGGACCACAGTGGAGCATTGGTCTTAATGTGTGAGCGTTTGCTTTAGCAGGCGCGTGAGCTTTCAAATCTTGTTTCCTATTGTTCCTAGGTGGCTCATGAAGATGGTAATTGCATTCAGCATAGCTCATATTAAGGACATTTGAGGAAATTACATGCTGCTAACTGTACCCCGTTGCTTCATAACACGAGCAGTTTTCTAATATTCATTTGTTTTATTTTAATTTAGGACAAGTTCCAGGCCCGCTTCGCCAGAGAAACTTGCAAAAGTGATGAGAACGCTTCTGAAATCTGTCCTGTGAACCCCCCAAGTTATTGCTTCTGAGTTGGTCCATGCTGAATGGAGGCACTTGCCATCTCTTGTGCAACTGAACGAAGGGCCGTGCTTTTGCATCATCAGATTTTTATATGACTCTTTTTATCATATTTTAGTACTTTAAGAGGAAATTACTTTTTGCTAAGAACTATGTTTTACATTCTCATGTGAAATTACTACCAAGTTAAGAGCTGAAGCGTGCCTGCATCACTGTATTGTAAGTTGCAAAGTTGGTGTTTATTTTTCTATAGTGTATAGCTGGATTCCTTGTAAAAAAAGTTATTAAAAAGGCATTTTATTAGTGAATTCCTACATTGTATGGTTATTTGTTTCCACCTTACCTGTCTGCTTTTTTGCTGTTCTTAAAATTGTTTGGGTTTTAATATTTCACTAGGATCATTCTGACTAAGAGAACAGCCAAAATACTCTTCCAAATATCAAAGATATGTGTAGCCTTCTGTGAATTTAGGGTATGCTGTTCTCATTTTGCAGTAAATAAGTTCTCCCTCCCTCCCTCTGTCTTTCTCATCCCATTCCAATTCAGCATCAAGCCACCACTCCTTGAGCTCTTCTGTGACTGAGCTATGCATGCATGATATATTTGGTCTGCCTCAATTCATGCATTATAATTAATCTGTGCCTGCTCAGGAAGGCAAATGCAGTGTTAGATTTTTCCTCCACTGTGACTTTCACCTATCAGACTGATCTTTCCAGCCATGCATTGACTCAGAGCTCTCCTTCCAGTTTCCTCTAATGTTCCCTCTGGTTCAGCAGTGCACGCTGGTACCTGGTTCTTCCCCCTCCCACCGCCACTGCACCTGAGCAGAAGCTTTGGGGGGAAATTGCCTCAGTTCAGCGTACGGTATTTCCATAGGCTACAGGATGTCTGCCCTTAGTGCACCGCGGGTGTGTCCTGTTTGGTGTGTCCCCTCCACCCTGCCCCAAGTGACAGCTTGGGCACCTATCTTCTCTCGCTGCCCTGTCCCAATCCAGCTCGTGTGCTGGATTGTATTTGCTGATGATTTGAATAAAGGTGTGCTTGTCCACATAGGAGCAAACCCGTGCTGGAACTAGTGAGATAAAAGGGCGCTAGTCTTCTCCTGGAAGACTTACATGTAGTTTGGAAACAGCTGAACTCAGCTGGCTGCGCTCTTGCCTTTCCCTCAGCTTGTCAGAGACTTGAGAGTAGTCTGAAATGGAGCTGCTTATGCTTGGCAGACTGGAGCATCTGTGTTAACAAAATGCTTACACATTTAGAAACTTAAAAAACAGTTTCCAAAACAGATTTGGATTAGACTGGTGTTTATAACTGGGAAAATAAACAGAGTCAATGCAGGAAAGCAGAAATTAAGTTCACTCTAAAGTGCAAATAGATGGGATAGAAGAGAAAGAAGTAAAGCTTACAAGCACTGAATTAGAAGTTTTTAACACAACCACTGGACTGCTGGTAGTTACCTTTCCTATTTAGTCTGGATCCTTTTAGCTTCATTTTCCAAATTCAAAAGGCTCATAGCTTTTGTTTAAATGTATGCATTTTTGGCAAAACCAAAACAAACCCCCTAAACTATATTTGCCTCTAATGTAAGTGAAACTCCTGATGACAAATCCTAGCTCTGCCCAGTACCTTGTGCTGTAGGTGTCTTTCAGGGGGCAGGTCCAAAGGGGTATTATGTTGGTCAGGGAAGAGAAAAGAAGAGGTGTTCTGATGTTCAGTTACAATGTCTCAACTGCAAAAACGAGAGATTCCCAATATCACACTTCATTTTGTGATAGGTACCTGTGGTATTTGTCGTCATGATATTTCATGGAGGCCAAGTGCTTCTTGGGATAACCTAAGATTCACTCTTCTCTCTCTTTTTCTTTAGAAAAAGTGTAGGCAGAATTGTAATGCCACAAGTGTTTTAAGAGTCTGGAAGCATGAAATCTCTACCTTCGAGGCACACATGGTCTTTAACTTTGGGGCATCAGAAAAATCTCTTCTGGAGGCAGATCATTCATTAAAAGATTTTTCTCTACAGGATATTGGACAGTTGGATATTGGCATTTGTCCAGGATTGATATACTTGTTTAACTGCTTCTGTCCTGGTATTGGTCTTGGCAAGTCCTTGTTTATCTGTTGGGTAGATCAGCATTTAGTTCTGTAAAAAAAAAAGGTGGCATGGGTGTATATATACATATATATATATATATATATCTCCACATACACAACAGAGGAGCCTGGCCTCTAAGAAGCTAGGCAAGACAAGAGATTGGTATGTGTGGCAGGGGAGAGGAGCCATTTGTGCTGATGGCCTGTCCATGGGGGAAATGAGCAGTGCCAAGAGCTTCTGCGCTGTGGGGAAGAAATGCTGTGGAGCTTTAATACCAACCCTAGGTGAAGGAAGAGTCTCTACTAGAAGTACTGGACTGGCTCTTCTGCAGAAAACCAGTAACTTTTACTGCCTTCTGGATGCTGATAAAATCTGTCCTGCTCTTGCTCTTAATGAGCTAGTGCTGTACCACTATGCTAATTCCTTAAACTTTTTGAGTATTTTTATTTGGCTGGCTGAATGTATTATGTGCATAATGTATTAAAAAAAAAAGTGGCAATGCTGCTAGCTAGCTTTCAAAGATAGCTTTGGGCTTCTCCTCAGTGTTTTATAACAGGTGAGAAATGTCCTCCTGCTTGAGCACAAAGGTACTAGGTGATCTGCAGGGAAGAGGATATGAAGGGTACTGTGGAGGATCCCAGCTGTGCTGCTGCAAGGGCTGACTGGCTCACAGCCCCTGCTAACAGCTCTGTGCACTGTCCTGTGCAGGGTTGGGGCAGCGCACATGTGTGACCCAGTCTGTGCGATGAACGGTTGTAAGCTGAAAGAGGGGAGACTTAGATTAGATATCGGAAGGAAATTTTTCCTGTGCGGGTGGTGAGGTAGTGGCCCAGTTTGCCCAGAGAAGCTGTGGATGCCCCATCCCTGGAGGTGTTCAAGGCCAGGCTGGATGAGGCTTGGAGCAACCTGGGCTAGTGGGAGGTGTCCCTGCCCATGGCAGGGGGGGAACTCGATGATCTGTAAGGTCCCTTCCAACCCAAACCATTCTGTGATTTGGTATAAAAAGCTTGCCAAAAGTAGCTTAACATGTCCAGAGTTCCAAGCCAATTTGAACTGAATGAGTTTATGTTGACTATATAATATTTCTTTAAAAAATCTGATTCTAGGAGTCTTAATCCTAGATGTAACATTCTGGCAAACTGCACACTCTGAATGGTGTTGGTGTCCTTTTTGTTTAGCACAGCATGAGTTTATCTTCTGTTATAAATAGTGTGCATTTCTAGACCAGAGTTCAAAACTGGCACTAAATCAAATCTGTAATTTTAGTTTTGCACATGAACTGCACTTCTCATTTTGACTTTGTAAGCAGGAGGGATATTAGACCCTAGGGCCTATACTCACCAGTCAGTAAGTAGGGACATTGCAAATCTAAATTAATGACTAGTTTTAAAATCTAGCACTCTTAGGTGGGCAATAAAAAACACCTTTTAAAGGACAAAGGGTAAATTTTGTGTGTTTATTTAGTTAGTGTCCTGGCATGCCCTTCTGTAGGTTGGGACATCGTAAGGATCAGTTCTGTTTCAAGAGAACTTGGCTTTGCATTTGCACATTTTAAAATCAATCTACAGCGTAAGTAATTTAGTATCGCAAAGATTTGCTGCTCCTAGGTCAGTCAGGGTGAAAACAATTCAAGTATTGCCTTAGCGTATACACAAAAGCCCTAGGAACACTCTCTTCTATTAGCACTTCGTGCCAGATGCAAACATAGTGGAATAGTGGATAATTTGTGTTCCTATGCATAGTCTACTTCATCCTTCTCAGAAATTAAGATTTTGAATGAAGTAAGGCTGTCTGTTAGCAATTCATCTCTAGGCAACCAGAGCTATCAGTAATTTGATGTATTTGCTGCTGAGGCTTCCCCAGCAACGTCGTCCCCCCCCACCACCTGTGGAAGCCAAGTGCTCAGCACTCACTGAACGGCAGGGCTCTTCTGCCTCTGCCCATCCTCTGCAGGGCTCGCACTCTGCTGTGCATTCAGGTGGAACCTTTCCGTGACAGTCAGCACTGTGCTATTCCCCTGCCTCACCCCCTCCCTTCACAGAGACCTCTTACTCCCATGGGCACTGGTGCAGCCCCTCTAAGACAGTCCGTAGGCGTTCCGTGTTTCTACAATCACAGGCAGGATGCAGGAGGCGAGAGGCAGATGTTGCAGCCCCTTATTCAGAAAAGAAATCTGTAGAGAAGAAATAAAGTCTGTCAGTCTTTCAGGATCTGTGAGCTATTGTTACATGTGTTGCCGTGGCTATGCTCCCCTCAGCTCCCTGGTTCCCTAAGAGGCAGCTTTCTGAAGGACAGTAGAAACACCATGGCAGAAATGCTTCTGCCCAGCGTGGAGTGGTAAATTTTTGAGGAGCAGGTTGGCTTTCCAAGTACTGGTGGGGGGCGTCTGTGCCCTCTGAAGGGCAGTCATACAGGATGCACTCTCTCGTGATGTGTTGACCTCAGTAGTAATGAGCCGAGAAATTGGAAGCTGAAGCATTTTGGAACTGGGTAGGGAACAAAGAAGAGAGAGGGCAGGAGCAGAAGGAAAGGGAGGGAAAAGCAAGGACTAGATCTAGGTAACAGGAACAGAAAGTGGCTGCTCCTGTAAGTCATTTTTTGGTAACCTTCCCTGAATGGAGCGTAAGCAGAGATACTCCAACTGCTACAGTGACCTGGAATATTTTACTAGCGCAAATGTCTGCCTGTCCACACCGAGCTGTGCTACAGCACACCATCAATCCATGTTTCACAGAATGCAAACCATGGTGCTGGCAACCGTGAATGCCATCCTATCTCTTGCTGCTTGGAGACTTGCAGCCCCAAACTGCTCCCTTGTTCCAAGGCTGTACTGCACCATGGATGCTGGGGCGCTGTGCGAAGTGAAGCCATGCTGACCCACATGAAACCTGTGTGGTTTCTTTTTATACCTGTTATGTATGCGCAGGAGGAGAAAGGTGTTCATGTGATGGCTTCCTCAGCAGTGAGGTGTTTTCAGAATAAACAAACTCTTCACCCTGTGTCGTCCTCCTGCCAGCTCAGGAGCAGGGTCCACAGGGATACCAGGTGCAGTGCCACAGCCAAGTTATTCTGTATTACTGCACTGAGGGGGGAAGGTGCAGAGAAAACACTTCAGAGGCCTGGGGGAAATGCACTGTCCTGTCCCACATGCGATACCAACACAAGCCTGGTCACCCCAAAAGCAAGAGCTGCTTCTGACAGAAGTAGCTGTCAGCAGAAAACTTCTCCCCAGATTTCTTCCCTACTTTCTGGGTCCAGGAGAGTTCTTGTTACAGGCAGAGCAGCCCTTGCGGTCAGGACCACTGGCAAGGTCCCGGATGTGCCTTTGTGCGTGTCTCTGGGGGCTGCAGGAATGCCAGGGGAAGATCAGGCCCCAGCGCCCCGCCACGCGCTCGCCCTGGAACCTGTGGTGAAACCGGAATGAGCCCCTGCACCGGCACAGGCTCCAACACAGCACCTTTCCTGCTGCTCCCTGCAGGGCCCTTCAAAGCTGGCTGTCTACAGAATATACACCTTTTCTTTATTTTTTTTTTACCCTTACGCCGGCGCAACCACCACTTCCCCTCCTGGCTCTCATGTTTCCTCACAGCACAGCTCCGCTCCTGAACCACCTCCACGGCTGGGCCGGGGCCCTGCGCTCCCGTTCCCGCTGGAAGAAGCGGGGAAGGGAGGGAAAGTCCCGTTCGCGTGTTTTCAGAGAGGGACACAGCACCAGCGGGTAGGGACGAGAAGGGAAAGGGCAGCAGCTGGATGAGTGTGACGGCGCGCCGTGCTGAGGCCCTTCCCAAGCGGTGGGACTGGGCCGGGGCCCTCAGCCTGGAGGCCGCCTGCTCCGAGGCGGGGCTCTCGCTAAGACCCGGCGCCAACACGGAGGGAGCCCGCGCCCCACCGGGCTCCAGCGCCCCCCCTTCCCTTCCCTTCCCTCAGCGGCGGCGCCGCCTCCCGCTGACTGACCCTCCCGCAGCCCCTTCCCGCCGCCAGGGGGCACGGGCGCCCGCCCCCCTCCCCGCCGCGGGGCGACCTGGGAGCGCCCCGCCCCTCCTGTGGCGATCGCCCCGCCCTGCCCCTGGCGCGCGGCACGCGTCCCCGGCTGCGGCAGCGGCTGCGTGGGGCGGCAGGGCCGCTGCGCGCCTCCTCAGCGCCGGCCCGGCCCGGCCCGGCCCCTCACACGGCCCCACCTGCGGCGGCGCTGGGCGGCGGCTCCGGCGGGGCCCGCTCGCTCCTCGCCCGCACCATGGCGGCGGAGCGCGGGGGCTGCTCCCTGGAGGCCGTGCCGCTGCCGCCCGAGGTGCGGGAGAGCCTGGCGGAGCTGGAGCTGGAGCTGTCGGAGGG
>WKFP01014924.1:785233-805270 GCA_011057875.1 Pterocles orientalis | reverse complement strand
TCTCGGCGCGGCCCGCGTCGCGGCAGGAAGCCCGCGGGTCGCTTCCGTTATCCCCCGGGGCGAGGCGGGGGCCTGGGCCCGCTGGGGGGCGGTGGGAGCCTCGTCCCCCGGTTCCCCCCGCCGGGGCTCCGGCGCAGCGGTGGGGCCGCGGGCCTGGGGCTGCTCTCCTGCTGCCAGCCCGCGGGAGGGCGCTGGGACGCGGGCTGGGGAGCCGGGCTCGAGGCTGCGAGGGCTCGCGGCCGCCTCCCCGGAGCCCGGCGGCGGATGAGGGGCGCGGGGGAGGCGGCTGCGGCCGCCCCGCTGCTCTGCCGCCGGCGCCGGGATGGGAGCGGTGGGGGAGGCCCCTCCGGAGGCGTTTGGAGATGGCCGGGAGGCGTTCTTGCGTTCAGGCACCGAACTGGTCAGTTAGTATGCAGCTGGATACTCTGAAAAGAGCTTTTTTAATGTAGATGTGTTCCTCATCTAAAGCCTTTCCCTTCAGAGCTCTCTATAATTCCCCAAGTTTTTCTGCTTTCCTGTCTATCAAGTTTCTAGGTAGGAATATCAGGACAGTTCTGCCACTTCTCTAGCTAACGAGCCCTTGGTGAGAGGTGGCAAAGGTGCAGGTGCAGGCAGAGGTTTACTTCAGCTCTATATTTAAGCCCATCTGTTGGTTTGCTGCCCCCAAAAGGTATGTGGTTCCTTTTCTTCCACCTCCAGGCTTGTGTTGGGTGGTAACAGCCCTTCTGTCATCCCCGTGGGAATTACACTTGCTTGCTGGGTGGGTTTGGGGTTGTTTTTTTGTGTATTCGTTCCCTGGCATAGCCCACCGTGCAGACAGGCAGGTGTGGACATTTGGTGCAGGCGAGCATGCTAGGGGCAGAGAAAACTGAGGCAGCGTTTTCTGAGAGCAGGTACTCATTGCATTTTCCCTAGAACTGTTGTCAAGCTGCACCTTGGAACAGAAGAGCTAAAAACCTGTCAGTGCTCTGGTACTGGGAGGGGACCTTTGTCTGCTCCTCAGATTTAGGTCCATATGCTCAGGTGTGTGAATCTGGGGTTATTTCACTTTAATATGCTGGCTGACACATGCCATAGTTTAGGAAATGATTCACAGATTAGCTGTCCTCGCCGCCAGTGTGGAACCTTTGGTGCAGAGGCAAGGGAAAAGTGTAGGATTAGTAACTTTTTTCAAGTTTAACTTGTAGCTGCATGTCTAACAGAGCAATAGGAAGCAATACCTGACAGGTACTGTTGCTTGTGCAGGAGGAGTTCCTGGGATTTGTGAGCTGGGGGAGAGTACAGCTGGTACCCGTGTGCTTGCACACTGTGACCACACTTGAGACAGTGTCTCTTGCGTGTGTGTGTGCTGGCACTTGCCGATCAGCCAGTTTATCCTGGGGCTCACTCCTCTTTTGTGTAGGGCCTGACTGTGTTTGTTGAGCCACTGGAGTCTTTTTTTTGATATATGGTTCTGGACTATATCAAATCTGTGAGATACCTGAAGTGATTGTAAGCTGTCTCAGTGCAGTGTGTCTCGTACTGAAATTTGTATTGCTGTATAGCTGCTGGGTTAATTAAGGGATTGGATAAAGTGATAACATCGGCTCAAACTTCTTGACCCCTCTGAAGACTTAGTTCATGATCTTAGGTATGATCTTTGATCCAAGGTGTGATTCCTTTTCTGCCTTGCCTGAATGACTTGGAAGTGATTGTGGGCAGAAGTTCTTCAACATCTGGTAGTAAGCTACATGCTCACGTTCTGCAATCACTTGAAGTTTGTATATGCTGCTTTTAATGGACCCCTCCATCATCACTTTTCAGAACTTGCTTACTTGGAGAGGAAAGAACAGTGATCTGGGATTTGGTATTTGCATATTAATCTGTGTAAAGTGAATAAAAAATTTGTATAGTACTCCATCTAGAAGAAGTAAATGGGTACCTGTGAAGATTGTCGGTTGTGTCCCTTCTTTTACTGAGCAGAATGCAGCCCATACTGGAAGGCTGCTGTTGACAATGACTTCCTCAAGCTTTCCGCAGCCTTTTTACTGTATGTACGGTGCTCGTCTGCGCTTTGTGTGTGGGTGTTGTAGCTGACCTCTGCCTTAACGAAGGTGCGCCTGTGTGTGTGAAAAGAGACAGACTGCAGGGAGATGTGATGGGGGATTTCTTATGCTGAATGTGCCGTAAATTAGAGAGGGTCGTACTTGGGGGGATGTTACCGATGTTACCGTAATCTGAGAGGAAGTGTGGAGGGAGGAAATCAAAAGGAAAAACTTGAGAACAAGTTCCTTTCTGCTTTGTATGAGTACTTTGTTGATTGAAATGTCATGTATGCTATGTTGGGCAGGAACATTTGATTTCATTATTTTCACCTAGAAATAAATTGGGAATATGATTCGGAACTTCCTTTGGTCTTGCCCCAGGTTGTCCTGGTGAAAATTGGGAAGAGTGTTTGCATATAGAAGTAGAGAAAAATGAAGACAGTTGGAGTATATTGCTACTTTCTAAAGACAAAATCTCAAATAAATTATTCAGCTTAGAAGAGTTTTGGGTGGGGAGGGAACTCCAACTCTTGCTACAGTTCTGGTCATGGGCAGTGTGATGGATCCTTCCACTTTTACAAGATCCTAATCCCTTGACTGACAATTGTATTCTTCATGTACTAGAAAAATAATAGTTGGGGGTAAACAAAAAACCCTAGAACAATGCTGCTATATTGCTTTGCTATATCAACACTGCAGTTTCTTTCTTGCTGAAAAAAAAATAGTGAATGTTTTAGTGAAAACTAGGAGATCTGCTATACCCTTTTTGGGAGATAGGGACAACTTTGAGACAGTGATTTGTGATTTGCACCTAAGCTGAAGTGTAGCTCATTGATGTAGACTAAGCTTTCTTACCTTAAGTCTGTAAGATGCTGTAACCTTCTGATGTAGTGGAAAGATGTAGTGTTCCCTCATCAGCCTGGCAGGGTCTTCCGTAAAACCGTGGAAGTGATGCTGTGAAAGTCCAGTACTTCTGTATTTTATTAGTTGCTACAAAATGTTTTTCTCCTGTGCTCTGAAAGAAAGCTAAGGTTATAACACCCTCTTCAAAAAAGTAAAAATCCAATCTGCAGTGGAGATTGCATCAATGTGCTTTTTTTAAAGCCTGTACCTGTTTTATGGTAGCCTATCACCTATTTGTGTGTATTGTTATGTATCTAGATGTGTTTGTACACTACTTTCCCTTAAGGGATGATAATTCAGAAAAGCCGGTCTCATTTACACATAGATGTTACTTGTGTAATTTGTCCATTCATGAAAACTGCATTTAATTTGAAAGCTATGCCTCAAAACAACATTTGGCTGTTCCTTGTGCAAAAGGTGCCTCATTTTTATCCTCTTCAGAGCTTTGCCGTTTTTTCTGCTGCAGCTTTTTCCATAGCACGTAGCTGTAATTTGCTGGCTTATGCAACAAGATGCATGTTTTGGGTAAAAGAGAAAAGCTTGAGAGGTCGCGAAGCTCTTCCTCTGGCAGAGAGAAAACTTGATGTTTGAAGACCTTTTTCTGAAGAGCGCTGGACACTGCATTTCCACCCTGCTGCTCAAACAGTTTCACTTGTACGCTCCTAAACCTGGGGGATGTGGAATTTTTTTGCTTCTTCTGGGTTGTCTGTGCAGGAGGGTGCCTCGCTTGTTCCTTTCTGATCCAAGGACACAATATGCAGAGGAGTGAAGTAGTCAAAGAGGAAATGGTGTCATGTGTCCATACAGCAACGAGGACCGTCTCACTGGTGTCAGCTTGTGTGGGTTTGTCTTGTAGGCCAGGCTTATTTTGGAACTGAGCTGAAAATCTTAACAGATATTACCTACTGTAAAGAGGCTGAAGGTATTTTTTTTTCTAGTCTGAAGATATTCCCTCACTGATTTTGCCAGATGGGAAACGCTGCTCTTGATGGCTTCTCTCAAACAGGCTACAGAACAAGTCCTGAAATAAAAATGTGTTGTCACACAGTTTAACTTCTTAATTATAACTTGATTTCGCTGTCTATTTGGGGTGTTGTGTTTTCTATCTCTTAACACATCACTCTGAAGTTTCTTCTAAGCCTGGCTAAATTTTACTGCGAGGCACGGTGATTCAGATGGAGTGTTGGATGTGCAGGTTGCTCTGGTCCCCAGTGAGATATTCACATCTGCCTGGACAGAAAGCTTACTCTCCCAGAATTTTGATCCCAGTTATTTATTTTCCATTTAGGAAAGGAGGAGCTGATATGTGTGACATTGGAGCTTTGGGATTTCTGGGGGGGGGGGGTGGTGAGTGTTTTGAGGTACTGTGGGTAGTTAAATACATACAGCTGAGTGAAGAGGGTGTCAGCTAAGAAGGGTTTCCTGAAAAAACTAAAGGTATCTGATGTTTTTGGCTACAGCAAATATTCCAGCAATACTCCAGCAAATACTTTTTGTAATAACTAGTACCCAGTATTGGCCCATCCGAACAGTCTGGTTGGGTTTTTAAGAAATAAATTGATAACACAATACTTTTTTTGTCCAGTTCGCCTTTCTTATAAGAACTAAAGGTAGCAGTCAGAGCTGCAAAGTTTAACTTAATTGCTTTTGTGACACTAGGAGTGTTGATGTGGTATTAAAGTACTATATGTGAAATAAGGTGAGGAAGCGACACACAACTTTAACCTGTTATCCTTATGATGATGCATGGTATTTGAGTGTTTTTTCTAGTCTTAAAGTGGTTGTTTTCTGTTATGGAAGTCTTCAAAAGTCTGTCTGCAGATTGCAGTTGCTTACCACTTCTGCAATCATTTTAATACTTGGAAATAAATGTAAACTGGGGCTGTGAGAAGAACTGTTGGAACTGGAGAGACAGATGCTTGGTAAGTGAATGAATAGTCTGTGAAACTGCAACGTCTTTGTTGCTTAATTTCTGGGCCTCTCCAGCAGAAACTGTTAATGGTGTGATGGTGGGTGGCTTGCCAAATGCCCATGGGGACTGTGTAAGTCTGCAAAGCGCGTTCTCAATGTGTTACCCCTGGTGCAGGTCTCGGGAAGTGACTGGTTGGTGTCCTTCAGGGTAGCTCGTATCCTTAGGTCTGGTTTGTGACTGAAGTAGTCATGCCATGTTTGAAGGGAAGCAGGATTCCCATTTCTTTTATTTGTTTGTTTGTTATAAAACAGTCTTGTGGCAAGGAGTGGTTGCCATTGCAAGCTTCGTGTTTACTGTATGCAAGGGATGCTTTAATTCTGGTCATGTATCTGAAGAAAGGCTTTGAGGGCTCATTGTTGGTGACTATCCATTGATGGAACAAGGCTAGCTCCTTCTGCCAGTCCCGTCTGGAAGTCAGGTACTACTGTAGTCCTTATGAATACTTGCTGCTTTATCTTCTAGAAGATAAAAGCTGCTACCTTCATGGTGGCCTTGCTTCAGGAACTTCTTTTTGTTTACGTCCAAGCAGATTTCTTGCCCATTGTGAAAAGCTAGTGAAGCTTTGGAGCTTCATGGGCAAAAGGTGTCACTGCTGGATGGAGTTGCTGTCCCAGCCTTTCCGTTTCACCGCTGGCATCAGTGGGTGCAGAGTCACCTGCGGCTGTTGGCAGGCTGGCTGTGAAGCAGCCGCCCAGCGCATTGGCAGTGCTTTGTCTTGTCCCATTGCTCTGACTGGTCAGCTAGTCCAGGTCATTAAAGAACAGGCGCCAGGTGACTTCAGCTTTCTGAACCTGTCTTCTGGTTGTAACAAAATTTTATTTTATAACAGCAGCAGCTGACAACTAGATTGATTTTAAAGCCCCCTTCTTTTCCAAGTAAAACTTTCTGATGGTGGTAGAAAACACAAATTAACTTGTCCAGTAGGGTGATGGTTGGAATGAAGATTTTTTTTCCATACTGGTTGTGACAACTTTCATGACACTGTTGCTATTAAACTGTAAAAAGGAAATAGGAGCCTTATTTGACATGGTCAGGAATGGTGTTTTCCCTCCAAAAGTGGGTTCAGAATCTTCCTTATGCTGCTCCAGGATAGAACCAAGGTTCATTTGAAGGCTCCGTGATGTTGGGATAAAGACAATCCAGCTAGGTGGCTGGTAGGCAGACGCCTGGTCTGTGGGATGCTTCTCATTTCAGCCACAGCGTGTTTTGAAGACTGGTCAAACACTGAATTTTGCCTTAACCGTGAACTAGTTTACTGGTAGAGCTGGAGAAGAAAGGAGAGGTGGAGGAGAGAGGCATCACTGCTGGGCTAAGTAGGAGTGCTGCTGTTGAGCCAGGCTGCTGGTACTGAGATGGCAGTGGCTGGTTTTCCTGTACATTTTTGTCCTCCTCCATCATGACATCACCTACATGATGTTGTGAAGCTTCTGCTGGTATATGAAGGTGCAGTTGGGTCTGTTTCTGACAGTGGCTGTTGAGGTTGAGCTGTCTTGTCTAGAATGTGTGGGAGGCATTTTTCTAAACCAAGTTAGATCTCATAATTGGGACCCTTCCCAATGTGTCAGAGTTGTCTCGTCACATTAGTATAATTGGAATGGTGACAGCTGGGACTCCTGTAGCTATGTCTATTGTATTACTACAGTGAAAACCAATTTTACGCATTTTTACTACTCTTTTTACATACAACCCCTTTGAATTTTTTCCAAATGAAAAGCCTGTCCTTCAAAAAGGAGGCAGACCGTCACTTCTCATTCACTTGTGGGAATCCACTCTAGTTGAGTTTATTATCCAAACCTTGTGATGTGCTCAGTAGAATTAATTCATAAACTAGGGATGGAAGAGGCATGGCAGTTAACATAGATGGTGTGAAGAGATCCAAGTTCTATGTACCCTTTTACATTGTGAGAAAAAACCAAATTCACCCATTTTTTTTTTTCTTACCACATCTGATGTGCTGAATGATCAGAGCAGAATTTTTTTTTTTTCCCCTCCTTGCTATTTCAGAAAGTAATGAGAAGCTGTTTTAGGGGCTCTTGTGGGCTTGGCCTTAGAGATGAGCAGCAACCATGCTGGAAAGCGCTGTTGTAGCAATGGAATAATATGATTGTGGTTTTCACCTGTGACTCACCTTCCCTTTTACTCTGAGTCCCACTCCTCCATCATGCTAATTTTCCATCAGTGGTATTCTACCTCTTTCCCCCCTTGTTTTTTCTTTTCCTACCTTCTAGAACTGGGGAGGATGAGCAAGGTGTCTTAGCTGAGAGCATCCTTAGCCTTTTCATCTTTATCTGCTTCTAATGAAAACAGGTGTGTGAGCAGTGAGAATCTGCAGAAGGAGTAAGGACATCCAGTCTTATTTTTTGGCTGTCTGTGACTTCCAATTTAGCAATGGTGGGACTTCCATAAAAAGGGCTAAATCTACTGTGTTGTTATCTTCACACGTTGAGAAAACAGAAAATGCACAGCCAGGAGAACTGGGAGTGCTAGGTCATCAACTTTCTTTCCAACCAAAGCAGAATTTCAGACTCGACCAGTTAGGTGGTTGGGGCTTTTTTTTTGTGTCTTGTGGATTTCTGCTGTAGTTAACCAGAGTTTAAAGTTTTCTTTCCCCTGTTTGAGAAGAATGTAAAATAGTCTCTGTCTCCCTCAGAACCAATTCTGCAGTGAATCGACTGTAGTTGTTGGAGATTGAGGTTGAAGACTTAAGTGGCAGCTAGCTGTGTTTCTGGGAGATACCTTAATTCATTGCTGCTCTGAATGGCAACAATAATAACTGTAAAATGCTGGGCTTTGTCTAGCTAACACATAGGTAATATTTGTGAGAAATTCCGTTAGGATTTCTTTAGCTGAGATCCTGGGCAGTCAGCTCTAGCTGACCCTGCAGAAACAGGGGGTTGAACTAGGTTAAGCTTGAGGTGTCCTTTCCAGCTTCAGCTGTTCTGTGGTGGAGAGCTGGTCTTTAAATGTTGTTGGTTTTTTGTATGTTGCTCTGGCAAGGAAGGTTGAATCCTGATGCGGAAAAGGAGTATGATGGCAATGTCTAGTTTAAGAGAATTAAAGGAAATAAGTTTTCTTTCAGGTGTTCTTATGCAAAAGTAAGCTTCCCTTAAAATAACAACTGCATGTATTTATTGTATTTATGAAGTAAATAGACCTTTATAAAATTAATGTTGAACACTGCCCTGTGTTCTACCCCCCTATCTTTACCCCGAACCTAAATCAAGCTCTGCCCGTCTTGAGAACATGAAGTGATTCCCCCCCCCCCGTCTGCTAGTTAAAATGGTTTCTGTAAGAAGCTGTTGGTTTTTGGTTTGGTTTGGTGTTTTTCTGTTTTTTTTTTTTGGGGGGGGGGATGTTAATTCCATTTTTTTTAAGGAATAAACTATTCTTCTGAAATGAGATTTCACTGACGAAGGGCTATGGACATTTTTTGGACTGGAGAACAGTATGACACATTCAAGGTGCACAAGATGCCACCTTGATGACATTTCGTACCACTGTGTTACAGATGGATCACCCAGTTCTGTTATTGGAAGAAAGTTTTTTTTTGCTATACTTATGTCCAAATGCAGAATCAAAATATTTCAGTCTCTCTGATTACAGGGCAGTCATTTGTTTATAAAGAACCTGTGTATTTACCTTGAAGTATCAAAGTATTAGACAGTTTCTTGGCACAAGGTTTGTGGCTCTCAGGGAAGCATAAACTTGTTGCATTCTCCTCAGTTTTCTTGACGTGATGATTGCAGACCCAGATTTGAAGATCTGCAGTACGATGTAAGTGTATGGTTTTCCCATGCTAAGGCTGAAGAAAGCAGTTCTGCAATGCTGAATTCAGGGGCCCAAGCTGAAATGTGTGACTAAATCATTAAAGCCTTCAAATCATCATATCGTGTCCTTCTGCCTTCTTACTGTTTTATTGCCACTGCCTAGCAGTGCTCAATGGGACATGAAGATTGGACATCTTTGGTGCAACTCCTCCCCTCAAGTCTTGTTTAAAATGCAGTGTTGTTTGGCTTGCCTCTTAACAAGTGCATTTTATTCACTCCTCTTTTTTAATAACCTCTTTTCTTTTAAACCTTCTTGGATTTCTTTTTCCTCTGTTGAAGCTTGTGTCTTGTAGTGGGTGTCTGTGATAAGCTTACAGAGCTCTTAATCTTCAGTGTCATATTGTTACCTTTTAAAGGTCAAGATGCTTCTGTTTTGTTATCTCCGAGTATGCTCCTTTAAGAATTTTGATAGACCTCTTGTAGCTGGTGAATATAATTGGGCCTTATCCCTTCACTAGCAGGAACTTCTTGTTCACTCTTCTTCCTGGACACCAGCAGTAAAAGTCTGACACATTTCTGCCTCTTCTAGTATTTGCTGTTCATGGACACTGAAAATATACTAAGAGCTGATGTTGTAATTATATGAAGATAGATGCAAATCATCTTTTATTCTAGATTTTTATTAATTGTGACTCAAATTTTTGAGGTTTTTCCTTTTCCCTGGTTTTCTTGTTTTGTTTTGTGTTTTTTTTCATTTCTGGTTATCCTTTTTTTCCTGGAGTGCCTTTCACAGTAAACAGCTACTTGAGAAGAAAGTTACGAGGGTGGCATTTCCTTATTTATCCTTTAAAAAATATTCCAAGCTACTGCAGAAACTGTTGATTACACATAACAGGCTGCTGATGAAGTTTGATGGGTGTGTGTGTACATATATATACGAGGAGGATCAGTTCAGCTATCTCCTTCCTTCCCACTGGAAAATATAATACTGGGATTTTGCTACTTCCCTTTCTGCCCTGTTATCCTTTGTGTAGTGGTTTTCTGATGGGGTTTGGGGGGGGCGGGCAGCACCCTTCTTCTGCTGCGAGAGCTCATTCTTTCCATTTCCCATCTTGTGCACAATCGAGTCTCAGTTTTGCTGTGGAGATGGTGTCCTTGCCTTGCTTCTCTGCTTTCCAGCTGCTGCCACAAAGGGAGCTGGAAGGGGCCTCCGTCCGTCCCCAGGCTCTGGGTAGGGTGCTCTTTCACCGGGCAGCTGAACTGAAGAAGTAGCCGTTGCCCGAAAGGGGAATTCCTGTCCCCAAGCTTTTATCTTGAACTACATCTGGTGCCCATCTGATGCCGTGGTTAACATGAGAGAAAGTGATTTTATTTTTTTTTTCAAGCATTGTACTGGGTTGAATTGGCTTAGTGTTATAGCCAGATGGGCTCAGAGCTGGCTGGGAGGATTGGGCTGAGGGGAGAAGGAAGGAGGGTGTCAATACTTCAGCCTAGCTACAACATGAATCCATATCCAAAATAACTTTTTTCAGCATCTGCCTGTATCCATAGTGCTGTTCCTTCAGAGCTGTCCTGGATCCAGCCTCAAATGAAACATTGTCTTTGCTGGTTATAACAGTGTTTTGTCCTTCTAGAACTTGAAATATAAAAACTCACTTAAATCAAGGCGCAAGATCAATGTGTTAGTGGCCCACAGATTTGCCATTAATCAGATACAGGGAAAATACAAGCCACTTAATATATTATCATCACATAGGGTTTGAAAAAGCTGTTTGCACTTGGAGAACTGAAAACCTGTGATGGTGGGTGGTTTGAATATAACTAGAGGACCTTGAGCTCTGTCCTGCCGTGAAGAAGTTTCTGCAGGGCGGTCCAGGAACTGCAGCTTTTTTGGAGGTGAGGAAGGCTGGGGGTTTTGGTTCTGCTTTTTCCGGTTGCAACAAGGTGCATAGGTAGGAGGAGGCCAGTGAAAAAGGGTGTATGTCCTATGGAGGATGGCAGTACAGCTGTGAGGCTGAAAATAAGTCCTGTGAATGGTATAAAGATTATGGATGAGCATTTTTTTCTTTGTGCCGAGCAGATTCAGCTCAGGGATTCTGGTAAGCACCAGGCACTGTGCAAAGTCAACAGTGGGAATTTGAGGGAATGGCAGAGGGAGCAGCAGTGCATTTCCCACTTCACCAGGCTTTAGGTTCTCAGCTGTCTTGCAAGTTCGTGCTGACATGTCACGCTCCAGCAGACCCTGCTCTGGATGCGCTGGTGGGTCCATCCCGTGGCCATGGTGGTGTGCACTAGATGTGAGCAACACCGCACTGCACGCTTCTACTGCTGTGCAGGGGTGGTCTCTGCTATCCTGGAGCTTTGTAGTTATGATCCCAAGGTAATAAAGCAAGGAAATATTCCGGCTGACTCTGTCATGCTGTGTCGCATGATGACTGTAGGGTTTTTACCTTTGGTCTTTGGTCTGACCTCGTTTTGGCAGAAACAATCTACGTGCAATAATAAAGTAGGGAGAAGAAGCTGAGGGGTAAAAAAAGTATGCTGCTGTGTTTTGTTACCTTCAAGATCATTTTGCCTCCTGGGGTGAAGCCTGAATTCTGTAAAAGCCCCACAATGTGAGATGTCTGCCTTATGTTATAAGGAATAAGAAATGTTAAGAAAATGCAGGAGTTTGTTGTTGCAAAGCAAGCATGTCAGACATATCACCTTAAAGCACATTGGAGGCAGGGTTAAAAAAAGACATTCAGAATCACTGGGGAAAAAGTTTGTTACAAATACATGTTGTTTAACAAAAATATTTAAGTTTCTCATTTCAAATGTTTGTGCATAATTTGTATTCAGTGAGAGAATTACTTCAGTTTGTAAGAGTATTCACTGTTTCCAGAGATGGGAAAGTAAAGATTTCTCCCTTAATTTTTTTTCCCCCAGAAACAGTATTTGAAGAAAGCAAGTATTTAGGTTTGGGCATCTTTTTCTCATTTTCTTGTCAAAGTTTTCATTTACTAAGCAACAGTCACTAAGAAACTTTACATAAAGCAGCTCGTTAAGGTTGTAGTACATGTTGTGTGAATTACAGTGGATGTACTTGGGATTGCTCATTCCTCCTCTTTGCCTTGTTCCTACTGCCCTTGGGTTACACATGTGCATAGTAAAATTCGTGACCTTGAAACTTCTTAGCAGTCAAGCTGTTGAACCCAGAGTCGCTCCTTCAGCAGGAGCTAGACATCTTTTTTTTTTTTTTCTCCTTGCATGTTGCTGCTCGATGAGCTTGCAGGTCAAGAACTCTTACTCTGGACTTCCTCCCAGTTTGACTCCACATAGTTTCAGCTGACTTTTGGGTTACAATTTACCCAGAAGACACCAGTGAGGTAAGGATTAGTTTGGCTGTTGTGGGTTTATGGCTCATATTTTTGCTGATTGTGAGTTTGTCTTCCTCGAGCAGTTTGGTAAACTGAGAAACAATATATTTGGTGGTGGTCAAATCCAAAACCGTAGCTGGACACATCAGTTTGAGTGCAGGAGTAGAGCGATGTACACCTTTGTCACTCTGCTCCCTTTCCAGCTCAACCCACCTTGTTTGTGAGGTTTTGGGTCGCTTTTGTTGAATGATGCATTAAACCAGACTGTTTAAAAGTGTTGCTACAAAAATTGACCAATGTGGTTGGGTGACAGATGAAGGAATGTGTTAAGGAAAGGGGTATTTTTAAACAGGAAACAGTCTTCTGATTAGCTTAAACTGGTCAGAACAAATTATGTTTGTATTTCTAGACTTTTCAACTGTGATGCCAGGATTATAGATGTATCAGCAACTATTGCCTAAATGAGTGCAAAGTCATGGTTTTCTTCAAATTTGGGTTTTAGCCAATAAAACCCAAAGACGCTGTTCTGATTTTTTTTCTTTTTATTTCCACAGGACATATAAATTTATAAGTTTATCAGTGCCTGAGACTGACCATTAAGCTGTAGCAAATGAGAATCTTCCCTTCCTAATGAAAGCTGTTTTTCAGATGTCCTTAAGGATGTTTAGGTTCTGTTAATTGAAAGAAAAACTTTGGGTGATGGAAATACTTGTAACAGAGCTGTTTGCAGGAGGCAGGGGCTGCTCCAGAGACCGTAGAATGCAGATCTACAAGATCTGCACTGTGCTTATCACCTTTTTTTTTTTTCAATTAAAGTGAAATATTTTTTTACCTTATTGTTAATAATAGAAACCTGTTGCACAACATAAGCTAGAGAAACCCTGCATCATTTTCCAGTAGGAAAAGGAACCAGAACCACATGGAATGAGTGAGACGTGCTTGGCTAAGGGGCCACAGATCTTACCACGTACTGAACGATAGCTTTGCTTGTTTTCCTTTTCCAGGATAGCTTATGGACTACCTGTATGAGTTCTTGGAAAATTGAAAAATCAGCCACGTTCTGACAGCTTTGTAGTTGAGACATCAGCACGATTCCAGTTCGTTAGAGTTTTGTTCATCTTAAGATGTTGACTGCTGTTCATAAGCATCCTTCACATCCGTATTCGCTTGTAGCTGTGGCTTGATATTCTCACCTTATGCTACTGTTAAGTTTATAAATAATATTTTAAATAATGAAATGGTTGTGTGTAAATCCTGGTATATATTACTTTTGCCCCAGCAAGTAGCACGAGTCTCAGATTTGAGATAAGTCTGTGTGTTGCACAGTCATAGCCGGATAGTTGTGCTGATGAAGGTAGCTTACGGGCTGGTTTGAGATGGTGAAGGAAGAAGAGCAGAATGCCTGGTGCAAACCGGTGGATGGATAGTAGTAAGAAATAAATGAAGTCTTATACTTTTAAAATGGAAACGATATGAATAAGATTTGACAAATTCAGTGGCTGAGTAGGTACCTGCACAACTGCTTTATTGCTGAGCCTTCTCCCCTGGCAGGATCAGTGTTGTCTAGAGTGCATCCAGAGAAGAAAAAATAATTTTAAAATAATTTTAAGTAAGCAAAACTTGTCCATAGCTAATATCTGACAACTTGTTCCTGTGGTGGTTATGTGTTTTCTGTGCCTTGACACGTGTCACTGCATCTTCCACTTGGCAAGCTCTTGCATCAGGGTTACTTTTACTGTTTATTTGGGTTGTTTCCTTTTAGGTCATTTTGGTCACTGTTGTGCTACAAAGAGGTAGATTTTTCTTGACTGTGGAAACAGCCTACTTTTGGTTTTATCCAACTCTGTCCAAAGTCTTCAGTGCCAGTGATAAACCCCATTTTTTGACAACTTTACCTTTCTGTGATGGATTTTTGTCAGTAGTGAATTGAACCAATGGATACTTCACGCCTGACGTTGAGCTGTACTCTGCAGTGCTTCAGCCGTGCTTGCCATGTTGGTGCAGTTTGAGAAGCCCAATAAAGTGAATCACGGGCATTCATGTGTATGTTTAACATTGTATATTTAAGTTATTTAAGTGCATATGGATATTTTTTGAATAATAAAGATCAAAGATTGTAAATGAGGTAGATGGTATCTCTAGTAGCATTATTCTGTGCATGAAGCTCAATGGCCATTTCTCTGTCCTATCTGCAGTATGATTATGTGCTGCAATGAGAAGTGTGATAGCCAATATCCAGATCCTCTGGATAAAGGGGGGAATTAACAAGTCTTACAGCTTCAGACAGACTTTCCTTAAGAGAAGACGTACCTGGAAGTTATTATGTGAGCCATTTGTTCTTTCCTTGCTGTCCCCCAATGTTTTTTTCATTACTGGCTATTATTCACTGAACCCATGATAGTGACAAAATAAAAGTGACATTGGTTAAATCATAACAAGAGGCAGCCTTGCTGTGGTAAAACAAGCAATGTTTTGACAATGCAAAATAAAGAGATGATGGATTGGTGTGAGATAATTCCCTGTGGTAACTGAAGAGCACTGTTGGATAGATTGGTGACTCATGCAGTGTTGATGTTATCAAAATTGTGTTCATCACATGAAATAGGTTCTCAATGCCCTTTTAGAAGGGAAATTCTGGATTTCCAAACTTGAGAACTTATTTTGCAGTCATTGTCACTGTATATTGTATTTGGTAGAATGACTGCAGTAGAATTAAGTGATGCTGTATGAAGACCATTGCCTAGTTTTGTGCTAGGAGGACAGTATGACTGTTCACTGGAAAATAATGTTGTTGTGCATAACTAGTAGAAATATCTTTGGCAAAATGTGGTTCACGTTATTTTAAATAGAAATATTTCTGTAAGCACAACACTTTTACATTGTGACCAGAGGAGGGGAACCCCTCCAAAACTGATGATGTTGGCATACTACCTTCAGATGATAAACCAGGCGATAAAATAGTAACTTTTGCAGGTCTATGACTTGTAGACATTTTTAATAGCAGTGAAGTAATGAATTGGGTCTTCAATGGTAAAAGCCCATGGATTTCATTTTAAGACTAAGGAAACTTACATTTAAAAGAAATCCAGTTACCAACTTTATAGGAATTGATGTTACTCCTTTGTGACTCATCTTCAGGTTTTGAACTTTTCTCTATAAGTAATTTTTTTAATTTCAAGTATTTTTAAATTGTTTGTTGAATTGCTAGTTTGTGCAGTCTACACTTAACTGGCATGAACATTTAAAAATTATCTACGGGTATGTTTACTAGGGAAAATGTTTGAAGAAATTGAAATGATTTTTTTTGAGAAAATCAGGAGGCACCATTATGCCAGTTATTTCTTGAATTGAATCGTGTGGTCACAGAATGGTGTGGGTCGGAAGGGACCTTTGAAGGTCATCTCATCCAACCCTCGTGCAATGAGCATCTTCAACTAGGTCGCGTTGCTCAGAGCCCTGTCCAACCTGACCTTGAGTGTTTCCAGAGATGGGGCATCTCCCACCTCTCTGGGCAACCTGTGCCAGTGTTTCACCGCCCTCAGCGTAAAAAATTTCTTCCTGGTTACTTTCAAAATAGTAATTCTCTTTTTGTTCAGTGTCTCAGTACTTGCTCAGCATAAAGTCTTTTTGCCCAGTGTCTGGCATTTGCTCTAACTCTTGTCTACTTCTTTTTTCTTCTACTGCGTGGAAGAAAACGTAACAACCTGCTATTCCTTTCTGACTTGATCTGACAGGACAGCTGGAGATCAGCTTAGATGACAAGAGGAGAAGTTTTTTCTTTGCTAGTGTTAGCTAAGAAGTTTTTATTCTACCTCTTTCTCCTTCCAGGATCAGTTCTGAATAGGCTTTCTTTATCTTTCTGAAAAATGCTTGTTGTCTTACTCTAAATGCTTGCAAAATCCAATGGCAGGAAAGGACTTCAAGAGGATGCAAGGGTATGTTCCCAGATGGATCTCAGTGATGCTTTTTTGTGCTGTAGAAAGTTGCAGCTTTTTGCCAAATGCAGTCCTCTGCTACCCAAGGAAGGTGGGAGCTTGGGACACAAGGAAACCCTTCACACCGTACGGTTACTGCTTTACAAACAGCCAGGAAAACTGTGTGTGAAGACCTCAGGGCAATCAGTGGTGCTTCTACCAGGAGAACATCTACTTGTGTTCAGAAAGGATGCTGAAGCAAGCTCTTACTAGGTGCTAATTGACAGATGTTGGCTTACCTCAGTTCTCTTAGGTTTTTCAAGGAAGTTTCTGATGTTGGGGCTTTCACATGGTACTTCTTGGAGAGTCTTGAATACATGTGAATTTATTAGAGGAGGTGCTGAGCAGCAGGTCCTTTAGTGACTGAGGGCTGTTAGAAGTGAGGCCTAAAAAGAGAAATAAGTGTCACTTAAATCTGTCACTTGGCAGAAGAGTGTCACATTGATGTCTTTAACCTTTTTTTGGTGTTTCCTGTAGATTTTACTGGATCTTGATGCCATGTTCATAATGTTACTGATTTCCAGCTTCTGCAGGAAAGGACTTCACTGGTAGCTTTTGTAGGGAATTTTATTCTTGCTTACAACAAAGAAAGTAACAACAGGACCATAGGAAAATCTGCATGTGGAGTATTGGCTTTGAAATTACTTTTATCCTTCTCTTTCCTAGCTGCAATGAATTGTAGAGTTTTCAGGGATGTTGCTGATGACTGATGTGAATAATCAGGATTTCTTCATTTCAGTCTTGCTTCTTCTGGGAGGAAGGTTAAAATAACATTGCTTTCTAGAATATCAGGGGGAGGGAACCTTAGCAACTGTAAAAGCTTTAGAATTTTGAGCTCTTTAAATATCTCTCATAATTTAGAAACCAAAATTACTTTCTAAATTTATGAGTAAATCGATTTAGCTGTTGGAAGAACACTTGAGTACCTAATAGAAAAATATGAGGCTTTGAAATTATTATCCACTTGTGTCAGTTTTTGAGTATTTTAAACCCATGGTTTATGGGTTAAGTCACACACACTGAAAAAGTTGACAAGATAATTACGGAAAACTACGATGCCTTTATTCCTGAGAGAAGCTAAAAAGGGAGCCTCTCATTTCTGAAGCACAGGAGGATTTAGCCACAAAACTGTAGAGAATATAGGATTATGGGGATTCAGTTGTTTTCATGCTTTCCAGATTTATTTAAGTCTGTCAAACTAGTGGATAATGGGGAAGTTCATGGTGACACAGCTTTTTACAGCTCTTTACAGACCTCTGGGGGGGTCTAAATTTTCCAGGAGTAAAAAGCAAAAAGCTTTAATGAATTAATAAGGGTCATGGTAGATTAGGGGATAGTAGCTCTGGTGGATATTTTTCCCCCTCATGCTAACCAAGCCTGGAGAGAGAACCTAATCAAGTTAGATAAATTGGCAAGGCAACTGAAAATTACCCTTTGTATTTAGCAGCTTCTACATATTAGATTAACAGGAATTTAATTGATTTAAAATTCCACAGCTGTTTATAAAAAGCAGTAAGGCCATTACAGTGTCTTCTGATCATCAGTCAAAGTGAAGGGACTAATTCTAGCTATTTGAAATACTTAGCTCTAGGACTAGCTGTATTTTTTTTTTATTAGTAATGTAGGGACTTCTTTATTCCAGTCGAAAATAATGTAGAGCCCTGAAGCATCTGTCTTGTGAACAGGAACGGCTTTGTCTCATGGATGTTTAAACCAATTATTCAAACCATTTGAACATTATTTGGGGTGTCAGTTTAAAAATGCTACTGCATTTCATTTGTTATATCAAGAATCTTTAGAGTCTTGGTGGTAATTGAAATAGTCACTATCATAAGATGGGGTGTTGAGTTGTAACAGTGTGTTATGTAGTGTCTGTTATATTCGGGGAAAAATCACTGCAGATTCATGACTTTCAGGTAGAACAGTCCATTTTTGTTGTTTGTATGGATATATGGCTATGTCCCAGTACTTTCTGGTGACAATAAAAAGTAATTCTTGATTGCATAACTTTGTAGTGCTTTCCTGAAAGTGCAGTATTCAGATTTCATTGGTTCCTTAAGAAATATAAAGACTAAAATCCTTTTGATAAGCACTTCTGCAGAACAGATTCATTTATTTTTTTTTGGTAAATAAGTGGACTTGTGTGCCGGGAATAGAGTTTAGGAGGCATGCTGAGTAAGCTTCGATGGTGCAGGTATTGTGACATGAAATGGAGTGGATGTTGTCTATGTTCTGTTGCCCTCATGATGCTGTTCATCCCCTCATCTTCTGTGATCCCCATCCGGGAGCTCTTATGTTGCCTGGAAGGCCATTTCCTTTAACTTTGAAGGAAGAAGCAAGCATCCCTTTAGTATGATCCTCCGACATTTTTGTCTTTGTTCTGAAACTTACAGATTTGCTAAAGTGGGTCTAGACATTAAATAGCTTATTGTGCTGCTGTTAAACATAACCTTGTAATAAACTGAAAAATGCTTCTGTAACACAGCGTTTGGAAGGGTAATGTCAGGGGGGCCTGAAGTTTGCCAAGGCTTTTGGAAGCAAATGTCAAAATCTATTGCTTTGAACTAGGACAGTTTCACTACTAATGAGCTTCTCATGTTGAAACTTTTTATGTTCTAATCTCTTAAATGCAAGAGATTGAGTAGTAGCAATTTATCAGTAGATTACTTTATTCTGCATATATTTAGAAACTATTTTAATAGGGATTATATGTGGTTATACATGGTGAAACCAGATCCAGGTGTTATCTTTGAAGATATAGCCTTCTGTGCAAGCAGTGACATCTCTTTTTTTTTTTTTTTTTTTTTCTTTCTTTTTATTAAATTCCTGTGTGGTCCTGCTTTCTGTGCTGCATCCAGTCCCAAGCATTCCACAGGCTGTTGCTACTTCATCAGGTTCTGAACACCAATGAGAGCGGGGATCTTGATGGGATTTCTGAAATAAATCCACGCTTAGCCTAAATCTGAATTTAGGATCAGGTGGCTTTTTGTGCCAGAATATATCTGAATGAGACTATTTTGAGTATAAACAAATGCAGATTTTCTATTTTAGGATGAAAAAGTTTGAATGTGTGGGTGCCAGCCTCGTAACTCCTCCACACGTACCCCTGATGTGTACACCCAACCGTGACCTTCCTGTGCATGTGCCTTTGCATTCTGATGCCTGTTCTATCTTGGCAAAACAATTAAAAAACAAAACACAAACCTATTCAATATTCTGTTCATTGAACAATGTCTCTTCAGTGCACTGGATGAGTCAGAGGTCTTGTTGAAAAATAAAAGCGGTCATGTAGATTTTCCCAGTACTTGCATGCAAGGGACTACATTGGATTGAATGGACAAGCTTAAGCCTGGTATTTTTGAACTCCTGTATTTGTCTTTGTAACTTTAATGTTTGTCTAAACTTGTATTTTGGGCAGTCAGACTTCGTGTGCTAGTACTGGGTAGCATTGCATGTGGTGGTGTTTTTGTATTAGGCTTCACTCTTATGGCATCAAATACCTGAACTTACTCAAGTTCATAGATGGGTAGTGTTTTAAAGGAATTGCTTCAATCTCTTTATTTTAATAAAGAGGTTCCAAGTGATTAAGTGAGTAGTAATCACTTAATAGTGATCACTGTTAAGGAGCAGTGGGGCAAAGCTGACAGTAGTGGAAGAGTTTGAGGAAAACATAACGTAGCTCTTAAACTGAAGAGCTTTGGTATTTCACCGGTGACTGAGGACCGTGTAGTCCCTTTCTGCTTGGTGTTTCCTCTTGTGCTCTGGGCTGGGGGGGTGCTATCTGGTATGCTAACTGTGGGACTCAACAGGCCTTTGTATCACAGAATCACAGAATGTTAGGGATTGGAAGGGACCTCGAAAGATCATCTAGTCCAATCCCCCTGCCGGAGCAGGAACACCTAGATCAGATCGCACAGGAACGCATCCAGGCGGGCTTTGAATGTCTCCAGAGGAGACTCCACAACCTCTCTGGGCAGCCTGTTCCAGTGCTCTGTCACCCTCACTGTAAAGAAGTTTTTTCTCATATTCAAGTGGAAC
>WKFP01014924.1:726247-784827 GCA_011057875.1 Pterocles orientalis | reverse complement strand
TTGAAAAGGCCGAAGTTGGCCCTACTGAAGTCCAGCGTTGCTAATCTGCTCAGGATTCTATTACGGCCACATAAGATCCTGAACTCCACCACCTCATGGTCACTGTAACCAAGGCTGCCCTCAACCTTTACCTCTTCAACCAGACCCTCCTCATTCGTGAGAATAAGGTCCAGCAGCGCTCCTCTCCTAGTTGGCTCCTCCACCTTTTGCATCAGGAAGTTATCATCAATGCACTGGAGAAACCTCCTGGACTGCGGATGGCTGGCTGAGTAGGCCTTCCAGCAAAT
Source organism: Pterocles orientalis (assembly GCA_011057875.1). Taxonomy (NCBI): domain Eukaryota; kingdom Metazoa; phylum Chordata; class Aves; order Pterocliformes; family Pteroclidae; genus Pterocles; species Pterocles orientalis. The sequence goes on along the minus strand of WKFP01014924.1, from coordinate 784,540 downwards.
ATCAGGGTAGTTAAAATCCCCCACAATAACCAGGGCCTGTGACTGTGAGGCTGCTACCAGCTGCCTGTAGACGGCCTCGATGACTTCCTCGTCCTGATCCGGTGGCCTGTAATAGACACCCACGACAGCATCACCCATGCCAGCCTGTCCCTTAATTCTCACCCACAAACTCACAACTCGCTCGTCACCCACCCCTGAGCCAGTTGAGATCTTTTTCTTAAAAGAAAACTCAGTCTCCCCACCCATCCCATTTTGTTTGCTTAAAATTGTGTTTTGTTTCCTTAAAATTTTGTTTCCTGGGTTAATCTCCCTCAGGTTTTGGAGGGAGCTGAGCGCTGGAGCTGGTGCAGAGTTGTGGCAGAAGCAGTTGTTTGGGGCACACTGAAGGGGAGCAGGTCTGTCTCTTGCAGCTGCAATCCTGTCTTGTGCAGCCACACCCTTTGCCTTCTTGCCAGGGTGAAAAATAGTTATGGTGCCGCACCCCTCCTCAGCCACTTTCTTAATGAACTGAAACAATTTTCAGCACATTTGAATGTCCTTTCAGCAGCTCTTTGTATTAATAACAGCACCAAACATGCACACCAGATTTGATGTGAGCTCTAGATAAAGCTGTGTTGTATGGACATGGACACGATGCAAAAGAAGATACAGCACATATATGAGGAGGAAAAGGAAAACCTCTTGAAGGACTTGCCTGGCTTTGACACTGGTGGCTGTTCTAGTACAGTTACATTTTCTGTGTACTTTGTTGATGTTTGGAGATGTCGAAAGTGAAAATGAGGACCCAGTGTGTGGAAGTAAGAAGATCTAACAGCTTTCTGGTGCCAAAAAAAGAGCTGTTTAAGCTCATTAACTGAAGAGAAAACTTACCTGACACAAAGTAAATGGGTTCTGGTGATTTGATTGAGCGTGCTTTGTGATCACACAAGCTCTGGGGCTGATGTTTGGGAGGGTGCAATGGTTGGGAGCTGCAGGCAGAGCTGCATCTTTCAGCAGTGGTAACCTGTTAAATTAGCCTAGTTGTGTTACATCACCGGACTTGGAGAAATTAATGTTTTCTTTAATCCTATTTTTAAATCCAATTTCCCTTAGTATCCTTTGGCCTTGGCTTGGGAACTTACATCCCTGCTACGTGTGTCCTCTTCTGTTAGGTGCCTGCTGGCTTTGAGGACCTTCACCTGCTCGTTGCTGCTCTTGAAACTGCAAGTATGTCTTGCGAGAAGGTCTGTGATCTTTTGCGACGCAATTTTGTAATGCAGACAGTGCACTGGTCTCCTGCTGCTGATCAACAGCAGGTGAATGCTTTCCTTTTTCTTACCTGAAGCTAGACTTCCTCTGTATGAAGTTTGTTTTGGTGGCTCAGCAGGAAGAAAGCATTGTGGTTTGGAAAAACAAGATCTAACAATACAGAGTTGTTGAAGTAGTTATTCTCTCCATCCTGATTTGCAAGGAACTGTTTCTGAGGCTCAAGAAAGTAAAAAAATGGCCACCAAGAAACCAGAGGCTTAATTTGGCAGGTTGTAATAGCTAGAGCAATTTTATTCTGTGTAACTGGAGGCAGGTGAGATAGGAGTGCTCTGAACACTGGTAGAATGGATGAAGAGATATTCTCCAGAGTTGAAAATTTTGCTATTCCCAGGTTGGCAGCATAGAAACATCAAAACATAATCAAAATGGTATCCATTGAGTTTGAAAGAACTATATCAAGAACAGAAGAAATACTGGAGCATAGTCATATTGAAACCCAATGTTTCTCAAGTAATTTGGGAAAGGCAGAAGTACTTAAAGGAATTCCCTGTTGGGCATAGGGAAAGGATAGAAGATGCTGTGTGCCTTTTTTGAGCCTAATTGAGAATGTTAAGCCCTGTCTACTGGAGTGAGAAAAACTTTAAATCAGCAATTGAGGGCAGTTTGCATGTAAGAGCCCTTGAAAAAGGCGGGGAATAGGCTAGTGGAGAAGGTCTTTGAACTGTTGATGTCCCTTATCTCCAAGACATTATCCAGAAGATGGAGCCAGGCACTTCTGAGTGCTGAGGGAGAATGAGAGGCAATGGGTTTATAATGGAGCAAGAGAGATCTGGCTGGATATAAGGAGAAAGATTAGGATTGGCTTTTTCACCGTGAGGGTGATCAGTATTCTGAGAGGCTGAGCAGTCTCTGTTAAAATTTTCAAGATCCAACTGGGTAGACACCTGAGCAGCCCAGTCTACCTCTGACTTTTCCTCCTTTTAGCAGGAGGTTGGACGGGAGACTTCCTGAGTCCCCTTCCAGCCTGAATTACAGGTAAGTGAGGAAAAAGTGTAGTTGGCAGAACCAAAAACATTTTGTTCTTGCTGTTCGGCAAGAGCTCCAGTTCATCAGAAAATAGACATTTGTGTAGTTTTTTTTAAGGAAGATTTGTCAAGTTAAGGGTATGAAAATATTTGGAAAGAAATCAGCGTCTTCCTTTTGAGGAGCTAATTTTCCTAGTATCAGTAGCAGAGGGCTGGCTCCTGTCTGGTCCTTACGTAGGAATGGCTGAGCCGAGTGGATGGGGAGGTGGACAGAGGTGAAGCAGTCTGCTTGTCCGTAACTGGCACCTGTGGGAACCTGGGGTGGGGTAAGATGGTCTTGGTCCTTGATAACGGCTTTCTGTGTGAAAAATTGGTGTGAGAGGATCGGTGTAATTTTTGTGAGTGCTCAACAGTTGCTGACTTTGAACAGAGACACGGCGTGTGCTGTGACATAATCTTGACTGGTGAAGCACTCTTCTGTGTGCGTGCTGCGAGTAATCAAGAACGGCTTTAATAAGCCACATCCTTGCACTTTCACATGGTGCATTCAGGTAAAGACTTTCTTTGCCGATCATTTATAGACTCCTAACCTCAGCTAGACACTTAATGTGTAGTGCTGCAACTAGAGAGAAATGTAAATAAGTTGACCCATGCTGGGGCTTCCCAAGCTTGTAAGCACTGAAGTGTTCTGGTCATAATAGGGATTGATGGATTTTTTTTCTCCTGCCATGAGAGGTGGTTTGTGTGGAGCAGCTGGGTTGCTTTTCTGCATGCTTCTGTGAATAATTCGGCTGGTTTCTTTTTTTCCATTTTTTTTAGTGTAGTTTATCACTTTGTAGTTCAGCCGGGAACTCTGAAGCACTTAATCTGTTTCTTTGTGATCACAGCAGGTTGTTTATGTGGATCCAATATAGTGTCTTTCAGTGAGGTCTAGTTTCCTAGAAAAATTATATTGTAGCATGATATTTTGTAGCTCTGCCATGGATACTGATACAGACTTTTAAAAATACACAATACTTTTTTATTTTAAAAAGTCAAAGTGTCTGTGTTCATAGTAAAACTTGTCTGAGTAGCCATCCCCTGTCCCACCCAAGTTATTTCAAGATCAACTTTAAATCTTTTATCCTTTCCTCTAAAAGCATGGTTTGCCAATGCATGTGAGGCTGTGGTAATATGTCAGGAAACTAATCAAACCTGAAACCAAGACCTAGAAATCCATTGAAAAAGTTTCATAGTTTACAAATTGAAATAATTCGTGTACAGTCTAGGTATTGCAAGTTGTGTGACTTCTCTTTGTATGTTTTGGATGTGCTGTGGTTTGTGTGGTTTGGGATTTTTCTGGTGGGTTTTTAAAAGATTTTCGTGGTCTAATTAATTAATTAGATTAATCCTCAGATAGTCACGGATTTCTGAATAAGGCTACTTCAGTCTTTAATATTGTGCATTGTGCCTAAACAGCACCTTTGGTGTGATCTCTGTTGGGCTTTGTGATTGCTACCAAAGAATGAATATGAGCTTTCTGCAGCTGGTAAATATGAAATGCTCATTTGGTTGTAAAACGTCAGCAGCTGATCGGGTATCTTCTTGGCTGTTAGTGGAGAGAACAACAACAACAAAAAAACCCGAGGTGACTGACATCCAAAAAGCGCACCATAAAAATACAGCTTCATGGAAGGTGTGAAAGTTTTAGTAGTCTGAAATATCTTCATCTTGCTCATTAACCACCGTGCCTTAGGATGAGTGTGTGGAGGATGTGAAAGGAAAAGAAAGGGCTCCTTGGGACAGAAGGAGAGTTACAACAATTTAACAGCTTCAAGCAGCATTAAATGGTGCGTGTATCTTCTCTTGTTCTTACATACACGTTCCTCTAGGCAAGGGATGACTTCGTGATGTAAGGCGTTTGTTACCAAGTGAAATATTGATTGTTTTGTGATTGGCTGTTTTAACTGAATTATACGGAGAAAATTCTGTCTGTCCAGTAATTTTATTCTCTTCACAACATTATTGGAGAGGAATGTGTGTTGAAGTTGTTGCAAAAAGGCCTCTAGATAAAGTTTGGTTTTTTTTCCTTTATGGTCCTCCATGTCAATATCTGGTTGTTCCTGTATTTGCATCTTTGCGGGCAGTTCTCAGGGGGTCTTTTGTGGTAATCACTGAATAGAGTTTGTTTTGAGGCTGCTGCTGGATGTTATGGCAGCAGAAATTGTCAGTGCAACCAAGTGAAGGGAAGAGGAGTGTCTTTGTACCTAGCAGGAAAGCGTCTTCCCCCTCTAGGTTAAAATTACTTAGTTCAGAAAATTATTTCTGGCCTAATTCGTTGTAACAGCTGATTATTACATGCCAGGAATAATTATTCTACTTCCCTATTGTCTCCTTGATGCATCTAGGAAGTGACAAGCAAGAAGTCTGAATGTTTTCATCTCTGCAGTACATTGAGATTTTGGTTATTTTGAAATATCATTTTCTTAGTAGTGTTTAAAAGGGGGACACACTGCATGCATACAACATCCTTTGAAAAGCTTTTCACTTCTGTGCTTTACCAGCATAATTTCTACCTGTTAGAAAATATTTTTTTAGCTCAAATTTTTTAATACACTGTGCAATTGATCTGCCTGACTGCTCCTAATCTGTTTTTTTCGACTTCTTTTGTTGGCTCTTGTGGGAAGCAGACAGTACATTCCCTATGTACCAGCTGATTTCCACCACTCCCCCTGCATATAGCTTTCCTCAGCTTGTTAAAGGGGATGGCAGCGTTCGTTATTTACATAGTAATGAGATAAGAAACCTTTATCTGGTTTGATAAATTTTGTGTATAAACTCTGGGGAAAGATTCAAAACCAACTTTACAGAATGTGTTAGCTGAGTGTTTCAAAGAGTTTTCATACAAAAAACTGCCTGATGTCATGAAGCTGCAGGGTGTATTATATTTTGAAGCATGTATTTGCTGGGGAAATAAAAACTGCAAACCGTAACTGAACATGAACAGGACTAGTTTTAAAATAATTTTAAGAGCAGGAGCCAAGGTCAGACTAGTACACCTACAGATGTACTTGAAGCCGGCATCTGTCAGTCTGTTTGTGTATTCTGCATTGAGCCCTAATGTGATCGAAAGGAAGTGGTAGAGTTTGAGGTTTTGCCTGCCTCCCTGTGGAGTAAGCTTAAGGATTTACTGAAGCAGTATAAGAACAATTCATTAATTGCGTTAATGGAGTCTGGAAACTTGCCAGGTTGCTGTTGTGATCCAATTATTTAACCTTCTTTTACCCTGTCAAATGCCAGCGTCTGGCAGATGAGGCAAATAATGGCTTAAAGCCAGGCAGCTCAGTATTTAAAAAGGAGCAGCTCTCTTGTCTTTCAACATACACGCACAGTTTACAAGCGTGAATTTGTGCAGAACAGACAAACCTGCAATGCATAGACTTCTCTCATCCTCGCTGTACTGCATACCTCATTCACCTTGGCTTTTTTTTCTTAGTTTGTAAAATGTAAGTGATGCCTTTGTCCAGAGACTGCTTTGAAACTTTCAGGTGAAAAGGTGCTATATATACATGTGTCGGAGTAGAATTTTCAAATTCTAACTTTCAGCATTGCTTTGCCAATAGCGAAAGTCCTGATGGCTTGATCAGACTAACTTTAGTCCAAGATAAAGCATACTAGGCAATTAATGGTATTGTGAAAGAGATAGTCTTGTTGTGTAATTGTGCACAAAGTGGAAAACTCAGTCTTCTGCTAGTAACGTATTAGTAGAATTACTTCCCTTTCTCTCATGAAGATACATGCAATTAGCTAGTCAATGTTTGTCTAGTTTGTAGAACTTGGTTTCAGTGATTTCATTGTGTGTGCAAAGGTTTCGTAAAACTGTGTACATTTGAGTTGTTGTCTTACTGTTACTAGTTTTACATGCAGGCGGGTTTTGTGCTTTGATAATTTAAATTCTGTCAAAGGGATGAAAGTCCTGCTGTAAATCGGGGATTACCGATAACGTACCTTTTCAGTGGAGCTGTGCTCCATTTCTAATACTGTTTAAAAGGCATCTTGATGCTCTCTGGACATTTAATGCAGGTTTTTCAAAATAGAATTTCTTCCAGGTTAGTCAAATGCGTCACCATATGGAAGGATCAGATGTTAGTTACTTCAATTTTTAAGCAGGTTCGTATAATATGAAAGTTTATTATAAAGATATTTTCACACTTCACTTAGCTCTTCATATGCAGACTAAATTAAGGCGTCAGTCAATAGCCCTTCAGCAAATAGCAATGATTCAGGTTAAAGAACATCTGTTTGAATACTTCACAAACTTAGGGATGTAAGGAAGTGTTCTTTTCTGGATATTAAAGCTTCACCAGCTTCTCACATGGCAGTTTTCTGTGCTTTTCAAAGCAAATGGGAACATAAGCTTAGCTGTGGCTGAAATGCTGTGCTGTAGAACGAGTCTTGGAATGAAGGTATGTTGTATAGGGGAGAAAAAAAAATGAGACTTTTCACTAGACATTGCGTGCCAGAATGGACTTCAGATTATGTTAAAAGGTAAAAGTGCTTCTTCATGGTCATGATTGCAAAACATGAGTTTATAGAAAAGCAAACAATTGGAAACGGATGTATTTACCACTTGTAAAAACAAACAAACAAAACCCCAAGGCACTGAGATTAGCAGCGTAACCAATCTGTTTATAGTTAATAGTTACTTATTTCAGTATAAGGTAGAGTAATGATGGAAATACAGATTATAATACAATTTTAGGAAAAAAAGGTTAAGATTGAAACAGGAAAAATATAAGTAGCTAAAAATGTAGAACCAAGGCTACTTAATAGGCTACTTATTTACAGACACGTGTGAGATGTTCTGCTGGTATATCAATGTGCTGTTGGTTAATAATTCAGCTACTAAGGAAAGAATCCAGTAGTAAACTTCTGTTTTTTGGGGCTGTAGATGCCCCATCCCTGGAGGGGTTCAAGGCCAGGCTGGATGAGGCTTCGAGCAACCTGGGCTAGTGGGAGGTGTCCCTGCCCGTGGCAGGGGGTGGGACTGGATAGGCTTTAAGGTCCCTTCCAACCCGAACCGTTCTGTGATTCTGTGTATGAGTGAGAATATAGATCTGATTTACCATGATGATTCAGTGTTAATTTCAGGAATTACACATGGCTACTGCTGTGCATCTCCTCCTTGATGAACAAGCAGCTTTATGCTGCGATTTTGTGATGCGATGAGGCATGGCAACTGTTTCTAGGCAGTAAAGCTTGTGCTTGCTTCCTAGTCCTGTGTTCTTTAAGAGCATTGAAGCACTTAGTGTTCATCACCTACCTTTCAGAATTGAAAATAAGCTAGTTGAAATTTTTGAACCCAGCAAGTGTATAGCCAAAAAAAAAATTAATGAAAACCCAATAAAATGCTGGTAATTTTTATTTAGTTAATTTGGCATTAGGATTTTGTTAGCTATAGTGCTAACATTTGTGAAAGAAAAACAGGCCTGGGTGGATTTGGGGTAACCGCATGACAGATGCTTTGTGTGCTAATTAAAAAAATAATTTTTATAGGTCATTTTAAGAAATGACAACTCTCTCATTTTTGTCTAGATTACTTTTTGGAGCCTCTGACATGTTTTAAAATATATCAGATATTCCAGGCAGAGAACTGACAGCTCGACCCCGTGTCCGGCTTTATCCAGGCTTCCCAGCTGGGTTGCGGAGACCAAGGAACCTCATATTGCTTCTGTGTAATCTAATAACTAGGGAGAAAGTGAGGCTAAATGGCACCAGCTGTGGCCCTGACATACCAGATGTGGCTAAGCAGCTCTTTTTGGAAGAGGTGAGGGATTACAAAGAACTCCAAATGATGAGTTAATCCCACTGAGGCTCAGAGGGTTAGGGGGTGGGGAGCAATTGTCAGGAGGAACCCACCCCCAAGCTTTTGAGAAAGCAACAAAGAAAAATCTTTGCTAGGCAGCATCTGACCTGCAAAAGGCGACAGATGCTTTTGACTTTAAACTTTTCTTAACCTGATTCAAGGAAAATTCTTCAAGTCAGAATTCTTTTTTAGCCCGTAAAATTAAAGACTTTCCAAATGCAGCGAGAAATCCAAGTCTGAGATACTCTGGTTTAAATGGGACTCTTTTCAAGCCGGTCTTCCGCTCTGCAGCTTCGATGCCATACCTCTTCAGTTGGGTGATACCCGCCAAGGCGGCTGGTCTGCGCAAAGATTTGATTTAAGGGTTGCTTGAATCGTTTATGGAGCTGTGAAAATTGCTGTCCTCGCTGAAGTTACGGTATGGGAAATTTTTGTTATGTATGGCATCTGAGAGAATGAATAAAGGTAATTTACTGAGACTGCTTCAGTCTTCAAAATTACTTATGTTTTAAGATAAACTGTTCTTTCTGCTTGTGCCTCTTGACCGTTTGGGTTCCCACCCCGCCATATCTGAAAATGATGCATCTGTTTGGTATCTTTTTTCTTTCTTTGTAGAAACGACTTTAACGAGTATAATTTGTCATTTTGGTCAGCTGTTCCCAGGCACACAAATTTGCTTGGGCAGTTATTTTTGTTTTGATATAATTATATAACATATGTACATAGAAATATACTTTTTATGTATTTCTTCTACTAAAAAATTTTCTGCTCAAGAAAAATGGTAACCAAGGCATTTCTATCTTGTGTCCATAATTGATATGAAGTATTTGCACAGGTTCATGAATAAAACCCGACAAATTCTGTTCGATTGCAGTTTGAAATGGCTGCAACGATTGAAGCACTCCGGGATTTGCTTTTTTTTTTTTCTTATCTGTTTTGAACAGTATCCTTCAAGCACTCATTGCTTGTTTTGGCATACTGTCAGTAACTTTAAATGGTGCATATTCACCCGATTGCGAGGGAATGAAGTGACTTGATTTCTGTTAGCAGCATCCTCTAGTGTAGGAGGATGGTGGGTTTGAGGAAATGTGTCTAGAGCACATACTGTTATGGACAGTATTAAATAAAATCCCCAAATCAACCCTTATGTATTAAGGCAAATACCCAAGAAACATTTTAAAATACAGAGTAAGAACTGTTCCGTGTAAAATCTGACTGAGCAAAAGGGGTTCTTTCTTCTGCATACCTGAGCCATTTTACTTGTCTGGCTGAATTACAAATGACTGTTACTAGTAACATATAATCCTCTATATAATTTTATAGCCTCATTTCCGAAGGGAATGAATCCCATGTAAATCATGCTTGGTCTTTCTCTGGAGTGTCCTCATAACTCTTGATTCTGCTGGTTGCCTGCAGAAAACTTTGGTAAGGATAAAGACAGATACCCAGCAAAGTCCCACATCTGGGACATGTTGTCAGCTCTTATTGCACACCTGACGACTGAGGTCAGAGAGGCCTTGGAAATAACACGGTGTAGTATTCTTAGAGTTCCATTCACAGCATTCACAGATTATTTTTTTTTCCTCTTATGGTTTCCAGCCATTAAGTTTCGATTCTTTTGTGTCCTAATTAAAGTCAAGGTAATTATCTGCCTACGTTTCTAAAATTCACCTTCTGCCTGAGTATGTTTTAAAATATATCCTCAGATGTTTTCAGTATCTGTAATCTTGGTTATATTTCATGCTGATGTGATTTGTTTGCCAAATATAGAGGGATAAAAGTCCTCTCCGTTAGTGAAGCTGCATGGCTTATCACTGCCTTAATCAAGTGAATTTTGGGAGCTGGGAGTGGTTTTAAGTTATTTGAGATCCCTGTTTTCATGCCTATGCTGAGATCTTTGCTGAGACAAAGCTTGTGAAATTTTATGGGTTTTTTTTTTATTTTTATCCTAAGTTTGTTGCTTGTTTTGCATGAAGCCACCTTGTTTTGTTGGTGGAATTGTGGAAGCAGAGATTCTGAACTGTCTCAAACTTTTGTGTTTCTTTTGAATTTTCCCGTTTATTTTAGCTTGCGTGAAAAGACATGTCACGCTTTACCAGTGGAATCTGTAATACAGGTTTAACAGGATATCAGCTGAAAAATGTGAATTAAAACTAGTGCTAGAAGGAGATTGTCACCTCCTAGAATTTGAAAGCAGAGACTGATGTGCTGCACAGTGCAGAGTGGACAACATGGTCTAGAATTTGAAAGGGGCTGCTCTAGGTGTGATCGGTGGTGTTCTCAATGTTGGATTGAGCATTTCTGATGCCCCAGAAGAGCGCAGAGCCAGGCTTGTCAGCTTTCTTGGCTTCTGTGACGCTGTAAATCTTTTGTGCTGTGTTCTGCGTTATGGTAAATATCTTCAGAACCAGATTCAAGGCAGGTCCTGCAGACAAAACCACTTTTCCTCTGTTGTATACCTCCATGTGTGCCCAGATACCGCTGCATGAGTGGTATGTGTATAGCCATGAATTTCTCTGACATGCACAGGTCTTTGTTGCTAACGTGACTGATTCAGTTAGTGAGTTTAATCATAGGTGTCAAGAAAATTAGAAGGCTTCTTTTGAAACAGTTGAAAACAATATGAATGTCTTTCTTTGTTTCTTTAGGAGACATCACTCAGAAAGGATATGAAAAGAAAAGAGCAAAGCTGCTAGCGCGGTACATACCACTAATTCAAGGTAAGAGACTGCATACAAATTACAAGTTTTGTGCTAAATCTATGAAAATATGTAATGGAAAAGTTCTTACTAAATGGAATAGATGAATTAATAGAGTTTGATTGATGTGGCATCTAACCGGTAGTGGAAAATGGCAATGATGGAGAAGTGCAGAACAAGAAAAAAGTTTGAAATGATCTTTTTAACACTTTATGTGAAGTGTTAAATGGTAACATTTTTGTCAGAAAACTTTAGTATGAGAACTGCATCCAAACTTTAAGATAAAAATAGATGAGATGAAAAGAATAACAGGTATTATTTTACAATGTTAGTGTTATGCTTTCAGCTCAGAGAACAGAGAGAATAATGCGGTGATTTTCATAGAATCACAGAAGGGTTTGGGTTGGAAAGGACCTTACAGATCAGTCACTTCCAACCCCCCTGCAATGGGCAGGGACACCTCCCACTAGCCCAGGTTGCTCAAAACCTCATCCAGCCTGGCCTTGAACCCCTCCAGGGATGGGGCATCCACAGCTTCTCTGGGCAACCTGGGCCACTGCCTCACCACCCCCCTCACAGGAAAACATTTCTTCCTCATATCTAATCTAAATCTCCCCTCTTTCAGCTTGAAGCTCGTCCTATCCCTCCACCCCGTGATGTCGAGTCCGTCCCCATCTCTCCTGTAGTCCCCTTTCAGCACTGGAAGCTGCTATGAGGTCTCCCGGGAGCCTTCTCTTCTCCAGGCTGAACAACCCCAACTGTCTCAGCCTGTCCTCATAGGGGAGGTGCTCCAGGCCTCTGACCAATTTTGTAACTCTCCTCTGGACTCTCTCCAACAGGTCCAGGTCTTTTTGATGTTGGGGGCCCCACATCTGAACACAGTATTCCAGGTGGGGTCTCACGAGAGCAGAGTAGAGGGGGAGAATCACTTCCTTCGACCTGCTGCTGATGCTTCTTTTGATGCAGCCCAGGACACGGTTGGCTTTCTGGGCTGCAAGCGCACACTGCTGGCTCATGTTGAGCTTCTCATCCACTAATACCCCCAAGTCCTCCTCCTCAGAGCTTCTTTCTATCCATTCTCTGCCCAGCCTGTATTTGTGCTTGGGATTGCCTCGACCCACATGCAGGACCTTGCACTTGGCCTTGTTAAATTTCATGAGGTTTGCATGGGCCCACCTCTCCAGCCTGTCAAGGTCCCTCTGGATGGCATCCCTTCCCTCCAACGTGTCACCACACCACACAGCTTGGTGTCATCAGTAACCTTGATGAGAGTGTACTATCCCACTGTCCGTGTCTCTGACAAGGATGTTATGCAACACCAGTCCCAGTACCGACCCCTGTGGAACACCACTTGTCACCAGTCTCCACTTGGACAGTGAGCCGTTGGCCTCAAGTCTTTGAGTGTGACTGTCCAGCCAGTTCCTTATCCAGGGAGTGGTCCTTCTGTCAAATCCATGTCTCTCCAATTTAGAGTCAGGATGTTGTGCGGGACAGTGTCAAAGGCTTTGCACAGGTTTTGGCCCTGTTTTGTGTTTTGGTTCGATGTTTAGAGAAGTTATTGATTTGAAGCAGGAATGGGCATCTCTGGCCACTTTTGTGCTAACTGTTGAACTAGATTGTAGATTCTTTTGCTTCTGAAATCCTGACACAGCCCTGTGGCTCTTCATAGCAGGATAGACAAAAGTTCTATTCTCATGACTTCTGCTGGCTGCTGAGTTGTGTTTTAGAAAAAGTTTTATGGTATGTGTTTGGCATTGAACAGTTAGGACTTTATCTGGTGTTTCATCGTGGGGTTTCTTAGCACTGGTTTGTTGTGGGGTTTTTTTAAGAACTGCTGTAGCTTTTTCTTTAGCAAATTTATAGTACTCTGTAGACCATGCAGGACGTAACTCATCACTATGAAATGGCTCGTTTCTTGAACAGGCGCGGTTTGGATTTTTCTGATAAATATTGCAGTCAGCAGTGAGTTCTAGCTTCACCTGCCACAGCTCCCCCTTACACCATTTTTCTCTAAGGAACTATCTCACTTTTCTGTTCAAAAGATCTTGTCCTCTGACTCAGTTTAAAGAATTTTTGAAACCCGACTAAGTATGGATTTTGGCTCTGGATTAACAGTTAGGAGAAATGTTCTGCAGTGAACTCTGTCTGCTTAAAAGTCCTGTCTGTGGTTTTCTGTCTCTTAGTTCCTGGTAACTGTTGATTTGCTCTGCCTTCTCTTTCTATTGATAGTGATTTTTGTTTTTATTTTTCCCTCAACCCCTAAACTGAAAGGCTGTTTGCACAAATTGTTCAGATTCTGAGCTTCAAGCGTAACTTAGGAAAGAAGAGCACTTGGTCTTTTTTTACTTTTTTTTAAAGTAAGTTTTAAAGCTAGGATGCAGTGTAAAGCACCTTTGTTTCCCTTTTGTGCATGAATACTGCTGGCTCTGTGTCATACTCTAACTCTTGGGGTCTTAGGAGCAACACTGATTCCCATGCAGGATTTCCAGGGGTTTTGGATTGAATTCAGTTGTCTGCTCTAGAAGCCTGCTGTGATACCTGTATAGTTTCCAAAGGTGTTTTGTAATATTCCGTTTAGGTAACCTGCTCATTCAGGAACTCGGCTGAAGTGGTGTATGACTACAGAATTGACTTGTTAAACAGCTTCGGAAGAAAAAAAAATGAGTAGGAAAAACATGTTAATAGCACTTTTTTAAGAATTGTTTTCACTGAAGCTTCTCTTTCAAACTTGAGGTTTTCAGGAGTGTTTCATTGAGAAGTGACTTCATATAGTCTAGGATAACAGCTTAACATCCTGGACAATAACGGTAAGAAAGCATGTCCTAAGGAGATAGCAATGCAATTCAGCAGTCTCCTAGTTTGTGTGTGGTCTGATATTCGGCTCAATAAGAATCCTATGTTCATTTAGATTTCCATCTACTGAAAAATTTGTATTGTTCAGCCAGGTTTTCATTAATCATCTTAAAGAGCGGTCAAAAATTAGCTGATCCTCTGGTTTGTCCTGCTTGCTTGATAACCACATTTTCTAAGAAACACCAGATTACCCAGTTTGTCTACCACTTCTGCCTAGCTTTGCATTAAGATGACAGGAATCTAGGTTTAATATGCTAAAAAGAGAGCGAGTGAGCTGCCCGCCTCTGAGCACAAAGAATGATACTTTGGCAAAAAGACAAAGTTTGCTTAAAGCCCTAAGATGACTGCTTATTTCCGTTTCCTGACATATGTTCCATTAACCCAGTTCTAGCTTAGAATTTTGTTAATTGACACGGCTTCGGCGTGGCTCAGATTAATGTGTGGGAGTCCCAGTGGCTTTGAGCCTGCGGTAGTTTTTTATCATTAACAACTTGATTACAGGATATTTTTGTAACATCCTTTGCTCAGTAGCAATCCTGAGAAGAATTCTTAAGTTTCCCGTTATCCATCAAGTTTTTGCAGACTTGTGGATGCCAGCATTTTAGATTTGAAGAGTTCTCAGTCTGTGATTTGACCATCCCCAGGACTGATAACTTGTGTCTTTCTGAAGTTGATTTGGTCATCATTTCCTTTGTAAGGATATATGCGTTGTCATCTTTTTTTCTGTTGGTCTGTGAGGTAAAGACTGCTGAATAGTTAATTTTATCTCATGTTCTTCAGTACTTATTTGAATTTAGCAAAACCTGGTGTCTTCATTGTAGTGCATCAGTACCTAGCTCTACTTGTTTTCTTCTGAAACTTTGCTTGGTAGCACAATTCTGCAAATTTATAAGGTTTTTAACAAAATGTAGGATGGACAGCGAAACTGCTGTGTAAGAAATAGAATTTGTGGTGAGAAGCGGGAAGGTACAAAAAGGAGTAATGGGAAAATTATTTGAAATGAAAGGGTTTTGATTGCTGTAAGCTTATGGAATAGGAAATTATTAGAGAACTCAATAGGACTGCATGTTGATATGGCACTTGTAAAGAAGGGAAAAGTGGCGGCACAGGTTTGGAAGGAAGGAACTGTAGCAAGAGATGGCTTAAATTGAGAGGAGAGTGTGACTGTTCTGTGAATCTGCTGTAGGTTCTCCAACCTAGACATGCATGGGGACAGGGTTTTCTATGACTTTGGAGTAAGTGATTCTTCCGTCTTGTTAGAAATTGGAAACAGGAAGCTGTAATCATAGCATTCAGATTTACGTGGTAGTTGATGGGATCTTCTTCTAACAAATATTTATGAATCAAAAGGTTGTATAATCTGTGTGTCTGAAAGCACACTTGTAAGATTTGAGTTCTGGCAGTTTAGCTTTGCATGTTATACATCATCGGCTGCCGTGTGTAAACTAACCGTAGGAGAACTCCTGCTCTTTCAATGTCATGTGAAATGGATTGGGTTAAGTCTCTGCTGCACCGGGTAACCGAATCTGTGGGGAACCAAATCATTATGCAGACAATGTTAAATAACCCCACAGGGGGCTGGGTGAGCAGAAAAAGACAAGTGGCTGCAAAGCTTATTTTCAATTAGCAGTAAAATTAAGTAGAACATGTTAGTATTCAGGAGCCGCATTCCTGTAGACTGTGTTTCGCGTTCTAAAATTCTAAGCCTGTGTTTATGAAGAGTTAGCGGAAATGTTGGATTTCACTTAGAAACCGTAACTATGTAGTTATGGGGAAATGCTACTTGAAATCTGTATATTCTGACATGTGGGGTGTATCTCAGAATGAGAAACAATACCAGGGGTGATGGCAAGTCCAAAAGCCTCATTATAAGCAACCCGGGTGCTGTGCTTGGGAGAGCAGGTAACTTCTACCAGTGAAGTGACATTTGTCACTGGAGCATTAAAAAATCATATCGGGAAGTGGAATGTCATGAGTTGATTGTGAAATAAATAAAATTTCTTCTCTGCACTCAAGTGGGATGTGTTGGTAACTGCAGATTTCTTTTTAATGGTTGCCATGTCATTACCTGAATTCTGCTGATACTCCAGGCACTTGAAACCATTTCAAAGCTATTTTAACCAAAGGAGAAAATGGAAGTATGAACTTCACAGGTTCTGACGGCAACTGGTTGGTCACTTGCAGATAGTCTGCGTTCCCTTCTGTTAAATAGGAATCACCCTGGAACCATCCTTTGCTACTGTCATAATTTCCTGCTCACTTACCAGCTGCTTTTTTCAAAAACTCACTGTTTTCTGTAGTTCTAAAAGCTTGACCAGTGTAGCTGTTTCATTTACATTTTATATAAATACTGTTTTAATACAAATACTATTGCATATATACTGGTTTATATATATGTATAATACATATTTTTATATAACAATAGCTATATAGCACTATATAGGGTTTTTTTAATTTGCTTGTGTTTTACTTGTTTTCTTCCCAACTCTTGAATGTTTCACGAGTCAGATTTTCCTGGTGCTTTCAGTTGAGAAAACTTAATGCTAGTGTTTGAGGCCAGCTGTCATGTTGTAGATGAGTTGTCCAATGCCGGTGGAATCAGACCAGCGCTTTGAGTAGCTCTCTTCCATCGAGGCACACCTTCTGTGCTGGTATGGAATTTTGGATTGACCGCTGTGCTCATTCATAAACTCAGGGACCTCTTCCTAGCCAAGGCGCCTCAGGGTCATGAGGGCTCGAATGCCCTGTATTTCTGAACAAAAGATGTGTGTAAGCTTTCCTTTCCCTGTGTTTGCCATTTGTGAGAAAAATAAGAATAAATTTCAAGATGATTCTCTGAGAAAGTCCAAGATAGATCTTGGACTAGCTAGAACCAACCTGGGAGAGCTCTGCTGCGAAAAGAAAAATTTCAGAGATTTTGTCTTGGGCAACATAAATTGGTTTTAAGAGCGCTTAAATATACTTCAAATGTACCTAAGTATGTAAAAAGGAAATAATTTGTCAGAAGGAACCTGCTAGAACATAGTGATATTAAAGATTCAAGAACACTTCCCAAGACAAAGCAGAAGAAATGAGAGAAAATCAAACATGAAAGATACCTTGGTTGATTTCCATCTGATCCTGAGATGATGGAAGAGACCTCTGTTGACTTGAAGGTAAGTGCTTCAGCTTGAGGTCATAATTCTGCAGTCAGCAGTGGATCTGCACTGAATCATCCAGTGGCATAGACTTGTTCTTCATCAGCTGCACAGTTGTAGTTAGCCACAGCACATAACGGTCTGTTCCTCCAAGCTTTCTTATGGCAAGTCTGCTTTGGTAGGTGTTAGAAGCAAAGAGGTACCAGAGGAAACAATCAGTGCCAAATGAAAACTTACCGTTTCACCCCTGCTGCCTCTGATTGTCTCTTCAGCCATCAGTTTCATGTAAAAGTTGCAAATGTCTGTCTTAATCTTGGGCAAATAAATTTTTAAGGTGGTTGCTTTACGGATTTATTATGAGAGAAAATACAAGCGGTACATTAACCATAGCAGCTACCACTGCTGCCTGTCTGTTAGTGACAATATAACGAATATAAAGAAAACAACAATAGAGAGATATGTAAATACTATATCAGATATGCTTCTGCTTTATAAACTTGAAAAAACACACGTTCTTCATTTAACTCGGGGAGCTGTTATTTAAAGGACATGGTGAGTTTGTTAACTGTAAGTACTAGTCCAGATTAGTGCTGGTTTTGAGAAACTTTATGCCAGATTTCACTCAGGTAAGCTATGACTTGCAAAACCCAAGGTGTTTGTGTCAGGCTCCTTCCTTGTTTTTCTTGGAAACAAACAAACAAACAAACAAAAAACCCCACCAAAAAACCCCCCAGCTGTTAGCGTGTGGTGAAGCTTTGTATCTCTTTTCTTGAGAGCTAACATCAGCTTGCTGTCCTGAAGTTGTCCTTTCATGGATTGAATTTAGAGGTTTGAATGCCTCCAGTGTACTTTTTCGTAGAGTAATAGTGTAACTAGTGAGAACAAAAATCCCTGAATTGGTTGTCATTTATAAAATATTACTTCTAATATTCAGTATTAAAAATAATAATTAAAATGCAAAAAACCCAAAACCTCTCTATGGCAGCAAATCACAGGTTATTTTATTGAGTTAAAACCGATGCCAAATGTTGCGTGTCATAAATATCAAGTAACCTGAGCATATAGCTGCTTTTTGACCCAGCAAAACCTTGCCTCCGATTATCACAAGATCTGATGGGCATTCAGTGGTATCAGTTAAACCAGCTTTAATCTGAGATGAAATAACATGTAGACATTTTTAAATTCTGTTACTAGTGCTATCTTATATTTAAATTGAAGAATAATTAAGATTAAATCATTTTAAAGGAAACAAGCTGATCATATTTTTTTTATTAAAACACATGGTTCTTCAGATCTTTTAAAAGAAGAAGTTATTTCAGCCTGATCTTTCATAGATCTCTAAGGAGCTCTCTGAGGCCCGAAACAGAAATGCTATTCAGTCAGTGTCCTTGACTTATTTGTATGTTCCCAAGAGCTGATATTTTCTACTGCATCAACATCTTTGTAAGTGAGGGCTTTATAAAGGCAGTTTGAAATTTTAAAACACTATGAGTATCATTAGCGGTAATCTTGCTTGTGAGCCATACAATACAAGGAGATTTTGCCATCGGGGATTTTGTAAGCAGAGAGATGTTCTCCTAGCTGGTATGTCTGGTAAAAGTGAAGTACCTACAGATGCCCAGGAGTGGTATGATAAAGGAATTATATCTGAAATCAAGGAGGTTTTTTTCTCTTGTCTACTTTGTCTCAGCTATTCTGGTTCTGATAAAAGGTACTGTATTTCTGCATAAACATTGATATTATTTGATTTGCAGTTTCTTCTGCTCCAGGTTTATCACTTATGGCTTTCCTTTCTTTGGGTCATTAAACCCCAAAAATATTAAAAAGCTTGTGAGGTGTTACTCCTTTTTCCCATGTTGTTATTCTTGAAAACAAATGGTCTGACTTTGGCTTCGAGGGACAGAGAAAAGACAGAGGGGTTTCTATGCAAGCAGATAGGGGAAGAGTTTATTCTTCAATGTAAACAGGATTATGTAAACTGGATGTCTGCCCCGAAGAGTCATATTGCAAAACTCCTCCAAATATTTGCAGAAGGGTGTGGTGATGGCAAATATGAATTAGTTAAACAGCTGAGAGGTTTGACAAAGGGCTTATCGTAAGCAGTCCTTCCAGATAGGAGTACCACCACCTTTTTTAGCTCATTTAGAATTTTCCCCTTTGCTTAAAACTACATCCTGGACTTTTGCTCTGAATGTGTGCAGGTATCCTTCTTATGTTAGTGTATTTCTGCTGAAATTCCCTCTGGAGAAGTTGAGATGGAAGGCTGGAATGGGAGGTGGTCTTATGTGGGTGTTTCTGGCTCTTGCCCATAGTACAAGTCCTCTCCTAGGCAGTACTGTGGGAACATTAGTTTTGATAAAGCCCCAGCAAAAGGTGCCTGGAGGAGACTTTTGGGGGAAAAAAATATACAGAGAGAAGGGGGAGCCTTGATGAAAGGGAAAAGATGATTGTGTTGTGAAGGAAAATAATATTTCACTTGGAGGGAAGAGGAGGAGAGGTTTGAAAGAGTTATCTGTCAAACTGAAGACTGTCATCTAATTTGTGAGCAGAAGCAAGAGGAGAGTGTCTGCTGTGACTGCTAATTTTGCTTCCTTACACTTGCAGATGCTCTGCTTACTGTGCCGTTGCTTATTCTTCCAAAAGCTTATCAGTTTCAATTTACTTGAAGCATTTTTTTGTTTTACTGTTTTCTCAGGCACATGTCTCATCTCCTGGTGAAATTTTGTCTTTATCGGGAATTATTATGCTACGGTGAAGGTGCTGGCTTTCAGCTTCAAGTTATAACCCCAAAACCTCTTTCTTAGTTGCCGGTGTCTACATGAACTCTTGCTGCTGGTTCGTCTCCAGTATTTTGCAGGACCATGTTCAGATAGATACGTTGTGAGAACTTTTCACCTTTGCACTCAGGAGGCAAGTCATCTCCCAGCCCTCTCCTAATACTGTTAGAAATCTAGACAGTTGGTTCAGGATGGAAACACCTACCACAGTAGTTCCCTTTTTCTTTCCCCGGAAAGGTATCTGTCAATTCAGAAGTAAATCAGGCCATCTTACCAAGCAGACACATTATGGATGCTCCGGAGGATGTGTGCATCTACCCTCTTGCCTCAGGATGGTTGCTTTCTTATTATCTTGATTTCTTACTGATCTTTTTGCGGTGTTAATGATTATATCCAAATTGCGTCTTCCGCTGTGTAAATCAGGTTGCAGCTGCAGTCAGTGTGCTGATGCTGCTTTATGGAAGAATCTGTGTAAATGATTTCACTAGATTTAGCTAGTGCTAGGGAAACACATTGCTGAGTAATTTTGTTTTTCCTCTGTTGTCGGAGTGATTCCCCTGTATGTAATTAAAATTATTTTATTTTGTCCTTTTCACTCCTTTTCTTCCTTTGTGAAAATTTTCCTTCAGCAAAATTAAAATTTTATCCTTTTTCAATTTTCATTTTTAAGGAAAATGCTAATGAAACCTCCTCTAGTTTTGGTAGGGGCTGTTATGTCCCATACTTCCATTTTTCTTACAGTTTAATTGTTTTATGTAACTTACTTGAAAAACCCTTCTGCTCATTCTGGAGGAGCGCAGTTATACCATCAAACAATCAAACAGTACTTAAGATAACTCAGCAGTGCAGCCTAGTATGACTGATGGTTTTGCCTACTGGCCATGTGAAGTCCTGAAAATAAAAGAATGTATTTCTTACACTATAATACTTCGGATGACTTGATGAATGATGAGTGCATATTCTGTAAGCTGTGCTGAACAGAAAGACACGTCAGAGTGGGATTAAGGCACAGTCAGCTGGCGTAGGAAGCTGGGTTTAAGACTCTGCAATCATTTGAAATTTCTCCAGTGCCTGAAAAATGTTTCTGCTGCTAACAAGGATACATACCCTTTCTGTTTCAACTGAAGGGTTGGAACAGATGGTCTTTTTGAGGTCCTTTCCAACCCGGGCTGTTCTGTGATTCTATATAACTGTGATTTTTGCTTTTACTTCTTTGTGGTTGCTTCAGCCTAGCAGTTTCAGTGACAGTGGGATGAGTTTTACATACCCTATAGCACTTTGTTCTGTTGTTATTTTTCTAAGGAATGTACAACCTACTCTGGTGTCTTGGAGTCTACGATAGTTTTTGTAATTTCTTATAAATTATAGGGGAAAAAATAGTGCAAGTTACCTTTCTTGGTGCTATTGAATTAAAACTCCTAATTTATATTATGAGTCTAGCAGCTGTGGTCAAAGTACGTCAAATTGAGTACTTTGAGTACAAAAATACGGCTCACTTGTTTGGATCTTAGTGTGACTGGTTTAAATGAAATATATGAAAATGTTAATGTGATCGCATGGGCTAGTTGAAAAAGCTTTTAGCAGCTTGACTGCTCATAATTTCAGAAAATATCAAGAGATTGCTATTCGTGGGCCTTTTAAATTGATTTTTTTTTTCTTTTAAAGTATTGCACCTTTATGATCAAATTTCGTAGTACGTTCTTTTGGGAGCCTGAATGTGAAGACTGTGCTATTAGATTGAATATGTTTTTTGTTGGGCTTTTTTGTGATAAGTTAATTTTTCATGCAAAGTAAAGAGTCATCCTGCACCAGGATAACTATATCTGTCTGGGTACAATGACTATTTTTGAGCTTGCTGTCAAGGGAAGAAACAAGATGTTGGTGATTTCACTCTGAATTAAAAAAAAAATATATATATATTCAGGTGGTTCTTAAGTAGTCAGGTCCAAGCTGTTCCTCTTTTCCTGTGGTTCCTTTGGTAATTGATTGGTTCTTACCACCTAAGTAGTGGTGAAGGCTACCTAGATAGAGCTTACTAATCATGTATTATTTTACAGATGGTGTGTTTTGTATGGCTCTTTATGCTACAGAATATTTGGTTAAGGGTTAGGAAGCTGTGTGAAGTGTACGCCTTGGTATAAACCTTCTGGCAGTCGAGCCAATGATCAGGTAGCATGCTAAACTCAAAGGATTTCATTCTATAGGAAACGTTGCGGTAAATAGCTTTAAAAATGATGAGCTACATTTCTGTGATCTCAAGAGTTTTATTTAGAAATAATGTATTTCCTAGAAATAAGGTGGATTTGGAGGCAGGATTTGTAGGTTTCGTTTCCTTGGATGTGTTTTGTAGGTAGTAGCCCTTCATGCTCCCTTGTGCTTAGGAAGTGTTGCTGTGGCTGCTGTTTCAGAGGTGTCTTCTCTCATAGGCAATGCCTTGTACTTTTCTCAGACTAACAAGGTAAGACCTCTGTTCCTTTCAGGAACCCCAAATGTGCTTATGTCCATCATTCTTGGTAGCTTCCTTGCTTCTTTTCTAATTATTGTGTTAAAATAGACATTGCCTCTGCTGGGTCAGCCAATATAACCAAACTTGTGTAAGTGATGTGGCCAACGTCACCTTGCAAGTTGATAGTCAAGAATGGAGTGTTTTAACAGGGATCTTCCAAGGTCCAGGGATTGAGTGTTGTATCTGGCTTCTGCTTCTTTTACTGCCTTGCTGCATGGCACTTGTGTAATTTCTGTTGGTTTGGGCTGTGCCTGACAGGCAGGGTCAGTTGATGTTAGGAGAGCTGGGCCGCTTGCGAAGCATCTCCTGAGCTGCTGCTGCTTAGGATGGACTACTATTTAGAGCAATAAAAGTTCTAGCTTTTAAGTTAAACACATAGGTGTTCCGCTTAGCGGTCTTGTCACAATGTCTAAATAAGCCTGTCTCTTGGCGTTGCTATTTTCATTGAGACAGTTTAATTTCCTGGCTAGTATTTGGATTAATTGGATTCTTAACAAGTGTCTTCTATGCTTTTGTATTCTATGCTGCTGTTCCATGCTTCCTTTAATGTAAAGTAAAATTAAAATTGTTTCATTTTCTCCAAGTGGAAACTTATGAGCTGAAGTTTACCTCCTTGAGTCGAGGAAGATGTTATAGAGCAGTGGAAGATTGTCAAGCATAATGCATGTGTATGATGACTGTTATTTTTTTTTTTAAGTCATTATTTTCTAATATCTTATTCTGGGTGATAAATTGCATTGGGTAGGCCATTGTTCAGTTTCACTGACCCAGAAGATATGAACACTTGGATCGTTTCAGATCTTCCAGATACAAATATGTGCATCAGGTAACATGTCCTGGCATGCGCTATGACAGCAAAGAATGATAAAATTGAACTGTGTCCTGAGTAAGGACTGGATACTTCATAACTGAGGTGAGGCTTTTCAGAACAAAAAGTAAAGAGACGTCCTCAGATATCAATCTGTTGAGGAAGAATTTCCATTTAGTCTCCTGCCTTATGTTTTCTAGGAAAAGATCAAGAACTTGGTCTGTATTTTTCATATAAAAGTTTAGCATCTCAGGTAGTTTTTGTGAGAAGAGTTTGCTCTTTACAGTTCAGTGGGAAATAACTGTATCTGAAATTCTATTCAAAGAAATCTGGAATAGACATGACCATTATTCTGGAGCCGTACTTAAGCTAGGTACACGTTAGCGCAGCTATGCAGCTCTGCTTGAGAAGACTCTGAGAAGTACGAGGTACCCTGGTGATGGTGAAATCAAGTGGCTACATGCAGATACTTCATGTGAAAGTGCTACACACAGGTGCACCTCTTCTGCCGTCATGTATGAAGGGGCACTGACAAGGAAGGAGGGGCTATTTCCAGCACACCTGGCCCTGACCCTGCTCCTTGCATTCATTAGTTAATGGCTGAAAGGCCTGCCAGGAAGGACCTTACCTGTTCTTATAGACTGCCTCTCTCTAGGAAACTCCAGAAGCTCCCTCTCCTTTAGGGCAGGCAAAGGCGGAGGGAACTGAGAAATAACTGCAGTCCTCGGCAAAAACCTCCCTTGTTTTGGTAGGGGCCCTATGTGAGCATGGGTAGTCAACAGAGAAACATGAACAGGAGATCTGGAGGGCTTGAATCCATGGAGGGGGCTGGAAACCAGGGGCAGGGTTGGAGGAGATGGGCTGAAGAGCCTGGCGGTGGTGGGGCAGTCAGGGAAGGAGTTGGATGGCTGGCTGTGGTCTTGGGGCAGAGCAGGGAAGCCGGGTGCAGAGGAATCAACACAGGGGGACTAGAGGGGACTGGATGGACTGAAAGGTTGGCCTAGAGCCAGACTGGGAGTTTCCCACACTTGTTTTATTTTCTGCCTCATCATACCTGTTTTCTTCTAGTGCTTGGAATTTGATTGTTGTCTTTTTGTTCCTTTCTTACTGCTAGATCGAGCTCAACAGCTGCAGAAAGGTTTAATAGCTTGTGAAGAGCCTGAAGTTTCTTCTTTGGCCTCTCTCTTCCCCTCTCTGTTCTGCAAAGCTCTTTAATATGATACACCATCTTCTGCAGGCTGTGGATGTTCGGAGGCACGATACGTAGCTGGGTAGCAACGCAAGTAAAACTGAGATGAGGGAATTGTTGCCATGGTATTTTTAACTCCTTTGGTTTTAGTTTTCAATTTACCATTAAAACTTGGAAGAGAGTTAGATTAACCTAGTTTAGAACTTAAAGTACTGTCTAAATTTCTAATTTGGGAGATGAATTTCATGATTGCCCTTTTTTGTAAGGTAATTAGATTTTGTATAAGAGTGTGCTGAGACATCAGTGAAAGTCTTTAAAAACCATTGAGTTTGATGTTAAGACGTCACATCTTACACAGGTGAGATAAGAAAGGCAATAGGGCAACTCGTCTGCACATGGGTTGCACCGGAGAGTCCTCTAGCAATAAAGTTTGTGCTTTTGCTAAGTATGTTTTTGAAATTTTTGTATCTGCCTATCTGATACCAGATGTGTTTGCCTAGGTGTCCTCCCCAGCAATGCTAGCGAAGAGTCTTTGTTGTAATGTCAACTGTTAAGTGCTCTTACAGTAAAATAATTTTTCCTTATATAAATCAAAATTGCTAGAAATGTCAGAGATAGTCTTGATTCTCCAGTCTCAGTGGATGGAAAAATACAGTTATCATTCAAATATTAACTATAATTTCATCCTGTAGAAGAGAATTGTTCACTTAATTGGAACAGGCAGCCTCTTTAATATGACTTTTCATTCTTGATAGCTTTAGGTAAGTAAAAAATTGGCAAAATACAATGATAGTGGGTCAGGTGTCTTCAGTGTATACTTCTTAAAATGTTTTGGGTTTTTTTTTTGAAGATCTTCAGTGTGAGTGGAGGGAGTTAGCCTAATTATCCAGCTGTTTTTGCTGAAGGCTAAGGTAGTGATTTGCGTAGTACCAGAATAAATTAACAAGTTCACCAAGCTTGTGGAACAGGATTTTTCTGGCATGTAATTGTGTAGCATAAGAGCTAAATGCAATATCTTACTATTTTTACCAAAAAAGTGGTGTTTTTCGGGCTCATCGCTGATACTTTTTCACTATGATGTCAAACCTTCATCTCTGAGAAAGAGATAAGGGAGATTTAACCCGAAGAAACACAGTTGTGGTTTCCAACAGTGCCACTATTTTTGTGCCTCATCCTAATTTAAAGGGAACTTCTGAGGTTCACTGGTAGATATTTCATCATAATACAGCAACTCTAACTCTGATCGACAAAATCTGTAAGTTCTGTAAGTGCTGGAGGAGGAGAGGGTTCTGGTTTTGGAGATGGTAAGCTTTCATGTGCTCTTACGCTTTTTTGGGGTCCTGTTGTACTTTGGCCCTGACTGGGAGCCCAACTCAAGGGCTCACCCTTACCCCTCCCAGGCGCAGGGGAAAGAATTAAAGGGGTTGTCATGGTTTTAGAAGCCACCACACAGCCTCTTGTTAAAAACCTCATGGGCTGAGGCAAGAAGAGGGAGGGTTCCCTCACCACTTAGGGTTGCAGGCAAGAAACTGACATGACTTGGGAAAACACAAAAACCCTCAATTTAATTTATTAACTATTTACAATCAAAACCAAAGTGAGATAATGAGAAAAAGAACTACATCTTGGAAAGGCACTTCTCCCCCACCCCTCCCTTCTTCCCAGTCCCAAATGCTTTGGTCCTGTTTTTTCTACCTTCTCCCTGGCACCGGTGGCAAAGGGGGGCAGGGAATGGGGCTGCGGTCAGTCCATGTGTCTCTGCCGCTTCTTCCTCCTCAGGGGAGGGCTCCTCACAGTCTTTCCCTGCTCCAGCGTGGCGTCCCTCTCAAGGGAGAGTCCTTCTCAAACTGCTCCAGCATCAGTCCTTCCCATATGGGGTCACAGTCCTCCGACACCTGCTCAGCTCCGGTGTGGGTTTCACGGTCTCCTTTGGGCATGGCTACTTCTTACAACGTGGGGTCCTCCATGGCTGCATACCCATGACCTACAAACAAGCTCCTCTTTTCATGGGCTGCACAGGGGACAACATACATCACCATCATTCTTCACCACACTGCAGGGGAATCTGTGTTCTGGGGCACCTCCTCCTGCTCCTTTCTCTTCACTGACCTTTGTGTCTGCATAGTTGTGTCTCTCACAGCTTCTCCTCTCTCTGCCACGTGTTCTTTCACTGGCTCCTGAGAAACTCCTGGCTCTCAAGTGGGCCACGGCAGAGGCTTGGGCTGCAGCAGGTCAAATCCTGGGCTGGTCACTGGGGCTGTGCTCCCTCCCAGCTTCTCCTGCCCCTGCAGACACGGGCACAGCAGAGAAGCTGGAAAGTCCTTGAGTGTCCTGGCAGCAGCTCTGCCCATCAGTGTGTGATCAGCTTCTCCTCAGCACAAACCCAAACAGCCTCACACTGCTGCTGGGAAGAAAGTTAACTCTGTCCCAGCTGAAACCAGGATAGGTCCCTTCTCTTCCTCAGTCCCTCTTCCCCCAGTACTGGTGTGGCCAAATAGCAATGCTCCAGTTGTACATGGCTCGGAAGCATCCCACGTGCAGTTTGTCATCTGCTGACAGATTATTTTCCATCTTCTTTTCCCCATATTTTCAAGGACTAAACCTTTGTGCCAGATGCAGCAGTGGCATTGATCAGAGATTACACTGACCATCTTTGCAGGGCACATGGGATCACAGAGTGGGAGAGGGGCTTGGTTGTGGTCTTCTGAGTTCTGATTCCAAGGCTGTGTTGTTACTTGCTTAGATACCAGCTGCAGAAGTTAAAAATGTGGATTTTGATAGAATTGTGATAGAATGATAGAATTAAATCTGGCCAAGGACGTTAAGGGTAACAAGAAGAACTTCTATAGGTATGTCAGTGATAAAAGGAGGGCTAGGGAAAATGTGGGCCCCCTCCGGAAGAAAGCGGGATACCTGGTGACCCAGGATGTAGAGAAGGCTGAGGTACTTAACGAGTTCTTTACCTCAGTCCTCACTGGCAAGAGCTCAAGTTGCAGAAGGCAAAGGCAGGGACTGGGAGAAGGAAGAACCGCCAGCTGTAGGAGAAGATCCAGTTCCAGACCATCTAAAGAACCTGAAGGTGCACGAGTCCATGGGACCTGATGAAATACATCTGTGGGTCCTGAGGAAACTGGCAGATGAAGTTGCCAAACCACTATCCATGATATTTGAGAAGTCGTGGCACTCTGGTGAAGTTCCCGCAGACTGGAAAAGGGGAAACACAGCCCCTGTTTTTAAAAAGGGAAATAAGGAAGACATGGGAAACTACAGGCCAGTCAGTCCCACCTCTGTGCCTGGCAAGATCATGGAGCAAATCCTCCTGGAATCTGTGCTAAGGAACATGGATAACAAGCAGGTGATTGGTGACAACCAACACGGCTTTACCAAGGGAAATTCGTGCCTGACAAATCTGGTGGCCTTCTATGACAGGGCCACAGCGCTGGTGGATAAGGGAAGGGCAACTGACATCTACCTGGACTTGTGCAAAGCCTTTGACACTGTCCCATGTAACATCCTTGTCTCTAAGTTGGAGGGACATGGATTTGACAGAAGGACCACTCGCTGGATAAGGAATTGGGTAGACGGCCACACTCAGAGTTGTGGTCAATGGCTCAATGTCCAGGTGGAGACCCGTGACCAGTGGTGTTCTGCAGGGGTCTGTACTGGGACCAGTGTTGTTTAACATCTTTGTTGGAGACATGGACAGTGGGATTGAGTGAACCCTCAGCAAGTTTGCCGATGACACCAAGCTGTGTGGTGTGGTGGACACGCTGGAGGGAAGGGATGCCATCCAGAGGGACCTGGACAGGCTTGAAATTCAGAAAGGTCAAGTGAAAGGTCCTGCACGTGGGTCGAGGCAATCCCCAAACCCATGGCTAATTCAGGGTTGTCTTTGCAACATCCAGATGCATTAACTCTCAGCTGCAAATGGGAATGGGAAAGGGATTATGGAGCGCATTCGCCTAGGAGTCTGGACAGATACCTGGGAAGCTGCTGGATAGCAACAGCTCCAGTCAGGAAGATAATAAAACATTTTTCCTGAGGATATGATATTTAAGAGAGTATTTGAAAGTTTGTTTTGATTAGTTGCGGTATAACTGGTGTATTTAATCCAGTTACTGTTTGAAAGCTTACACTTCAGATGTGAAGACCATGTCTTACTGAAAGGTCTTAATAAAAATCTCTTATAATTGCTATATTTATTAATAATTAATTACCAATTTATTTCTTGGTGCACACTTGGGGTAAAGGGGAAGGAACAGAAACCCCATGAGAGAAAGATGAATTATTTCTTCCTTGTTAAAGTAATAGCTTTCCTTGCAAAGGAGCTGGCAGGGATTCCTCTTGAGTGATGTCTTCAGTGAAAGCTGCTTTCTGTAAATATTTGCATTTTGAAAATGTTGTTTCTAGTTCTAGCAAGACTTGAGGACAGGTTGGAAAGCAGAAGCCCTTCAAGGGAAGGAAAGAGGAAAATGAAAGATGTACTCAGCCCTGTATGGTACAAGGGCTAGAGACATAGTAAACTTGGCGCAGCAGATCTTGCATGGTTAAGGAAAATTTACTATTAAACACAACACTAAGCCAAATACTCACGGAAGATCATTGATTTATGGTATGTTCTTACAAAAAACCTTCCAACTGCGTTGTAATTTTTCGTCTGTTGTACTTGATAAGGAGTGGGTGAACGTAATCATTCACTGGTCTTAAAACAGTACGAACCCAAAAGAGTCCTTGGTTCCTTATGTTCCTGTGGCTTCTCTTGGCTGTGTGTGATGTGCATCCTCAGAGAGCACCCACAGAGGTTTCAGGTCTTGGTTTTGTACTTTTAAGTGTGGATATGTAATAGATGAGAAAATAAAATTGCAAGTGTTAGTCCAAATTTGTATAGTCCAAATTTTAATATTACTGTCCACCCACCCCTCTGATTTCTTTTTTCTGCTGTGCTAGAATGTAAAGGTGAAATTCATCTTTCTGAATGTTAAGCCAGCCTAAAGGTAGGCGCCTGCTCTAGGTTATCTCTCCAGAGCCGTGTTTTAGACAGGTGTAGAGGAAACAACCAGGGAGCTGTCAGTTCCTTGTATTTTTGTTACCCTTTATGGGGATGGAAAGATCCATTAATGAGTGTATAAAGTACCCAGCCAAACTAGATTAAAGCAGTAGTTCTTAGACAGCTGAAGTTGACAGTAATTCTGCTCTTAATATTTGCAAAGTTTTTATTAGAGAATTCCGAGTTTTTGTAAAATGTGAATATTCCTGGTATTGTTCTGTTAAATGGGAATAGATTAGATAGATTTGCACATTCCTACATTTTCCTTAGTGAGCTGTCTTGTTTTCAGACTCAAATTTGACGAAAGAATTCAAGTTTTATTTAGAAGGTGAGGCAGTATCATCTTGTCTCTTCAGGATCTCCAAGTCCAGTGTGTAATTGTAACCATCTCTGCAGCATTTCTCTTGATGTCTAGCAGTGAGCTGGGAGAGGGCTGGTTACCTCTCCTCCCTCCGCCAGCCACGTGGATCTGACATACAGAACACCTAATGACAACTAATTGCAAACTCCTGCAAGGAGCAAAAGAGTTTTTCTGTTATTCAGGAGTGTTTCTTATCTTCTGTGCGAAATGCTTATCAGGTCAAGCTAGGTTTTAGTTTAAATAATTTAAAATGCAGTTGGAAGATGAGAATTTTTTTGGAAATGTATAGATTTAGGGCTCCAGTGGAACTTAAGAGTGTGTGTCAAGAGTGGTAAAAGAATGTAGACAAGGGAAGCGGGTGTTTCATTTGTAAACCTGAATTTATACTGAAATAAAACTGTATTTCAGGTGTGGATCCATCCCTGCAAGCAGAGAACAGAGTCCCAGGCTCTTCACAAGCTACCGTTGGTGTATCTAAACAGCAGAAATCCCGTTCTACCAACTCGAGGGACGAGCGTTTCCGATCTGGTAAGGAAAAGAACATTAAGCTAAAACATCAGGTGTCTTAAGAGGAAAGTGTAGCAGTCAAGTAGTACCTCCTCTTAAAGAAAAAGTTGGAAGTGCTTTGGAAGAAGGGAAGAGCTAATGAATATTTTTCAAATAGCTTTTTTGTATTTCTATATGTTGAATCCAAATGGAGGAAATGCTAGGAGGGAAAGAATTGTAGATATGCCTTCTGACGTTTTTCTTATTGTGAGTTTTACACCATCCTTTACAATTGTCTCTTGTTTGCTTGATTGGATTTCTGGTCTCTAGAACAGTTATTTAAACATTTAGAAGACTACAGCATGTGGGTTGTGGGGATTTTTTTGCTTCGTTGGTTGGGCTGTTTTGTTAAAGGAATGTTACAGGATTATCATTTACTGGAGCTCACTTTCAAATATTTCCTGGTTTAAAGCAAGTGCACAAAAAAGGGAAATGTCACAATGGATATTCTACTTAATTTAAATGGACACCACTGTGACAAACTTGTTTTGGAAACTTCTGTGAAAATATCAATATCCTCATTGCATCCTGTTTCCATTGTTACTTTTCAGGTGGTTGAAGTACACAGTTTCCCTGTGAAATTCCTTGTCACAATAGTGAGAAAAGGCAGGTGTTGGGAAGCTTTTCTCTCCTAAATACCTTTGGACTTATAGCGGGAAATTTTTCTGATTGTTTTCCAGGGTAATTTTATCTCTTGGGTTTGGGGATGAGAAGTGCAAGTAACGACATGCACTGTGCATCCTTAATATGTTGTTGATCTTGTGTCACTTTGCTTTGTGACTGCTTGGGCATAGTGGTTATTGCATCATATTTGCATTGCTGACAGTTAAAACCTTGCTCCAGAAATGAAGCTGATGTGCCTGTGTGGGTTCCTTATGAATAACGGAAGGATGAATGAGACTTCTTAAATGTTCAGAGGATATGTATGGACTCCTGGGAAAGATGCATGTATTCAGCTACATGAAGAAGAAACTTGTGAATGGCAGGGAAGATTACACAGTATCAAAATTAACTATATGACGTGTTTAAGAGTATACAAAAATTGGCCATTTAAATTTATTTTTGCATTTCAAATGTATCGTCGATATAAGTCTACTGGTGAATATATACCAAAAAACCCCAGATTTAGTGATTGAATTACAGCTATGATTTCAAAGTTACTTTGTGACCAAGTAGATTCCAAATAAATTATAAGGAGAGTCATGAATCTGATAGAAATGAATTCCTTTAAAATAGCGTCTGACGTTAAACTAACAGAAATGAAATTTGCAAAAAGAGCACAAGTACAAGAGGGGAATACATGGGGACCGTTAGCGGAGAGAGCTAGAAAGGGTCTAGAGCAATATGCTGTATAAATGGACAATTTTCCTGTCTCGGAGCCTCAGATGTCCTATTTAATTTGCACTGAGGGTACTTTAAAAAGCAGAGAAAGACAATAAGAAGCAACTGTTGCCGTGTTACTGGTGTTCTTTGGGGGAAGTTTGGCATTGGGCTTGTTAGTCTTAGAGTGCAAGACATGTAGAAGTGGGTGGATGTTAACAAGTTCAGCTAGCATACTTGCCACGTAGATGTGGCTTTTAAATGTTAGTCTGACTGTCAGTGCTGATTATCCGTGCTTCCTCTCTTCCTAGAGTTAATATTTCTGTGACCTTGTTTTTAAAGTTCTTTAAATCGGCTTTCAGTGATTCTGAAGTACTGCTAACAGTCTTGTCAGTCTAGAGCTTAGCCGATGATTTTACGTCTCCATTTGAGTGTTTCTGAATAACCCAAAGTGTTCAGGCAATCTGGGCAGTGGGCAGTTCCTTAAGATGAAGCTTGATGGGCAGGCACCTCAGTTTATTTCCTGTACTTCCCACTAGCCAGTGCCAAAACCCCAGGGGATAGTTCATGTGGACTGCCACGTCCATCTGTGGTTTCCCATTACTGCTTCACTAACTCGCGTTGCGCTGGAAATTCTTTCCTAGAACGTGTTCTTCACTTTGAGATTTAGACTCTTCGGGGAAAAGTTCTTAGTTGCAGCACATGTGATTGGATTTCTTTGTCCCATTAGTGATATATGGCAAGGCTTAATGTGTCAAAACCAAATAGTTAGGTGGTATCAAAACCAAATAGTGATGGTTTTGCTTGACTTAGTTGAAGTTAAACGTAGTTCTATGCAATTTAGCATAGATATAGCTTTCAGAAGCCAGTGTCTTTTCCCCTTTTGCCTTCCTAATTTTTAGAAAAAAAAATCCTCATATTTGTTGCATTAGTGGCTCTCATTTTTATCTCAATCTAGAGGTAGTCCAAAAGAAAAATGCAAGGTGTTTGTTGCATGTGTTTTTACTCTTTGAAAGTATTACTACTGTGATTCTAATAGATGTTGAATCATCCAGTTTATTCAAGTCTGAAAGCGCTTCACATCAGTGCTGATGCTCTTTTTCATGGCTACTCGTGCTGTGAGATTTAGGTATAGGTACAGCATGAAGAGAAACGTTGACAAGATGTCTCAGAAAATGCCAGTTACTGCAAAGTACTTCCGCTTTGTTCCTCCCAATATTTTGTCATAAAAAGAGTCAGTTTTGCTTCACAAAGCAGTCCAAATTTGTGTGAGAATCTAAGTATGCTAAAGGCATTTTCTGCCTAAAGAAAAGGTAAGGTGTCTGCCACCACCAGCTTGAAATGTTGTGACCACCTTAAATTTCCCTATACGTTGCCACATGTTACCTGTTGTGAAGGATAAACAGCTTTAGATTATAATTTTGGGCACTATTGCATCTTTTATCAATCACATGCCTTATTTATTCTTTACGCTTTTAGGGAGCAGAGGGTGTGGTGTTTCTTCTTTTTTTTTTTATTTCCTTCCAGCTTTTATTTCTTTTTTTCCTTTCTTTGCTTCTCGTCAGTTCTGCTGCGTCTTTTTCAAGAGCAGCTGATGAGGGTGGAATGCAACTTCTCATAGAATAAAACCTCTTTCTGGAGCAGTTGCAGTTATTTTAGAACCAACAACATAAATTACTTAAGCAAGCGAAACAATTTTGCCTTTTTATGCCATTAATCTGCCATTTACTAGCTGTAAGCACACTTTTTTGTGGTTCCCTAGAGTTGTTTTCTGTTTAAATCAACTATGATTTTTATCACCTACAGATTTTTGTCTTCAAGCAGCAAATATTACCAAAAAATTTCCAACAGTGAATGCCATCAATAAATAACTGCAGGCTACTGAATTACCGAAGTGTTCCCAGAACAGCAGTTAACATTACCGTGCTTTAACTAGGTTTTTGTTTTGTTAAATAGTGACAGTGGGATAGAAGCAGTGAGAAATGCAGAGACTTTGCAAGCGTTCATCTGTGATAAGGAGCAAGACCCTCGTCCCCTCGATCTGGAGGACGCTTGGTGATGGGTGTATTGCTGTTGCTGCTGGCTTTTCTTTCAGAGAAAACGGTGCCTGCTCCTGTGTTCAGTCCTGCTGCTGCCTGCTTTAGGACAAGAACACAAATGAGTTTGCTGGTAAGCCTTTAGGGTGTCTGAAAAAGCTTTCCAGGCAGCTGTAATTTCTCTTTTCACTCTTTTTATGTTTATTGCTCTTCAGCCTGCTGGATCTAGAGTTGTAATATACAGCATGCTCTCCCAGCTGGCCTGGAACAGGATCCGGAGATGCATCTGGGGAGCTGCGTCAGATGAGGACCAAGCCTGCTGAGTGCGCGGGGTGATGCCTGTGCAGCAGCGTGCAATATACAGCAGCTCCTTCTTCATGTGGTAGAGCTTGATCCTACACTCATCCTCTGTGTTCTACCAGCCTTCCTGGAATCATACTAGTTTTGATTTTTTTTTTTAATTTTTTTTTTTCTAGTGGAAATCCTTGTCTCAGAGATGCAATCATATGGGACACTAGTCTGCAGCAGCCTTTTGTTAGAGGCAGACACTGCTGGTTGCTTTGGCTGCTAGTATTTGGAGATCTGTGAGCAGTGGGGAAACTGGTCGACCTTTGAATGCCATTTTTTTTCTTCAAACTGTAGAAATTCTTCCTCCTCTGCCTAAGGCAGGAGCAAGAATAAGAGTCTGACAAACAAGAAGAGGCTACAAACAGGAAAGAAAAATGCTCTTCTAATAGCTGGAGGGTTTAGGGTGTAGGAGTTTATGTGATTTATAGTCCACAAACTATTTCTTAGTTTTCCTCCCCCATCCTTTTTTAGGGATATGTAGAAGGAAAGAAAATGAGAATAGGTACAGAAAATGGAAGAGTAGATTATGTGGTTTACTACAACAGAGAAAGAAGAAAATGTTTTCAATCAATAGTAAATGGTTCTTAATAAGGTGCAGAAACATAAAACTATTTTTTCAAGGCTTTATCGTCTTCTTTTGGGTGGCAGCATATAGGAAGAAATGTTTTCTGGTGAGGGTGGTGAGGCAGTGGCCCAGGTTGCCCAGAGAAGCTGTGGATGCCCCATCCCTGGAGGGGTTCAAGGCCAGGCTGGATGAGGCTTTGAGCAACCTGGGCTAGTGGGAGGTGTCCCTGCCCATGGCAGGGGGTGGAACTGGATGGGCTTTAAGGTCCCTTCCAACCCAAACCATCCTGTGATCCTGTATGTTTGTTTTTTTCTCACTTTGGTATGGATATTCTTCATGTTAGTAAGATGCTGGGTTTGCTTGTTCATCTCTTTCCATGTTCACTGTTGTGTTCCCTGTTCTCATAAATATGACATAATGCAAATCACATTTGATCTGATTTTAATGACTATTTAATCCTCAGAAAAAAACTGAAGTCCACAGTTCTTACATGTTAAATTAGTTTCACAGTAAATTTTTAAGAATTTAGTAGTAGACAGTGCTACAAAGCTTCTTTTTGTAATTCTAATACCCAATTAAACTTTAATTTACAGTAATTTCTGAATTTTTGTACCCTAAATATTCTGCTTTTTAAAAATTATTTCATTCCTTCTATTTTTTTTAGTGAAGTCTGTTTCATCGTGTGCATAATGTAGAAAAGATCTTAAAGGAAATGTGGAATAGGAACAAAGCGTTCCAGGGAAGTGGAACAGATTACTTAATTTATTTGGCTGATAGAGGATGGTCCTATTCCGTTCTTATCCAAGGACGAGATATTAAAAGAAAAATTTCAAGCTGGAAATAGAACTTAATGAGTACAGACGGAACTGATGAGTTAAACCAGTGCTATAAAACGAAAAGATGAAACAGAATAAAAATCTGTCCTGACTGTCTTCTGGTTGCATTTTTATCATTTTCCAGGTTTTTGGGTGGGACTAGGAGGGCTAGAGGAGGAGATGGTGCTAGTTTTGCCCTTGCTTGCTGCCACAAATGTGACCTGTCCCACTTCACTTTTGTGCCTCAACACACCCTGGCCTCAAGCTATTCCTTTTCATTCCCTAAATACACTACTAACTAAGAATGCTTTCATATGCAGAATATAAATATTGTGTGTTACTTTTCTCTTTTGAAAGACCTTTTCTGGAGGAAAAAACCTTATGTTCACCTTCTTCCTACCTGTTAATGTGAAATAAAAATATCTTCTAAATTATATATAGGCATGGTTGAAGTGAATGTGTCTCATAGACAGCATCTTTTTTTAAAAAAACGCGCATCTTGGTTTTGACTGAAAGTTCTGCTGTAGAGCTGTGTCCTGCAGAATTGCCCCTAACTTTTAAGGCTGCAAAAAATAATATTTGATTTAATAATATTCTCAAGTCTATGGATAGCATTAATGCTCTTGGTGCATCTAAGTAACACGTCAAAACAAATATATTGAGTACTGCTTAAACTTTTTGGAGTTTTGTGATATTAAGATATTTGCTTCTGGGTATCCATGAGAATAAACTTCTGTGGTGGACATTTGCAAAGAGGGGGAAGTCCAAAACTAAACTGTGGGAGGAACCAAGACTTAACAAAAAGAAGCATCCCAGATGTGGGGAAGGGAGGCATGGAGACACAGGGAGAGGGTAATGAATTTTTAATTCATAAAACATCTATTAGCAGATCCTTGCTGTGAGGGACAGCAGCAAAAATCTGACATGGTGCTCAGTATAAATTTTCCCCTCATAACAGCCTTGTCCTTAAGCCTCGCAGGTTGGCTGCACAAAAAGTTCTTGAGACAAGCATCTACCTAGTAAATTCCTGAGCCTTGTAAGAACACACAGGTGGTATAGGATATTTGCATATATATGTTTTAAATACAGCATTGAATAGATTATCTGGGGTGAGCTGCAGGCTTGAAAATTGACATTGTTACTGCAACGACCTAGGTATTGTCTAGGACCATGCGCAAAGGGCTTATTTTGATTTTTCTAATCCATTTGGCCAGGCTGAAGGAAACAGTTTGTTTCTCATTTGGACCTGTGACTAAGAAAAGCAGCTTCCTGATTTTTGGTTGAGTGGATTGTTTTGTTTTCTTTTCTGGCATTTCTTTTAAAGGCGCCGTGCTCTTCCAGTCCTGGGGTTTCCACTTGCTTGTCTGGTGGTGTCTCTTTGATCTCACGTATCGCAGTAACTCGCACTGTGTAATCAGGGACCAAAAGTTAGACCTGAAGTACAGGGTGTGAATGTGCTTGAGGGGAGGGCGGATTTTCATGGGTGGAAATGGAACAGTTTTCTTCTAACATATAGGAGAAGATGTCAAGTTAGTCTGTGGTGATTTTGCTCTGATTTACTTAAGAATAGAAGTTCTGGAAGAAAGTCATTGTAGTTTTACACTGGCTGGCAGCAAAACTCAATGCTGCTTGCTCACCCTCCTGACTCTCCCCCGCCTGGAGATGGGGGAGAGAATTAAAGGGGTGAAGGGAAAAGGGACTTGTGGGTAAGATAAGAACAATTTAATAACTAAACTACAATAATATTGGAAGTAAGGATGATGATGATGATAATAGTATATACAAATGAGTGATAGACAGGGATATTGCTCACCACCCGATGACCAAAGCTCAGCCCATTCCCAGCCAACGATACTGGAGCAGGGAGAGTCCTGAAGGTGAAATCCCAGAATGGATATAAGAGCCCAAGTATCTGAGAGACCAAGATGACCCTGAGAGAGGGGTGACCCAGAGGGAGACAACCCAGAGAGAGCCCTTCTGGACAGAGGCTCACCTCTCTCCTGGCCATGCCGTGCATGATATGGAACAGACCATCGGCCAGTTGGGGTCTCAGTCCTAACCCTGAGGTCGAATCCTGGGCTGGTCACTGGGGCTGTGCTCCCTCCCAGCTTCTCCTGCCCCTGCAGACACGGGCACAGCAGAGAAGCTGGAAAGTCCTTGAGTGTCCTGGCAGCAGCTCTGCCCATCAGTGTGTGATCAGCTTCTCCTCAGCACAGACCCAAACAGCCTCACACTGCTGCTGGGAAGAAAGTTAACTCTGTCCCAGCCCAAACCAGGATAGTCATCAACAAATATCTGTCATTAGAGTTGATTAGAAATATATTGCATGAAACCTTCTCTGGTGAGGTCATGCTTCTGAGTTTTTGGGCAGCATTTGTAATCTGTTTTCAAAATGGAGAATTGAATAGTTATCCCCCAAGGGTCAGGTGTTTATCCAGTGCATTGGGACACAGCTGCCTTTGGAAAGTGTTTTGTGCCAAGGCTTCCTACAGGTTCCCATCAATGTGCTGTGCTTTGCTGTTTCGTAGCCTTTCATTCTCTGCGATGCTCAATACTCTCTCCCAGTTTTCATTAAAATATATACTGATTATATTATATTATAAAACCATAAAACATGGAGCTTTACCTGTAGTCATCATCAAGGTTAATCCCTATAGGCATGGAGCAGAGAAATTCCCTTTTTTATATATGTGAGTTGTTTAAGTGTGTGTATGTCGCATGTCTGAGTTTCGTACCTACAAGGCATCAGCCTGTTGCATATTTGCAGCCTTAGATGGATACTTAGTGAAAGGACTCATCTGATTTTCAAACTGAACAGTTTCTTTTTGTAATTCTTGTATAGCAGCTTCCAAGTAAAAGAAACATGGTGAGACAAATGCATAATCACAGT
This sequence comes from Pterocles orientalis, assembly GCA_011057875.1. NCBI lineage: Eukaryota > Metazoa > Chordata > Aves > Pterocliformes > Pteroclidae > Pterocles > Pterocles orientalis. The sequence continues at coordinate 746,525 of WKFP01014924.1, read as the reverse complement.
ACTTGCTTTTTGGGCCGTTTGTGGCTATGTGTAAGCGTATACATGTTGTACTTGTTTTTCAGGAGTTTGAATCTTAGGTTATAGGTTAAAGTATATTTTTGGTCTGCCGCATTTCTCCTTGACATCTGTTCACTTCTCGTAAGCTTCCTTTCTACGTAAGTTTTAGCTTTTGGCACCATTGAAATATATGTGTCAAAGAGAAGAATCTGCTGAAGGCAATTTAGAATTATTTGAATACATTAAATTTTGTCTGCAGTGTGGTCTTGATTGAATACTAAATTCCTCTTTAATCTCAGTTTTGGCTTAAAAGTAAGAAAAGTTAAAATCTATCCTATGAGTATATTAGGGTAACTTTTGCTTTCAGGAAAGTGAAAACAGTTTGTATCTCTTCCCTGCTGTGTCATAGATACTTAGCCTTTCCATTCTGTTTTTTCGTACTTGCATTCTTTTGTGAGAGCTTCAAGTATGCATTTTTCATTTCTTTTCCCATTACAGTTTTTGAAGGAGGAGCAGTCCCATCCTGTTGCCGGCTTACAGTGTCTGCATTGAAATTTCCACCAAAAAATGAAAATAAATCATAGCTCAGAACTAATGTGCTAACTATTCTGTAACTTCAGTGTTGATTTTCAGGGTGTTCTTCCTAATGATACTTGCAAAGCCTTTTCAAGCTGATTTCATGGGGAAAATATGTCAACTTGACCCTGCTTGTATCTTCCCTTCACTTTTGAAACCATTGCTTCTGAGCTGAGTTTGAGTGGGAGGCAGGCGTAGTTCCCTAGTCCCACTAAACACCCTTGAAGGAGAAACAGTTGATAAAATTGTCACAGCTTCAGAATTGAAAACCATGTTACTGTAGTTTAGCTTTGGAGCTTTCAGCTCTCTGAGAAGTGCTGAGAACCTGCTCTCGCAAGCTAAGCAACTAGGCTAAAAAGGACTAACGCCGTAAGGGCCAATCATGTGCAACTCAGCCTTTGGATTTGAGCTGTCAAAGATGGCATTGATGCTTTGTGGTTTTTAGAAAGAAATACTGATTAAACTTAAACTCTTAACCTTTTTGTTTTGTTCTGTTTTTTTTGTATAGATGTCCATACTGAAGCAGTACAAGCAGCACTCGCAAAATACAAAGAGAGAAAAATGCCTATGCCTTCAAAAAGACGGTCTGTTCTTGTGCACTCTTCGGTAGAAACGTACACACCTCCAGGTATCTATTGAGTTAACATATGTAAATCTTGCCAGGTGAGCCTGATAACAAAATACAAAGAGCAAATGCTTTGTTCTGCTAAGTTGTAAGTATGTTGCAAGAAAATACTTCTATATTCATGCCTGTATTTCCATACAATCAGGTATTAGTTGGATTTGTTCTTTGATGTCTTTCCTCAAGATTTTTAGTGTCTTGTCTAGAGATACTCTAGCTGCTAAAGGTACCCTTGAAAGCACTAACAGAGCAAGCAGTTGCCCTTTATGTATCAAGTATGTTCTCTTACGTAGTGTCTCCCTTGGAAGGAGATAATCTTGGCAAGCGTGTCAGAGCTGTAAATACCTTATTTGACATTGCATAAGATTCTTTTTTTAAGGGTTGAAGAAAATGCCAGAGCGTTAACTTGCTGCATTAGCTTGCAGAATGCTCGTCTGATGGTTTCAACTGCAAGCAACTTAAAACATTCAGAAAATCCTATGCTATACTTGTTCAGATTGTTTAGGTCAGAACATTTTTTTCAGGGGAAAAAGAGTAATCTTCTTGTTGTCTCACAATGAATTCTGTAGAGGTAAAGAAAATCTTTCTCCAGATAACATGTTGTACTAGCAAGCCAAGTGTTTTGGAGCAGTGTCTTGTGTACAAAGAAGAGGAATTTCCCTAAGCTCTTAAACTTTCAATGACATACTCTTGTCCTTTCTAATGTGGCCCAGGAGTAGAAGCACACTGACCTCTAGTGCTCTTCTCCATCAATTCTGTTTCTTATCCCCCTTCTGTAAAAGAGCAGGTCTGATGTGCTGCTCTCTTGCTTCCTGGGCTATATTTTTTCTTTCTGTTCTTCCCATTTAGAGGAAATTCCGCTTTTCTTTGCTAATTACACACTTTTGTATATTGTTTTTGTGGGTTATCCAGTTATTTTATTAGTTAATAAATAGTAAGCTGCTTCTGTAGCCTTATATATGGTCTTTCTTCACCCTTATGTTTTTGCCTATAAGATATGTTAAGGTATCAAGCATTCTCATCATGTTACTTTTCTAGTACTTCTATACTCAGAAGTCAACGAGGTCAGCTGTTGCAGCAGGGTGGTTATCATGCTCTTAAATTTTCTTCCATACGTGTTGGTTTTTGTGTCAAAGTTGTTACGCATTGCATAAATCCTGGAGAAAATTAATGTGTAACAACCATCTGTATACTAAGGCTTTGGGAGAGAGGTTTCTGTTTATAACTCATCAAAGCAATATTCCTTCTCACTCTCCAAAATAAACTGAGGGAACAGTCAGTGGTACATTTTGTGTAGGGTTATGGTGCATTTCTGTCCTTTTCTCTCATTCCCCCAGTGTGACAAATCACTTAGCATGAGACACATCATAAGTTAAGAACATGCCACTGTTCTGTGTAAGATCTGGTGTGCAATAAATAGCTGGCATCCAGAGCTCTGCTGAGAGCAGAGAACAGCTAGGCTTTTGTGTCTCCATTAGCAGTTAAAACTAGAGGGAATCTCCTTCCAGTTTTTTTGAGAGACCCAAAATATCATTCTTTTTTTTGAATACCTTCAGGACAGATTTGAAGCAGCATCCTTGCAGTTACTGCTGAGGGTGAACCTCAGGGCTCTGCACGCTGCTGTGGAGGAGCAAAGTCTTAGGGGAGGTTGAGAGACTCTGTAAAAAAAACCTGAGATGCTGTGGGTAAAATATTAGGTTATGTGATAAAAGCTGGTCTGCATACCTTCACAGGAGTGCAGAGTGGCAGGCGGGGGAGCCCAGATACTACCCAGCTCCAGCTCCTCCCAGCCCTGTCCGAGGAGCCACTGGCCTGTCACAGACCCATTTCCACAAGCCCAGAGGAGCACGGGGGATAAGCAGGCAGGAACCGGAGTTAAGGGCGCTGGAGAAGGGTCACCTTGTCCAGACCCCTCCCGGGGCTGTCGCTGGGCAGCCTCAGCCCTCCCGTCCAGGCATGGAACCCGTCAAGACTAGTCAACACTAGAGCACCGTCTGCACTGGGGGGGGATATGGGACACACTATGGGGTGCAGGGTGACAGTGTTTTTGGCTGCGTGAGACTTGTTGTGGATGTTTAGGACAGGAACCACAGATGGGGAAAGGGGTGGATTTAGGTGATTTGAGGAGGAACAAGTGTGGAGAAAATAGGGGAGTACGAGGATGAAAAGGGCTGGTTATGTATAAATTATACACTTGCCTGGCCGTGCCCTGCGCCTGACCCTGCAGTCTGTCCTTCCCTCCTGTTACACTCCATTCCTAGCACCTCTCCTGGGTGAGGGACTCTATATTCTGTGTGCACGGGGTGGCTGAGTCTGTCAGGCTGTGCAACCAAATGGAGCAGGGCTGCAGCCTCAGGCTCATACGTCCAGGGGCCGGCCACTGGGGAGACCAGCATCCAGGGATTGCTGCTGGGCAGTGTCCGAGCCCAGCTGCTGGAGGGATCCGCGTGGTATGTGTGCGTATGATCTCCATCCTGCTCAGCCAGAGAGGGGAGCAGGAGGAGCCCATGGGATCTGCCAGTGTGTGCATGAGTGGTTCTGTGTGTCTGTGCTGCTGCAGGGTGTCATCTAATAACATGCCTGCCCAGGTGGTTAGCAGAGAAGACAAGGACACTCACACTGGGCTTTAGCAGGATACAGAAGCACCCTAGCTAATATATTCTGAAAGAAGAGTTGAGTGTCTCTGGGATCTGTCGTGCTGTTTCCAAGAGAAGGTGACTTGTTAGGAGATAGCTTTATAAGAGAATGGGCCATTGGATGAATTCTGTATCATAGGAGATCAGACTGTTCAAAAATAGTCTGTGGACTTGCTTCAACTATATCATTTCACAAAATAATTGTCTTTTTATGGGCCTGCCTTTATTTGGAAAGTTAGCTCAGCCAAAAAGATCTGAAATTGCAAAGAACCTGAGTAGTGCTGAAGCATCTAGTTTTGTCTTGAGCCATTAAACCACTGCCTTAAAATTCTTGTATTGGCAGAAATAATTAATGCAATTAAAACCAGGTTTTCTTAATAACTGAAATTGTTACAGTTTCTGTCAGTCACCAAGAAGATAGCATCACATTCTAGTCGCAACATTAAGTTCAAAACCAACTCCTGACTGGCAGTAATGGACCTGCTCTCATCAGTCATCCTTTGAAAAAATTTAATATACTTTTGTTTTCGTCCGATCACATCCTTCCCATACGGTTTTCACGTGATCAGACCTTGAGCTGCAGTCCTGATGCAAGTTTGGTCCAAAGGGTGGTGGTTTCTGTGGCTATCCTGGGCCAGCTCCCAGCCAGGAAGAGCTACAAGCCAAGTACATAGCGTTCTGCTCACAGCACACCGAGAACCGCTCTAACTCTTGCGACTGCCGCAGAGCTGGTTACTGATGGTACCTTGCTACTTTTCTGTTGTAATTTGTTTTGATACTAGAATGGTTTTACTACAGATCCTTCATTTTATACACAGTTAATATTTTACATTTAAAGTCAGGTTTCCCCCCACCCATCTGCTTATGTAAGACATCTGAAAGCTTAGAAATTTTAGAGAGACTTCTTTAAGCTTGTATCTGGATAAGGAGATACTATCGGAGTATGTATTCTTTGAGAAACCTGTTTTTTCTGTAGTTTTATTTCTTACCCTGAAGTGATAGTAGGTTGCAAATGTGAGGTGTTTTTTTTTTTAAAAAAAAAAACCCTGAGTGTAATGCTATCTTGTTCCATATTCCTGGAATTGTCTATTTTTGCTTTTTGCCTAAAAGAAAGGGAAGGTTGTAAGCACTAAGAGGCAGGTTTCTCTCCTTTCCAGGAGCAGATGGAGTCAGCAGCCAAAAAACTACAACCATGGCAGTAGACTAGAAATACCATACAGGGCACAGGCCTAGGAATGGTTATCCACCACAGCTGTAGCTTCTCAAAGATCAAAAATTTCCAATTTTTGTAGTTTTAGACTGTTTAAGAGCAGTCATTCTGAAGCTATTGGAAACACACATATTCTTGAAAAGCAGAAAATTAGGCACCTGGTAACTGAAATTTGTTGCCAAAGATGAGGAAAAGATTTTTAATGTGGCTTCAACAAAATTTATGTGGAATTATACACAGCTGAACAGTTACATGTTCAGAAGATTAAAAAAAAAAAAGAAAGAAAACAAAATTAAGGTTACATCTCACTGTCGTCCAGGATTTCCACGTCTGGAAGAGACTCTAGAATATAGTAATAGACACCCTGTCTTTCAGAAGCTGTTTTTCTGTTCCTGCTGAGCTCTTAATTGGTCTGGTCATTATGCGTGGCTTAAAATGCTCTTCACAAACTGACTGAAGGTGAACTTTATCAGTGTATGGGCAATGTGTTGTTTTAGGAGCTTTCATTTGATTACCTGGGGGAGAACAGGGTGGAGGGAGAATGTAAAGGATCAAGTTCTTGAAATGCTGAAGTCTCTTCAGGAGGGCAAGATTTTTTTTCTGTAACAAGAGTTTCTATTTTTCACTCAAAATCACCAGGGATGTATTTTCTTGATGCTCAAAAAGACCTTTTTATTTCTTTTTGAGTGGATAATAAATATGGAAAGATTGAGTGCCGAAGGGAAACTTCGGGAAGGTTGTAAATAACCAAATGGTAGTTAAAATAGAAGCCCTTTATCAGACTTCTAACAGCAACAAATATACATGTAGGATGAAAAGATGCTTTACTAAGAATTTCTGTGTAGTGCTTGTTAATATCAGTTTATGTGCTTAAAATAGAAGCTTTTAAATTCCTTTTATTCTTAGATTAGTAAGATTACTCTTTCATTTCAACTTTATGGTGCTGTGCTTTTTTAAATAATTAGTTCTCAAAAATTGTTAAAAGAATTGAAAAGCAAAGAATCCCCCCCCCCCAAAAAAAGAATAAAATACATAACAAAAAACATAATGGAATTTATTAGGTGGAATGAGATCCCCCTTACCTCTTCAGAACAGAAAAATTCTTCCAGTGGAATAGTCGTGGTATGCTCACTGGGAATGGTTAGCGAATGTACCAGGTACCTTTAGGTAGAAGCCTTTTTTGAGTCTTATCTCATTCCAAATACAGGAGGTCAATGAAAATGTGCTTCAAGTGTATTCTAGCTATAATGTGTCGAAGTTCTTGCATTAACCTAAAAAATGCCAATGAGCAGAATTTGTGCATGTGAATATACCATTTGCTTAATACATGCATCTCATGTGTAGCACATGAGAACGCTACATGAAGAACATAGAAAAGCTTCATGTTCCCGTCTGCTGGGTCATTCCCACATTACATGCCTGTCATCGTTATTTTAATCACAGACACATCGTCAGCATCTGAAGATGAGGGCTCGTTACGTCGGCAAGGGCGGATCACCTCCACTCCGTTCCAGAGCCATTCCAACGTAGAGCCTTGGCTTAACCGGGTTATTCAGGGCTCCTCCACCTCATCCTCTGCATCCTCCACCTCATCTCATCCAGGAGGGAAACCTGCCGCTGCTTCCAGTACTGCTACTGCCACCGCTGCTGCCGCTGTGCTTGCAGATCTCATGGCACACACCCAGCTAGGTCAGTAAAGAACTGCCTGTGTTGGTTGGAATAAAATAAAATTAAAAATCCCAAAGCAAGGCTAAACACAGAAGTCTTCACCAGAAGATGCCTGTAGATAGCCTTAAAATGTACAATCCACAGACCAGGTATGTATGGTATGTATGTATTTAATTGAAAGCAAACCAGTTGTTCATGAGATCTGAACATGCATTCTTCTTGGTAAAATGCTTGATTTATCAAGAAACTAAAGTTTGGTTTTACTGGATTCCAAAGCAGAATTTCCAGGGGATAATATTTTTGGTGCATGCTTTCCCATCTGCATGTATTTACCCTAGACAATATCAGCTTATGGATTTCAAGGGTGACTCAACTGGTAAACACCCAAAAGACTAGAAAAACATGAGAATCTTTTGGAAAGTTATGAAATCAGAGGTACTGACAAAGCTAGATTTCAAGCTCTTATGTCATTTCTCTTTCCTTTAATTGAAATTTAAATAATGAGTAGTTTGTTATTGTGCAGTGAGAGTGAAAATGTAGAAATACTAGTAAACCAAAATGTAAATGTGAGTTTTGTCTCAATCTCTGTAGGGTCCAGAACTTCAGGTTACTTTTTTTTGTCCTAAAAGGCAGAGCAGTAGTCTTATGCTTTCGGAAGATGTGGTAGGGAGGGAGAAAATATTTTCCACTATGGAAGTGATTTCTACAATGTTTTTGTACACTGTAGTGAAGACTAATAGTGGATTTTTTACGTGCAACAGGTCTGCACTAGTGTTAAACAATGGGAAAGGACCTGTAGGAGAAACAATAACTTCAAATTTATTTTTTTTTTCTCAGAGAAATGGGCTACATCATTAAGTTCTTGTGCTTCTAGAACTACGCAATGGGCATCACGTATGTTGTTCCTGGATGTTTCAGGTTTTGTCAGTTTTAGTGCTCTGCTTACCTGACTTTGTGTTCGTCTGTGACTGTGTGTCTACAAACACTATACAGACAGATTTTTCTGATTTGTTAGAGAGAACAGGTTAGGTCAGATGAGGAAAACACATTGAAATGCTTTCGATTTAACCTGAGTATACAGGCCTCCTTCAGCTGGTCTCGCTGTTGGGTTCAAATTTTGTTGAAAGCCCAATCGTGTACCCTTTAGATGTCCCTCTTCAGATGATACAGAGAGCTGTTCATGAGAGGGTTGATTCTCCACTCTTTGCTGGTTTGCCCGCTGAGTTTGGGGCACCTAACTTAGTTTATAGTAACTGTGGGCTTCAAACGCAACCAACGATTGTAATTTGTGACTGGGTTTTACTTCTTCAGCTTCCTAAAGGTGATTATGAAACAGGGAAGGGAGTACCAACAAACAAGAGGCTCTCTGAAAGAGGATCCTCGGCATCTTCTACATGGCGTAGGTGTTGATGGCAGGATTGACTCATTTTGCTGTGGTCGGCATCCCAGTGCAGGTAGTTTTCTGCAAGTGGAGCTGAGATGGAAAGAGGGAGTAATTTGCTTTGTGTTCTGGAAGGCTCTTCAGAGAGTCTGGGAAAGGTTGTCTATGTCTTTTCTGCTTGTTTTTGCTCCTTCCTCTGTTTTGTACGTGGATCTCTTTATTGTGGAAGCTAGTATGGAGAAGAATTCTGATATCTGAGTTTTTACAAGGCAAAACATTTTTTCCCCAAGCTTGCTTAGTGCTGTTGCCTTAGAAAGCTCTTGCACACTGAAACGTTGGGTTTTCGTTTGTGTCTTAAAGCTATATGCAGCATTTTTCTTTTTTTGTTTTTCTGCACTTCATTAGTATTTCATCTGATGAAGTAACTAGTAAATATAGTTAGAAAGATTTGCCCTTTGGTTAACTTTTGTGGCTTTATTGCTAGTGAAGTTTTTCCTGTTTGTACAGAACAGACCCATCTTATTGCCTTTGAAGAAACCTACATTTTCTTCTTCCCATTTCCAAGCTTCATTATATTTAATTAATTTGCAAAATTTTTTTGTACTTAGTGGATGTAAGAAGGTTGGGATATGTCTACGCCTTGCTTTGGGGACATTTTGGATTTCACGTTGTGGGTTTATAGGAATTGTGTTTAACTCCTTAAAACTAACAAATACCCTTGGAAGGTTAGCCATTATTGTAAGTGTGATTGAAATTTTTAATACAGCTGTAAAAAATGTAACACAGCATCCTGTTCTGTCTAATAACTCAGACCATATAAATACATACCAAATTTCACAACTAGCTTTGTAAGGCCTGTCCATCAAGACTATTTAATCATCAAAATTGTATGCAAAATCAAGGACGTATTACCAGTTCAAAGTCCAGCCTGTAAGCAGCTAAATGTTGGAGGGCATGCAATTGGAGTGGTTTGAAATTTCAATAGGAAATAAATATGCAATTATAATATATATCAAGAAGAAAGTTCAGGGATCATTAAGAGCTGATCTACTAAAAAAGTATTTAGAAAAGTAAAATTTCCTGTGCTTTTGACAAAAAATTAAATATACTTTTGCATAAGAATAACCTTCCTCATTTCTGAAGTGGTTGCTGTATTCCCTCCCATTTCTAGCTTGGTAACATTCATTCATAGAATCACAGAATCACAGAATGGTTTGGGTTGGAAGGGACCTTAAAGATCATCAAGTTCCAACCCCCTGCCATGGGCAGGGACACCTCCCACTAGCCCAGGTTGCTCAAAGCCTCATCCAGCCTGACCTTGAACCCCTCCAGGGATGGGGCATCCACAGCTTCTCTGGGCAACCTGGGCCACTGCCTCACCACCCTCACAGTGAAAAATTTCTTCCTAATGTCTAGTCTAAATTTACCCTCTTTCAGCTTATACCCGTTACCCCTTGTTCTCCCACTACACTACCTGGTAAAGAGTGCCTCCCCATCTCTCCTGTAGCCCCCTTCAGGTACTGGAAGGCTGCTATTAAGTCTCGTCAGAGCCTTCTCTTCTCTTCCATATCATGTCCAATAACAGACATTTTTCATGTTAAAATAATTCATCAGCATGTTGGTCTATAGACTTCCTTGTTCACAAGATTATGAAAACTTAGTTCTTGCATTGCAAACGTTTTTGGTTATCGATAAATACTAATATACATTCACAAAGGATCTTTTTGATTTGTCGTAGAGCACAAAAGAAGAGTTTATTTAATTTCACAGTTAATGTGCTGACATCAGCAATATAAAAGGCATCTTAGGTACCTATTTTAAATACTATGCTGTATTAAAATATTCTGTATTTTGACTATATACTGAATAACTGTTTACAGTTTTGATACGTTGGAGAATTTAAATTTAGCAGATTGTTCCCTTGCAGCTCATTTTCTCCAGCTTGCATTTTCAATGCAGAGATCATACTGAATTCCCAAGCAATAGACTGCAGTATTGGAAGCGCGAGGTTACAGTATTTAATAAAGTCAGATGGGAATACACATTATTTTTAAGCTGTTTGTCTTTCATCCATAAAAGCAAGGGCAACATCTACGTTTTGCTTTGAGGGCTTTTTTTTTTCCTTTACTGTAACATTTTCTTTAAAATGAATAAGCCTAGCAGTGTGTATAGGTTTTTTTTCGAAGTCACCATCTCAACCATGGAGTATTTCCCAGCTGAGCTCTTGTCAGAGTAACTGGAAAAATGGATTATCATGGTATTTGACCCACTGTTGAAAGGCTTAAAAGTACAGTTCCTTTTCTGAAGAGGAAGCAGAGTTATAAGAATGTGTTTTGAACTGCTGTGGCTCTGTGAGCATTTCTACAGGAGTTTTAAGAGTGAGGTGTGTTAGAAACAGTTTCAGATTTTGTTGAGGAGGGAATACAGGCATGAAGCAGTGGCTTGTGGATCCCATTTTGTGTTCTGGCTGGTTGGTGTGGATTTTTTTTTATTATTATTCCAATGCAATTTAATAAACTTATTTTAAATATCCATTTTGGTTGAGTGGTTCCCTAGAGACAAAACAATTGTCATACACAGCCGTCTCTAGGTCTGACCCAACCTCCTGCTAGGGAGGGACCTTTCTAAAGTGTTTGAATCTTCACCCTCAGATTTCCTCCTCAGAGACTACTTTCTCTCCAATGCGTAGCATTTAATTTTCTGTATCATATCCCATATGTTCTTTCTTGGGCCACTGCTCTCTTTCGCATTTACCTCTTGTCTTCTAATCACTAATGGAAAGATACTTCAGTCTAAATCCAATTAACTTTTTTCCTGAAGTCTCTTCAGACTTTTTTTTTTTTTTGACTACTCACCACTTCATTCTTGGCTTTGCCACAGTATATCTAGATGATACAGACTAATTTAGTGGATTCTCATGGGCATATATTAATAAAATGCCTAAATAACTAACTGAAGCTAATGAGATTTTTATCTGAGCATAAATCCTGAAAATTGAACTTATTCCTTCTACGTGCATGGAAAGAATTTTGCCTTCTCAATGCAGAATTGGGAGGGAGAGTCAGTTCTCTGCTGTAGATGAAATAGCTGTGGACAGGTCCTAAGGACCCCTGCCATTTCCCTTCTATGGTGAGAGTCGTTAATTTTTGTGAAACTTGGCTCTGAGGTACTTGTGAGATACGTAAATGCTGTAGATTAGCACCTCCATATATAGCCTTTTTTTGTGCTTATTTTCAGTCATGAATGATTGTTAGTGGTTTTTTGTTTCTTTTCTGAGGCTGTTATTTTGTGTGTGATTTCTTTGAGCTGTTCCCAAGTGCGCAGCTTAGAAGTTCCCAAATAGCTTCTTACCTTAGATTATTTTCTGAGCATTTAATTGCAGAGCTTTTGTATTTCAAACATCCGCCTCATACCCATGGGTGGAAGATGGCTTTTTCCACAGAAGAACATGCACGGTAAAACCTGTATCCATTCAGCATTTCAACTTCTGCGCTATATGCACAGCTTCTGGCCCGTATGTGCACCAAATCTCATATGTGTCAGTCTCTTGTCCTCTCATTTGTTATTTTTGTACTTGTGTATACATCACCTGGAGCGTACATTTTGAGTCACCTTAATATTGAGTGATGACAACTTCATCCACAGGAATGCCATTTGGGGACCTTCCACTGATGAAGCCACACTGCAGATACATCCCTAATTGTACTTCTTGCTGCTGTATTCAAGGAGTGGAAGGTTTAGACATTGATAACCCCTGCAGGGTTTCTCATTTGAGAAGTAAATTGTGGCTAATATTGCAATAATGGCAACCAGGTACATTTGACTCTGAATCATTTCTGTGATTTATTTGGATGCTACGTGAAGTCCATGTTTTGGGACTTTGGTTAAGCAAAGGACAAAAAACAACCAAAAAAGCAACTCAAAAAGTATACAGGACACAGTGAGAGCCTTCTGTTTACTCTGAATAATACATGGGCTTTCTATACACCTTGTAAAGTAGTTACACAGGTCACTTTTACACATACTTGTCACCTTTCCTCCTTACTGGTTCCAGCTGAGGCATTTGTTAGAGATGTTAAGTGATGCTTTGTCCTTCTTGTACCTTACCCACATGAAAGGGATTTATGGTCCTTGCTTAGTACCCAGCAAGATAGGTCTTTGCAGTAGAGAAGCTGACATTGCGGTGATGCCCACTGGAAAGTATGGGAATGGATTTCATTTTTTCTTCTCGTGATTCTTCTAAAACCACTTAGAGCTGTACTGATGGCTTGTATGTCAACTCTGGAAATCTGTGAACAGAGCTGTGAGCACTTGTTATCTTAGTGCTAATCACTTCCTCAGCATGACTGAGGTAATGTATGTATTTCAAAGCACTGCCTAGATCTCCCTGGGCTTTGAGATTTTCTGCAGGATTTGTGGCATGCTGAGGTCCTTCAAGGAGTATCACTGCAGAGCTGCGTGACCCCAAGCAGTTCCTCCGGCCCAGTGCAGGAGCATGTTCTTAAGCTCTTCCCTGTTGCGCTCCAGTGTTTCCTCATTAGGATTCTGAATATTTCAGACCTCCAGTTGTTGTTTTTCCATATTGAGCACTTCTAGATGATGCCATCTCCTAACCTGGGATTCCATTCAAAACCGTTCCATAATCTAGGTCACAATTTTGGAATTATGGTTCCCCCTCAGCATTGTTCTGCGGCATGGAAACGGGGTGCAGTTCCAAGCAAAGCAGGCTTTCGCCTCAAGGTTGTTACGAGGTTGGTTCTCAAGCCTCTGTGAGTATGTGAGGATTTGAGAACTGCCCTGCTTGCCCTGTGTAAATATACATTATAAAACTTAAGTATCTATTGCTTGTAGCGCACACCATTAAAGTGAAATAGCATGTTGTGTCTGACCACATCATGCCTTGGAAAACCCTGTGTTAAATCTATATCTGTTGTGAGCAGTGTGTGTGTTGACACCTACACCGCAGGTTTTTTTGAGTGTTACGGGCACCCCAGCTGTTCTCATTGATGGATGCCCCAGTGCAGAGTATACTGTGTCTGTACCACAACAGAAACAGGAAGGTTTTACCTACAGACTGTTAAAAACAGGTGGTAAGAAAAGCTGCTAAAGGAAAACCAGGACTGGTATTAGAACCTACAGGTGACAATTTTTAAAATCAGCAGTTACTTTCCTCTGAGGGAATCTCATCTCTTCGTGTCCATCCTCAAGATGTGTTCAGACCCAAGTGCACTAACTTTGCCACCTTAAGTCTTAATCTGTGTGTCTTCCTCTTATAGCCTGCAGAATGTAGATAAGTGCCTCATGTTATCCTGGGGCAAAAGTTCCCTTTTTTAAACCTTATGCTTTTGGCCCTTTCTCTCCCTATGAGCAGACCAGGCATTCCAGTTTTGTGGCGACACTTGGGGTGCCTGAGAGATGCGAGACAGGCTTTCTTTGTAGACTTGTGTTGTTTACACGTGATGAATCTCCTTGCTTCACCTTGAAGTGGTAGAGTGACCCACTGCTCTCTATTTGTGAGAATTTGTTTGGATCCCTTTGAAAGCTGGAATAGCTCCTGGAGAAACACGACATTTCCTTTCACTATTCCCCCTGTATCTTGAAGATTTTGGTTACAGGTTGATTGGAGAAATCAGAGTTTTGTTAGAAACACATGAGAAAGCACCAAGAATGCTGTAAGAAGCAACTGTGGATATATTGATAAGATGACTGACGAGCTCCCGTATATGTCTTCCATTCCTACAGATAACCACTCTGCACCTCCAGATGTAACCACTGGCCTGGTGGAACATTTACATCATGAGCGTCCGCAGGTAGCATCAGTCCGAGGAGTTCCCAGAGGCTACAACAGCAACATTTTGGAAACTGCAGATGGTGATTGTCTTGTAAAACTCCTACCTTTCAATCTATGTTTCTTTTTCGGAATAAGCAAATGCATAACTGAGCTTGGCACCGTGTCTTGTGCTGTGTGCCTGCCCCTCCAAAGCTTTGCAGAAGTATGGTGTGTCTGTCTACTGCAGGAGAGGAAACTGCACTGCATTTCCTGCATTCTGCTGGTGGGAGCCATGTCCCCATATCTGTAGTTTTCTATCGTAAAAGGCAATGTAAGCCTTTCAGTCCCACATTTTAATTTTAATATTGCCTTAGAGCTTTAGGTTTAAATAAATAAAAGCATACACATTTATATTTAATTTAAAAATATATATAATATATACAGATGAAAATCAGCATTCGACATGATTTTGTGATTATTTTTTGCTAGCCCTGTAAAATATTGAAAGAGTCACTTGTTTTTTCCAAGCATTCTCACACTTTCAGAACTGAATGAATGTTAAAATGTAGCAAAAATTTCTTCAAGAAAAGAATATTCTTCAGGTTTGTATTGGAATCTCATGAAGGAGTCATGAAGGAGTAGTTTGAAAAGGGAAATTAAAGTTTGAGAAGGTCTGTGCAGCAGCCAGGTAGCTAAGAAGCAGCATTGGTTTAAAACAAATCTGTGGTTGAAACTGTTGCTGATTAAAGCTGTTTTTTTCCAAACAAGCTGCTCATCTTGAATGACTCCTCCACCTGAAAGCTGCGCTGGCCTTAGAGTGGTGTTGTCAACAGTGTGGCAGCATGTGTTTTAATATATGTTTATTAATGTATGGTAAGTAATAAATATTTTCTGTTTGGCAGGTGTCCCAGTGAATAGCAGAGTGTCCTCTAAAATCCAGCAGCTTCTAAATACCTTGAAAAGACCAAAGCGCCCGCCTTTGAAAGAGTTTTTTGTTGATGATTTTGAAGAACTGCTAGAAGGTTAATTTTCTTTTCAATACATTTTTCACTGTTTGTGTAAGCGGTTCACAAAAGAACTGGTATGTCTTAGCAAGTGTTTTCTCTTCCCAATAGAAAACAAATCATGGTGGAGTTGTTATATTGGAGAGAGAAAGGTCGTATGCTATCATAAGTGAAACAACCCTCGTTCAATCCTCCTACTCAGTGTACTTGTTCTCTGTCCTCCCTCGTTCTGGAAACTCTTCTGATTCAGCCCAATTGGGACAAATGTGATGAGCTAGTGAATACTAAAGACATTGATTTACAGATATTTGGAGAAATTCTGTTCACATCTTTGTCAAGAACTTCATTGGTGCATCCAGAAATAGTCATGGTTGGTGATTGTCCCACTGTCGCTTCTGGCCTCAGAGATTCTAAACTCTGCCCTGTGCTCATCAGTGAATTTACAGAGGGTACTCTTTGGAGTAAGTCAGGGCATAGCCTAAGAGTAACTGATGGTGTCGTGAACCTCTGGAAACTTCTGACCAACATCCTGTTCAAAGCAGGTCTGACTAGATCAGGCTGCTCAGGGCTTTGTCCAGTCCAGTTCTGAGCATCTCCAAACATGGAGATTCCCCAGCTTCTCTGGCTGCTCACATTTAGCTACTTCTCTACAAGCACCCCTACATTCTGCTCTGAAAAGCTGCTTTGTAGCTCGTCAGTGCTCAAATCTAGTTAGAGGAAAAAAGTGACTTGCTAGTAACTGGAATTTATTATGATAATATTGTTTGCATGCGTGTTAATATCCTCTTCTTGAAATCCAGAAACTTCAGTTATTTTAGAGGTTCAGGGATTAAACACATTGAGTGCACTGTTCAATGTCTTGTCTGTGCGCTAGATGAAAGGACAGTGCTTGTACATGCTCTGCAGATATTGCTCAGCTAAAACCCACTATTTTCTTACCTGTATGCATGTGTCCAGGCGGAAAGAAAAGCACTTCTAACAAATGTAGAAGTTGCTTAGTGATATGTGTCTGCCTTTAACACCAGCTGCATCTGCTAATTTTGGAGAATTATTTTGTTCTGTTCTCTTAGTTTTAAAGATTAAATGAAATTTTTTTTCTAAATGTGACACTTTCGGGTGGCTGCTAGTAGATTACCTGTACTGTTTGTTTGGTGTTTTAGGATATGAGGTGATTGCAGTTACAGTCTTTTGATGAAGGTTTTTCAGACAAAATTGTGTTGAGGTGCGTGTACGTCATTGTGGAGAACAGAGACCATCACTTTGAACTGTTAATTTTAGTTATTGCATAGATTGACTGTTAGCTACATCCAACTATGACTTTGTTTTGCTAACTAAGATTCAGATACTTCACCTTTTTGAGCAGCTTGGGGCAGGATTCAACAGCTGGCTGCTTAGAGAGCAAATCTAATATGAACCCTCCAGTGTTCCATAGCTGAGAGAGATGATCCAGAAATCAAACAAAATATTCTGTGGGTGATACAGTTTTAGTTGTAGATAATCCATACCAGGAGCATTTCATCTGGCTTTTTTTTTATACACATTTTTATGGAAGCATAATATCATTCTTCATCATCAGTTGAGAATTCAGTGCACTGAAAATCAGCGTGCAATTGTCACTGAAGCCATTCTCTGAAATGCTTCTTGACGTGTTGTAAGCTTCAATTAAATAGATGTGCAGAATGAACAGTAGACAATATCATCTTTCCAAAACAGACGGAAAGAGTGAACTAGGGATTCAAATTCTGTTCCTGTGGCCAGGTCTTCTGAATAATGTGGAATCAGAACTCCAAAGGGATGGTAATTATTTTTTGTGACAATCACAATTATTTTTTTGTGAAGCCAACAGATGATTAGCATAGCATCACCGTAAAGCAGAGGAAAAGTAACGATAGCTGTGAGGAAGAGGAAGGTGAGAATGGTTCGTAGAATAGTTTATTAAGTGGAACTGGCACATTTTGTAGGGATTGACATTTGCCATTTTACTGTGCTCTGGTTTTAGTGCAACAGCCTGACCCAAATCAACCAAAGCCTGAAGGAAATCAAGTGAATGTACTTAAAGGTGAACCTTTAGGTGTGGTAACCAACTGGCCCCCTTCTCTGCTGGCTGCCCTGCAGCGCTGGGGAACTACCCAGCCGAAAGCTCCTTGTCTCACGGCGTTGGATACAACTGGGAAAGCTATTTATACACTTACGTACGGTAGGTATTGGTGACAACTGTAAGGAAGAATTAGGCATTCATTGTGGGATGAACAATGTGCTTTACTTTAGGAGGGACCGACAGTGCTCGTGACAGATGCTTTTGAGTTTTGAGTGCAAATTATTAATTCATTGTACATGAAAAACATTTTTTTAAAGTTAATGAAGGGAAAATGTATATGGTATCGATTCTTTACAAGTGGCTATTTATATATTTCAAACAATTGTGGGTTTTTTTGCTTGAAAGAACACTAAAAATAGCCTGCTGTAAAATAAGAGGAAGAAACAAACTAATGCACTTTTCAGGTTCCCAGAGCAGGTATTAAATGTTGGCATGTTCTTCTTGCATATCCTTATAGAGAAGACTTGTACTTTGGGAGCATATTAAGGATGTTATTGTGGGAAGTGAAACTTGCCTGTATCAATGAACTAGAAGTATTATAGTAGCCGCCTTTTTTGGGAACATAATTGTGTCCCCCAGGACAGTTAACTGCAGCATTTCATTGTATAGTGTGTTAGAATGTTAAAATTTCTTGTTTGCGTTCTTACAGATGAACTATGCTTACAGGAAATGTAACTGAGCAGCTGTGTTAGTTTCATTACTTTGCAGTGTAGCTTTGAGAGTTGCTTAGAATACCATGTTTGGTACATTTTTTTTAAAAAAAAAGGAAAAGAAAAACTTAACAAGAAGCCAAGCTCTAAATTGCACTTGGACTCTCTGCCAAGTGCACTGAATGGACAGTTCTTTAGATTTGATGATCTTGAGTCCTGTGTAACTTTTTAATATATAATCGGAAATTACACAGAAAGAAAAAACACAAACTGTTGAATTGAAGAAGTTTGAGACTGACAAACACAAAATAACTGACGGTTGCTGCATGGTCTCAAAGGATTGAGTGTAGATGTCAGCCCAAAATAAAGACCCTGTACTAGAAAGCTGAGTTCTGAAAGCTTGCTGTTTGCCACGACATGCTTCTTTGGGAGAGTCTTGCTTTAATTTACCATTTACAGTGGAAGGGGTTTGCTGTTGGTCAATTTTTTATAAACAGATTTTTTTTTTTCTTAGCAAAGCTTTTCTTTTTTTTTTGGAGGGTACAAAATAAAAGTTTTTGTATTGTGTGAAATAAATAGTTCATTTGTTGTCTGTGTATTTAATAGCTTGGAACAACTTTTTGTTCCGAGTTATTGAGAGCTGTGTAGGTCCCTGCTGGGCACTGAGCTGGCATTTCACAGAGCCAGATACTGTGGCATTTATTCCTGCCCGTTGTTTCTCAAATTTCAGTTAATTTTTTTGTCCAGTTTAGGATTTTTTTTTTTTAATCTTAAGCAGTATGCTTTCTCTAACAGCCCTTAGGAGGGGTTCTTGTGAAGTGCCTTTTGAAAATGCAGTTAGTTTGTATCAACCAGACTATGTGTGTGTGTTCACACGTGCACTGAGACATTGGAAGAACTCAGGAGGGTGGGATTGCATTCGCAACAGGATTGTCCCCTTTTCCCCAGTTACTTGCTCATGTGCCTGTTGGCCCTGTTCTAACACTGCTGACTTGCCTAGTGCATGTATAAGGCACTAGATTTGCCAATGAAATGATAACATTTTAGTCTATTTTTAAAATTTCTGTCTTTTTTTCTTTAGGCAAACTGTGGAGTCGAAGCTTGAAGTTAGCGTATACCCTGCTAAACAAACTAACCACTAAAAATGAACCACTGCTGAAGCCTGGAGACCGGGTAGGCTTCTGTTTGGATTGGTCTCTGTGGATAAAATAGACAGTGAGGAACAGCTTTAGCTGAAGAAAACCTTGTAATACTGTGACTTGTAATACAAGTTATTACAGCATTTGATGTTTCTGTTCGTAGTTTAAATATGAACCTGAACATTGCTGTGAAGACTTTTTCCCCACAAATTAAAAAGCAGACCTCTCTCTGCAAATGACCAAAAAGATTTCATGTTGTTTTAATGTATTTTTGTAGGTAGCTCTTGTATTTCCTAATAGTGATCCAGTTATGTTTATGGTGGCATTTTATGGATGTCTCCTGGCAGAACTTATTCCTGTCCCAATAGAAGTTCCACTGACAAGAAAGGTAGGCAAATACATACAACATTTTTGGGGCTTTGTAAATAAATAAAGTGTGGGGAGGTCTAAATCCTATAGTCCTTATATAGGACCCCTCAGAGCTTGCACTTTTGAAAGGAGTGTAGTGCATCAGCTGAACTATTCAATGTACGTTATATGTTTGGAAAGTGTTTTAAATTTAGTTAGGGAATTGGGGAATTAGTATGAAGCTAGTAGGCTTTATTAGCTTTGTAAGTTTAATTCTGGAATACATATCTGTAGAAATTATTTTATGTCCTTATTTTCAAAAAGATGTGTGAGAGTATTTCTTAAAATAAAACACAAATGCTGTTCTACGAACTCTCATGCCGAGTAATGAGAGCACAGGCAGGTAGAGACACTGTAGTTGTGGCAGAGATATCAGGATAGTCTCACACACATGGAGATTTTTAGGGAAAGTGTGAAATCATAGAATACCAGGTTGGAAGGGACCTCAAGGAACATCTGGTACAACCTTTCCTGGCAAAAGCACGGTCTTGACAAGAAGGCCCAGCACCCTGTCCAGCTGAATCTTAGAAATGTCCATATTGGGGAATCCACCACTTCCATGGGCAGGCTATTCTAATGGCTGATTGTTCTCACTGTGAAAAATTTTCCTCGTGTCTAGTTGGAGTCTCCCCAGGAGTAACTTGTACCCATTACCCCATATCTTTTCCGTGTGACTCCTCATAAAAAGTAGCCACCCTTTAAATGCTGGAACATGGTGGTAAGCCTTCTTTTCTCAGGGCTGAACAAACCCAGTTCTCTCAGCCTTTCCTCACATGACAGACTTCCCAGTCCTTTGCTCATCTTTGTGGCCCTTCTCTGGACCTGTCTACATCTTTTTTGCATAGCAAGGACCAAAACTGAACACAGTACTCCAGGTGTGGCCTGACGAGCACAGAGTAGACTGGGATAATGATGTCTTTATCTCTGAACAATTTAAATTCAAGCTGAGCTTTCGTTTTTCTCACTGCATTGCTGCACACCTTGGCAATGCTCTTGTAGTTCTCAAAGGGTATTTATCCACTTTACCATCTCTGGTACACTTGTCTTTTGGTTTTGAGCAGACTCAGAAGCATGTAGTTAAGCCAAGGGGGTCTCTTGCTCCACTTAACTTCCCTTACC
>WKFP01014924.1:666939-716773 GCA_011057875.1 Pterocles orientalis | reverse complement strand
ATACAACATTTTTGGGGCTTTGTAAATAAATAAAGTGTGGGGAGGTCTAAATCCTATAGTCCTTATATAGGACCCCTCAGAGCTTGCACTTTTGAAAGGAGTGTAGTGCATCAGCTGAACTATTCAGTGTACGTTATATGTTTGGAAAGTGTTTTAAATTTAGTTAGGGAATCGGGGAATTAGTATGAAGCTAGTAGGCTTTATTAGCTTTATAAGTTTAATTCTGGAATACATATCTGTAGAAATTATTTTATGTCCTTATTTTCAAAAAAGATGTGTGAGAGTATTTCTTAAAATAAAACACAAATGCTGTTTTACGAACTCTCATGCCGAGTAATGAGAGCACAGGCAGGTAGAGACACTGTAGTTGTGGTAGAGATATCAGGATAGTCTCACACACATGGAGATTTTTAGGGAAAGTGTGAAATCATAGAATACCAGGTTGGAAGGCACCTCAAGGAACATCTGGTACAACCTTTCCTGGCAAAAGCACGGTCTTGACAAGAAGGCCCAGCACCCTGTCCAGCTGAATCTTAGAAATGTCCATATTGTGGAATCCACCACTTCCATGGGCAGGCTATTCTAATGGCTGATTGTTCTCACTGTGAAAAATTTTCCTCGTGTCTAGTTGGAGTCTCCCCAGGAGTAACTTGTACCCATTACCCCATATCTTTTCCGTGTGACTCCTCATAAAAAGTAGCCACCCTTTAAATGCTGGAACATGGTGGTAAGCCTTCTTTTCTCAGGGCTGAACAAACCCAGTTCTCTCAGCCTTTCCTCACATGACAGACTTCCCAGTCCTTTGCTCATCTTTGTGGCCCTTCTCTGGACCTTCTCCAGCCTGTCTGCATCTTTTTTGCATAGCAAGGACCAAAACTGAACACAGTACTCCAGGTGTGGCCTGACGAGCACAGAGTAGACTGGGATAATGATGTCTTTATCTCTGAACAATTTAAATTCAAGCTGAGCTTTCGTTTTTCTCACTGCATTGCTGCACACCTTGGCAATGCTTTTGTAGTTCTCAAAGGGTATTTATCCACTTTACCATCTCTGGTACACTTGTCTTTTGGTTTTGAGCAGACTCAGAAGCATGTAGTTAAGCCAAGGGGGTCTCTTGCTCCACTTAACTTCCCTTACCTGTAAAGGGGATGAACCGGTTTTGTGCTTCCAGGAGAGCATTCTTGAAAAACTCCCAGCAGGCACTAACTCCTTTATCCATTATGAAAGCTTCCCAAGGAATCCCTCTCAACTGAGCTCTGAGTGAGCTGAAGTTTGCTCTTCCAAAAATCTCAGACCTTTGTCGTAGTCCTAACCTTCAGGGTGCTCAGCAGGATCCCAAACTCCACGATATTGTGATCACTGCAGCCAAGGCTATCGTTGACCAAGATATTACAAAGCAGGTTTTCTTGGCTTGTGAGTAGCAAGTCCAGCAGTGCCTCATTCCTGGTTGGCACATCTAACATTTGTATGAGGAAGCAGTCCTCTGTGCATTCCAGGAACTTGATGGATAACACGAGCTGCTGTAGTGTTTTTCCAACAAATGTCTGGGCAGTTGAAGTCACCCATAAGAACCAGGTTCTGTTGACCCAAAGCTTGCTTAAATGACCCAAATATTGCTTTGTTGGCCTTATTGTCTTGGTTTGGAGGTCAGTAGCAGATGCCTACTGTAAGATCCCGCTTGGAGATGACCCCTCTGATCTTGACCCAAAGGCGTTCGTTGCCGTAGCTGACTTAAATACATTCAAGGTTCCCCTTAACACAGAGCAAAACTCCTCCTCTTCTTCCCTGCCTGTCTTTTCAAAACAGCCTGTTAGCCATCCATCACTATCCTCCAGCCATGTGAGTTGTCCCACCATGTTGCAGTTATTCCTATAATATCATAACTTTCTGACTGGGTGTGGAGCTCCTCTTTGTTCCCCAGGCTGCCTACATTGGTATACATACACTAGAGGTGGTTGGTCTTCTGGCTCTCATCTTGGGAGGCATCTAAGGAACATTTGTTGTTGTTTGGTTGGCCTGGCTTATTCCCCAGTTGGTTGCAATGGCACGAGCGTTGCCACTTTGGACCCTGCCCCCTGAGTCCTTCAGTTTAAAGCCCAACTCACCGAGCTGGCCAGCCTGCTGCCAGAGATTCCTATGCCTCTTCTAGTCGGGTGGATCTGAAAAGCTATAGGCTCTGCTCTTCAGTGCCTCGCGACTCCAGACGGAGCATCAAACCAGCTTTCTCTTTTACCAGAACTTAGAAACGTCCCTGTTGGGTTGGAGAGGGATGCACAACCACTGCTTTTGACACTACTTTGCTACCATTGCTTGCCAGATCTATTGCCAAATCTAACTTATTTGCCACTAAGCAAAACTAAGCCTTTTGAGCATAGCCTTCAGTCTTTTGTCTTCCATGAAAGGTCTTATGGCCTAGAAGTTTATTTTTTCCTGTGATATAAATTGGCTCAATATTTTCTAAACATGGCAAAGTTACAATAAACTGTACAAAAGCTTCATTATTTGTAAGTTTGCTATAACATGGTTTCTCTATAGGATGCTGGGAGCCAGCAGATTGGATTTCTTTTAGGCAGCTGCGGGGTAACACTAGCTTTAACCACTGATGCCTGTCAAAAAGGCCTTCCTAAAGCTCAGACTGGCGAGGTCGTTACATTCAAAGGTATGTTTTTAAGCTGCTCAAATTTCTTTATAAGATAAAGAGCGGGTATATCCATTGCTGCTATTAAAAAACGATCTTTGAGTTTGTTTGCATGCTTCTAGCTTACATAAGAAGAAGAACTGCCTTTATTATCAAGACAGTACTTAGTGCTGCTTCTTCCTGTCAGGGTGATAATGCTGCAGCTTTTGCTTGCCTCCTGTTGTTATCTCTGCATACTGGGAGGGGAAAAAAAATCTGATTTTTGGAACTGTAATGACAGTAACTTTTGTTTTTCTTTGAAGGCTGGCCTCGTCTCATTTGGTTTGTGATTGATGGAAAGCATCTGGCAAAACCAACTAAGGACTGGCATCCACAAGTACGGGATGCCAGTGCTGAGATTGCTTATATTGAGGTAATCCAGCATAACATCCCTAATTTACGGTTACTCTGTTGTAGTTAATGTCACAGCACATTGTCTTCCTTTAATCTCTCAAAGCAATAAAAGAGATTACTATAGTACTTTTAACTGTGGAACTAAGAGTGTTTCCCTCAAGGTTGCCAGGCAAACTGTCATTTGAGTGGTTGTGCCAAGTCAGATTGAAGATTGGGGATAATTGGCATTTTGGGATCCCTGGGACAATCTGTTTAATTGGGGTAGAGAAACTGTCAGATTTCATATCGTATTAGTGTATTCTCTGGACAGAAATGCATCTCTTATGGTAGCTTCTTTTTTTTTTTTAAGTTTGGTTCATTTTTATGATAGAACATCCTTTCAGTTCACTGCTGTATTTTTTTTAGATTTTGTTGTTAATCTAATGCTTGTATAAACTTTCTCTTTTCAGTACAAAACAAGTAAAGAGGGCAGCACAGTGGGCATTACTGTATCTCACGCTTCCATGCTGGCACACTGTCATGCATTGACTCAGGCATGTGGTTATTCAGAAGGTAAGTTAGATAGGTGCAACTTTAAAATGGTACTCATAGCTTTGAATATTCAGACAATTTATGTTGCAAAATCATGCTTACTGTCTTCAAGCTTCCTCATTCATAATCAATGTGATATGTGAAGGAAAGTTAGAAGCCACTTGTGAAATCATAATCAATGTGTATTAATATTTTTTTAACCTAAGATCCTTATTGGTTTTGTTCAAGGATTTTGGTTTTTCAGTCTTCATGAATTTCTTAGTTGGTGGTAAGAGCTCTACTGATTTTTCATTCTCTTGAAAACAACTTTGCTACAGATCTGTTTTGCCCTCCCTGATGCCTTTTGAACGTACTGGCCACCTTCTGAAGTCATGAGGGGGGCAGTTTGAGATGCCCATGTGCAGAGTTAGAGGAGCCCTCCCAGCAGAAACTGAGGGAGATTTTTCAGACTGATTCTAGAGACCGTTTTGGGTAGCTTGGATCTCTTTGAAGAGCTTTGGATGTTGCCAGTTCCAGCTCTAGCTGCTCGTAACAGTGCAGATGGGTGTGCTGCTCAGACAGGCTGGTGGCAGTGGTGCAGCTTCTTGTCTCTCAGGAAAAAGAGTTATGGTTATTGACCAAAGGGAAGGCCTTTTCGAGTCTTGAAAAGGGAGGATTTCACTCGCCACTTAAGGTCATGGGCAAGAAACCCACACGACTTGGGAAGAACAAAAAAAAAAAAAAAACCAATTTATTATTTACACCAAGAAGCAAGATAATGAGAGAGAGAAACTACATCTTAGAAAGGCACTTCTCCCCCACCCCTCCCTTCTTCCCAAAGCCTTTGTTCTGTACCTTCTCCCCCCCAGCGGCACCAGGGGCAAGGGATGGGGGGTGCAGTCAGTCCGCCACTCCTTCCTCCTCAGGGGAGGGCTCCTCAGTCTGTCCCGGCTCCAGCGTGGGGTCCCTTCTCATGGGAGAGTCCTTCTCAAAAACTGCTCTGATGTGAGTCCTTTCCACACAGGGCCACAGTCCCCCAATGACTGCCTGGCTCCGGCGTGGGTTTCTCAAAAAAATCCAATGTGGATTCCTCCACAAAATCCAACATGGATTCCTCCACAGCTGCATCTTCTCATGGGTTGCACCAAGGGTCAAATCGTGTGTCACCATGAGTCTTCACCGTGCTTCAGGGGAAATTCTGGGGTGCCTCCTTCCTCTTGTTTCTCTTCTCTGACTGGCGTGTCTGCGTAGCCATCTCTCTTAGATCCTGTTTCTCTCTCCGCCTCAGGTTTTCGTCGGCTCCCGAGGAAATGGATTCTCGGGCGAGCCATGGCGGAGGCTTGGGCTACGGCAGGTCGGTTCACAGAAGCTGGGCAGGCAGGTGGATGGCCAAGCCAGTCTGCCTGAGCCGGGCCCTGGCATCCCATGCCCCTCTTAGATATGTTCTTCACAGAGGCGCTGTTTTCTCACAGGAAAAAAACGCACTAAAACCTTGGAACCCGGGGTGGGGGTGAACCCTGAGCAGCTACTTACAGGGTCCGCCACTGCAGCCCCTCCCTTGCTGCCAGCAGAGCTGGAGTCCCAGGAAACCTTCAGCAGCTACTTACAGGAGCCATTGCTGTAGCTCCTCCCTGCTACCAGACAAACCTCACACACAAACCCACAGCACTAGGTGAGATGCAATATGCATCATAGTCCTTATAACTCTTCTACTTTGTCATTCTTAGGATTGTGATACTTGGCCCCTGAAAGAGAGGCTTTATCAAGAAAGTTGCAGAGATACTATATTAAAAAAAACCTTGACTTGCTTGGCTTTACTGCTCTTGCTCCTTTGATGACCCTGCCTGTATACATCACCAAGTTAAAAGTCCTAATGCAAGTTGTCTGGCCCTTTTACTTGAACTAGGTCTGTGCTTCTAGATAGGGTGTTTGAGGGTATGAGCAGATTGCTAACAGTTGCTAACTGTCCTCTCTTGCACTTGTTTTTTTTTTCCTTCCTTCAATTGGTTTATGCCTGTAGTGGTCAAAAGTCCACACAAGTAGTATGACAGAGTAGAACAGATTTTCACAATCAGACATCTGTACTCTTTTTACTTATCATCTAAGAGGACCCTTTCCCATTTTCATTTTGGGACATCCCATCGCAGCTGCCAACTACAAGAACTGTTCTGGGAGGGGGGAGGGTGCACCCAGCTTGTAGGAAAGGATTGTACCGTGGTGATGAAAGGATGGTGACAACTGATTATGGATCAAAGGAGTCTTAATTTTCAGACAGAAGTGGAATAGTGTAAGTAGCCATTCACATTTCAGATCTTCACAGAGGGTACTGAATTCTGCTGTCCTCTTGTATGTTCATTTTTTAAATTTCTGTGCCGCATGCTGGAGATGCTGTCACAAGGTTTGTTTTCTGTATAGACCAGACCCAGTATAAAGCTTTGCCTTCTGTTTTATTTATAGCTTCTTGCAGCTTCACAGTTTTTGCCACAGTAGTGCCTATTTTCAGAAAGGAAGGGATCTTCCTCTTAGTTAATCGTGTCCTAAAAAAGAACATTTCCACGGGGATTTGAATAAAGTGAGAGATGTACTTGTTTTCAGTCATTCTCTCAATGAGTAGCCAAGAACTGCACCTGATTTGGACCACATGCATAGGGTTCGTTTGAGCTACCGTTAACCAAAAACTTTTCCCTTTGAAATCTATGTTTGCTGGAAGAATCTCATCAATTTAATTAGTTTTTATCCCATAGTGGAGTAGTGTGTGCTAATGTATCTTGGGACATACAGAATCACAGAACGTTGGAGGCTGGAAGAGACCTCTGGAGGTCATCTGGTCCAGATGCTCCCTCTAAAATCAGGTTAAATCTTTGATTTAGAATCTTTGATTCTGTTTTTTTAAATCACTAAAGATGTTCAGATCTCTCAGAGAAAACACTGAAGAAAATTTGGTACAGCCATGGTAATATTTCTCACTGAATTTAATTCTTTCAAATACAGCTGAACTTTTTCAGTTCAGATGGAGAAGTTTGCATCAAAACCAAAGTTTCAGTCTGCATAGCTCAGTTGGCGAATCCAACAAACACATAGAAGTGATATTATAATGAAAATAGTCTTAAGTGCCATGTAATAATCTAGTCTATAATCGTAGTTTAAGGATGATTGTTGTAAGTAAAATAAGACACTTTCAGCTTAAGCAGCCTGTTTGTTATAGACAAGAAGGCATGGCAATATAACTTTGATTTCTTAGTGATGTTGGAATTTTCATAGTGCCTTTAAAACAAGTATTTTGAGTTCTTAAATATTCTCATAGTTAAGTCTGATAGTTTTTCCTTCACTTCCAGCTGAAACACTAACAAATGTCTTGGATTTCAAAAGAGATGCTGGCCTTTGGCATGGAGTATTAACAGTGAGTATTTCAATGAATGAAAAAGCTTCCAAGTTGCTTCTGTCAGGGGTAGAGTATTAGTATCTCAAACTACTTATATTTCAGTGTTCATGTTTTACAGAGTAAAGTCTTTTTTAGTAACAGACTGCGCAGGCATGGCTTATGTTTTTACTGACTATACACATAGTTTTCACTAGCAGTTAAGTGTAAGAGTTACACTGTAGCTGTGATGGGTTTTTTAAGCAATTGGTACTTGCTGTGTATTCTTTGAGCCACTTGAAAGCTTAGTTTTTAATATTTTTCTCATAGAGTGTTATGAACAGGATGCATGTCATCAGTATTCCCTATGCATTAATGAAGGTTAATCCACTTTCCTGGATACAGAAAGTCTGCTCATACAAAGGTAACCTGAAAGTATTTTTACTTAACCCATCTCTTTTGGCATGATTTAAAATAAATAAATAAATTTGTTTTTATAAAATGTCTGCTCTAGCTGAGGCCACGGCTGTTTTATCCAGCTAACTTTCTTTGCCACAGCTTTAGCAGTTGGGTATTTCAGTATCCAGTTGGTGTTTCAATACCATTTCAGTATTAAGTGTACTGATAGATTAATTAGTGGGTGACATTGATGGCTTCTTCTGATAGCTCTTTAAAGAAACGATGTTTCTTATCTCATGTCTAAATTTTTTGATCTGGTCCATCTGGAGACATTGAGTATGCACGTATCATAGTAGTTAAATTTTTGGCATTTGTATTTGCTTTGTGTTTGTAATTCATTTCATAAATTAATGTAAATACACAAATATTTATATAATTTTAAAATTTGTCTTTATTTTGTTCTGCACACACACCATTATTATTTTTTTCTTTTCAGCCCGTGTAGCAGTGGTAAAATCCCGTGATATGCACTGGTCACTTTTGGCTCAGAGGGATCAGAGAGATGTCAGTCTGAGCTCTTTGCGAATGTTAATAGTGGCCGATGGAGCTAATCCATGTGAGTATGGATGCGTTTCCTGAGTGTCAGACCAAGGGGAACTAAAGCGCAGTGTGTCATGAAGCTCTAGCTCTGCACTGTAGGAGCTCAGCAGCACCGGCTGTAGTTTATTTTCAGCGAAACAGAGACAGCAGCAGTATTTCTTTGCCAAGGACACTGGAGCGAAACTTTAATAGAAAATGTTCTGAGGGGTCTATTCTTTATATAAAGAATAGATGGCGATGTAATTTGAAGGAGGCTTTTAAAATTTCAAGTAAATCATAACGCCACTTTTGAAGTAGTTGCTCATGTATTGTATGTAGATGTAAAATCTTTGAGCTGCAGCGTGTTTGATTCTGTACACGCCCCTAAGGCTTATCTCAGTCATGTGCAGTGACATAAAAATGGGAACAGTTCCAGCCTTAACTCAAAACCATGACAGATTCTTGCCTTTTTTCTGTCAGTCTTATGGTGGTGGTTTACAGTAATTTGAGAAAGCAGCTGGGAGGTTTCTTTTGCAACAGGCAAGAATATACCTTAGTTGCCTTATTTTACTGTTCTCGTACACCAGAAAATCAGTAGTGTTTCAGATGCCATGGAGTTGCATGATGAGAGGTCAGCAGGTCGTGATGGCAGAAGATGAAAGCTCAGAATGGTCTTGCTAAGATGATACTTGTTCTAAACGCTCTTTCAGAGCTGATGCGTAGAAAGTGAGGTAGTTAGTTCCATAGTCAAATACTACTTGTACGCTAGTGATGCCACTGCTTTTCATGGCTTTTTGCACTTCTTGGCTATGTTTAGCTCTGTAAATTCATTTTTTAACTTCATCGTTTCATCAGTGTTGTACTCTTAAATGAATTGACATGAAATTGTATCTAGGCTGTAGTATAAACAGTGAAGCTTGCTGGTTTGTGTTGCCCTGCAATTCCACAACTGTAAAATACAAAGCTGTAGGTGATGAGATGTCCTCTTGCATTTTGGGCTGAGTGCCAAAGGCCAGTTAGAGTTCTGAACTAAAGTGAAGATAATGTCAGAAGCATTTTATGTTAATTTCTAAATGCTTTGGCTGTGTGACCTCTATAAGAAACACTTATGTAGGAGCTACATAGGAAGCTGACAGATACAGTTACTGTGACAAAATATTCTGATCACTGAAGGACTTTAAATGATGTTAAGAGTGCTACCAGTGAAAGAGAGTAAGCAGTTGTAAATTTCATTCAGTGGGTTGGTTGTTAACCATTGGGAGTTTTTTCTCCAAATCTAGCATTTAATAACAGGCTGGAATGTCTTCTAGGCAGTTTGAAAGTATATTGGCTTTGTGCATGGATGCAACCATATTTATATAGCTGAGCTGACAGTAAGCATAGACTTTGAACTCCTGCAGCTTAAGGTTTCCTACCCTTGGAAAAAAGTTCCAATTGTATGATTGTTCCTTTTAGGGTCCATATCTTCATGTGATGCATTCCTGAATGTATTTCAATCCAGAGGTTTGAGACCCGAAGTAATCTGTCCCTGTGCTAGTTCTTCAGAGGCACTAACAGTTGCTATTCGCAGGTAATTCTCTTTTCTGAGAAGTGAACTTGAAGCATTTCTTGACTACTGAAATGTATCTGCTGTTAAAATGGTAGTCAGAAAAGACCATTACCCACAAAAAGATGCCCGTAGACCTAGACAGAGGAAGTCTGAGGCTCGCAGGATGATGGATGGGTGATTTTTGTTTGTTTTCTTTGAAAAGTTTAATATTTTCTAAAGTAGTCAGCCATAAGATTGGGGGGTTTTTACTGCTTGGGAAAGTGAGGTCTTGTCCTCACTGATGTTGCTAGAGGACCTTTATAAAACACCCCGAAAATCAAGACTGTTACTTATTTGGGAGGAAGAAGATGCTGAATCTTCAAGTAATTGCTTATATGCAATGTCTTGCAAACAGGGGGCTAAAGAAAGAAAAAATATTTGTAACTGGTCTGATAAATACCATTGGAATTCCAGAGATAGCAAGGGATGCTCTGAAAAAAGGAAATACTTTGATTATATTAATAGACATATGGATGGAGTATGCTGGCATTTTTGACAGTGGTTTCTGATCAAAATGTGCTTTTTTTGAAAAATCAGTTTCAAGAAAACTTGAAACAAATAAGTCTGAGATTTTGCAGAGTGCTTTCTCTGGTGAGAGAGCTGACATTTATTTCCCAATTCAAAAAAAATGCACTTAAAGAACTGTTTTTTACAACAGCACCAGGAATATTTTGCTCTGTTCCATCCTGAGATTTGAACAGTTACACAAAATGGAATTGTTGGTCCTCAATCAATTCTGCTCAGAGTAAGAAGTGTCAAGCCCTCCAGACACTGACTAATTTTTCCTAATGTTTAGAAAATTTAGTCTTTGAATGTTTATTCTTGACACTTCTTTGCCTCTAATAGAACTAAATCCTCTCTGTAATATTTTAGAGCAGGGTGGAAGCTGTGTGGTGTTTTGTTCTAGCTCCTTGTTGATCTAGTCAAAATATATTACCAGTCTTAAACTCTTTTTTTGTTTAAAATGAGAAACCATTATTTCTCTTTACCTTAACAAGCCTGAGAGACTTGCACAATGGTTTGGATGACCATATTGCTGTTCGTTTGTTGATTCATATTCAATTTGACTTTATGTTTTTCAGACCTCCAGAACTGGGTGGGCCTCCTCCAGGAAAAGCAGTGTTATCTATGAATTGTCTGAGTTTTGGCGTGATAAGAGTGGATACAGAAGAGAAGTTGTCGGTGTTAACTGTACAGGATGTTGGTCAGATTATGCCTGGAGGTAGGAAAGCATTTCATGTAGGTTTAAGCATACTCCACAAAAGTTATCTTTACTATTACACTTGTGCTGATGAAATAAATAAAAATGTCAAATGGTAAATAGCTTCAAGGCCCTATGACTTACACTTTGATGCATTATCTAAACACATGACGATTAAGTACTGTCTCAGTAGGTTATTCAGTGTTTTCAGTAGAGATTAACCGACAATAATTTGAATGACCATTGGTTTTGGTGCACACAGATGCTGTTGGCTGGTCTGCAGAGTTGTTTTAGTGTTCACTTGTTAGCATTGGTGCTGACTGATGTACAGCCAAGAAGTATGGCAGAACAAAACAAAGTGTAAAGTGTGGTGGGAAATACTACCTTTCATCCAGGGGTAATAGTCCACGTGCTGAAATAAAATAGAATAGAATCTTTCAGCTGGAAGGGACCTGCAATGATCATGTAGTCCAGCTGCCTGACCAGCACTGACCACGTTAAAGCGTGTTGTTAAGGGCATTGTGCAAATGCTTCTTAAACCCTGACAGGCTTGGGGAATCGACCACTTCTCCAGGAAGCTGTTTCAGGGTTTGAACACCCTCTTGGTAAAGAAATGCTCCCTAATGTCAAGTCTGAACCTCCCCTGGTGCAGCTTTGAACCATTCCCATGCGTCCTGTCCCTGGATCCCAGGCAGAAGAATTCAGCACTTCTCTCTCCACATCCCTTCCTCAGGAAGCTGCAGAGAGCAGTGAGGTTGCCCCTCAGCCTCCTTTTCTCCAACCTCAACAAACCCAGAGTCCTCATCTGTTCCTCATAGGACATGCCTTCCCTCTTCATCACTGGCTTTGTTGCCCTCCTCTGGACGAATTCAGGTATCTGGGATCAGAGAGACACGGTGGGATACGATTTCTTGAGGAAGGACAGGAGGGGGAGCTGTCCTGTGTGCAAGGGAACAGTTGGAGTGCATGGAGCTTACCTGAGGATGGATGATGAGCCAATTTAGAGCTTATAGGTAGGGATTAAAGAGCAGAGCAGTATGGGTGACATTGTAGTGGGTGTCTGCTATAGACTGCCTGACTAGGAGGAACAAGTGCGTGAGGCCTTCTGCAGACAGCTAGAAGCAGCCTCACATTTGTAGGCCCTGGTCCCTATGGGGGACTTCAGCCACCTCGATGTGTGCTGGAGGAAACAACATGACAGGGCATAAACAGTCTAGGAGGTTCCTGGAGAGCACCAGTGACAAATTCCTGACCTAAGTGACAGAAGAGCCAATGCGGAGAAGGTCTTTGGACATTGTACTCACAAATGAGGAGACACTCACTGGGGATGTGAAGGTCAAAGGCTACAGGGACCATGAGACAGTAGAGTTCAGGATCCTGAGAGGACAGAGCAAGGCAAGAGCAAGATCACAACACAGCGCTTCAAGAGAGCCGACTTCGGCCTCTTCGGAGATCTGCTTGGTAGAGTCCCATGAGATAAGGCCGTGGAGGGGAGAGAGGCCCAAGAAAGCTGGTTGATATTCAAGGATCACCTTCCCCAAGATCAAGAGAAGTCCATCCCCAAGAGCTGGAAGTTGGGCAACAATGCCAGGAGCCCTGCATGGATCAACTAGGAGCTGCTGTCAGAAATCATACATAATAAGGACATGTACAGAAGGTGGACGCAGGGGCAAGTAACATGGAAGGAATACAGAGACACCGTCCTAGCATGCAGAGATGGGTTAAGGAAAGCCAAAACCCATCTGGAACCTGAATCAGGGGACGGATGGTAAAGGCAACAAGGAGGACTTCTATAAATAAAAGGTGACAAAAGGAAGACCAGGGAACATGAAGGCCTGCTGCTGAATGAGGCAGAGCACCCAGTGACACAGGACATGGAAAAGGCTGAGATACTGAATGCCACCTCCACCTCAGTCTTTACCATTTGGACTGGCTTTCAGAAATCCCAGGCCCTGGAGATCTTAGGGAAAGTCTGGAGCAAGGAAGACGTACCCTTGGTAAAAGAGATGAAGTTAAGGAATACTTTAGCAAAGTGCATGTGCACAAGTCCGTTGGCCCTGATGGGATTCACCCATGAGTGCTGAAGGAGCTGTTTGATGTCATTGTGAAGCCGCCCTCAACAGTCTTCCAATGACCAAGGTGATTGGGAGAAGTGCCTGAGGACTCAAGGAAAGCAAATGTCACTCTGGTCTTCAAGAAGGGCAAGAAAGAGAATCCAGGGGACTACAGGCTAGTCAGCATCACCTCAAATCCTGGGAAAGTAGTAGAACAACTAATTCTGGGAACATGTTTCTCGGGCACAAGAGGGACAAGAAAGTTATCCGGAGTAGTCAGTGTGGATTCACCAAGGAGAAGTCATGCTTTCCCAAACTGATTGCCTTCTGCAATGAAGTGACTGGCTTGGTAGGTGAGGGGAGCGCAGTGGATATTGTCTACTTGATTTTGGTCAGGTTTTGGACACTTACTGCTGTTAGATCCTCACAGAGAAGCTGGTGTAGCTGGATGAGCAGATAAGGAGACAGACTGAAAACTAACTGGGCAGCCAGGCCCAGAGGATGGTGATTGGTGGCACGAAGTCTAGATGGATGCCAGTAACTGGCTATGTAGCCCAGGGCTCAGTACTGGCTCCAGTTCAGCATCTTCATTAATGACCTGTATGATGGGCCAGAGTGTATCTTCAGCAAGTTTGCTGATGACAGAAGGCTGGAGGAATGGCTGATACACCAGTGGGTTGTGCTGCTATCCAGAGTGACCTTAACAGGCTGAGGGAATGGTCTGACAGGAACCTCATGAAGTTCAACAAGGAGAAAGGCAAAGTTCTGGCCCTTGGGGAGGAATAACCCCATGCACCAGGACATGGTGTGAGCCAACATGAGCCAGCAGTGTGCCCTTGCAGCAAAGAAAGCTGATGGTGTTACTGGGCTGCATTAGGAGGAGTGTTAGCTGGAGGTCACTGGAGGAGGTTCTTCCCCTCTGCTCAGCACTGGTTAGGCCACAGCTGGAGTACTGTGTCCATTTCTGAGCTCCACAGTACTAGAGAGAGGTGGAGCTACTGAAATGAGTCCAGCAAAGAGTCACTAAGATCACTGTGGGACTGGAGCATCTCAGCATATGAGGAGAAGCTGAGAGAGCTGGGGCTGTTCAGTGTGGAAAAGAGAAGGCTTGGCGTGGGGATCTCATCAGTGTTTACAAGTATCAGAAGAGAGGTGTTAGAGAAGGCTGCATCAGGCTCTTTTCAGTTGTGTCCCGTGACAGAACAAGAGCAAATGGACACAAACTGAAACACGTGAGCTTCCCTCTGAACAGAAGGAAGAACTTTATCCACTATGAGGGTGGCTGAGCACTGGAATGGGTTGTCCAGAGAGGTTGTGGAGTCTCCATCTTTGGAGATATGGAAAAGCTGTCTGGACATGGTCCTGGGCAACTGGCTCTAGGTGGCCCTGCTTGAACTGAGGGGCTGGACCAGATGGCCTCCAGAGGTCTCTTCCAGCCTCAGCCATTCTGAGAGTCCCAGACTCTGGATATCCCAGCACACTGCTCAATCCTGGGTTAACCTCTAGTTTCTTAATGAGATCAGTTTGCAACACTGTGCTTCCTGAAGTGGGTAGATATGGTATTGTTCCCCAACCCATTAAGTGGATTGAGGCAAAGAGCCTTTATCTTCCCTGTTGCTCTCTTTTGAGGCTAGGCTGCTGAGTCGTGCATTATTTGGAGAGGAGAGCACTCTGAAGAAGATTAATGAAGTTAGCATGCCAAACCAGACCTAAGACTCTGGACAATGACTGGGATCTGTGTCCTGACAGACCACTTAGTGCCCTCTACTCCAGAAGTGAAGACTGCAATATTTAAGTTGGTAGTGTAACGTTCTTTGACACTATCTCTCTGAGGGTACCACTAGCTTCAGACGCTGTCCTGAGCTGGTCTGGGTGTGCTTGGAGAGGATGAGATGCACATTTTTTTGAATTCTCCTTACCCCTTCAGGTTTACTATGTAGTGACCAAAGAACCTGATTTGTCCTGGTCATGCTCTTGGCACCTGTGGCTGTGCTATTCTTGATCCCATTATGAATCTCATGCCTTGCTGAGCTGTGGTTCCAAAGCCCTCCTCTCTGTAGAGCATCTACTCAAGGTAAAGACGAAGGGGAAAGCCGTCTTGTGCTATTTCAGCCAACACCTTTTCTCTGTACGTCAAGGCCCTCATTATCTGTAAGAGGAGGCAGACACCTTGCCAGTCTGCTGATAAAAATTTCAGCCATCGTGTAGCAAGTGGCACTAATCTTGTTTCATATTCCTCGTTACTCTTGGAAGCACTTTGCAACCAATAAGGTTGGTGGTTCAGTTATTCTTACTGAACTTAAATTCATATTCAGAGGTTCCTCCTGCTACCAATAAAAGACTGAGCAGAACTCTGCGCTTCATACCGAAATAAAGGGAAAGGAGCCCTTCCTGTGGGGATTCATGTCCGAACCTGCTTATTTTAACTGTGGAAAGTTTAACATCTCTTTTCTGACCACCTAGGTAGATAGGCAAGATTTTCAAAGTGGTCTTCTGGGAGCAAGGGCTTTGTGGCCAGCAGGAGGGTTTTGATACATTCCTGGATGTGTTCATAGAACTGGGTGAATTCTGCATATCCTGTCAGAGTTCAGTGCCAGGCACCCTCAAGGAGGCGCGATACCTGGGAAGGTCTGAAAAGTCCTTGCATCCTCTTTGCTCTGGCAGTTACCATTGTATCACCATCTCTCTTTTTGGCTTGTGATCCATGAGCATACTATAGCATCATGGGTTTCAGTTAAGATAGGTTGGCCAGGTAATTTACAAGGAAATAACTTCTGCTTAAACTTAACACTCTAGGGAGTAAAGTTGTAAAGGCAGCGCAATGTGGATACAGCCATCAAGGATAAAGACTGCACATTGTTGTATGACCTCCATGTGAAAGCATGCTCAAGGGTTGTGTCCAGGAAAAAAAGAGTATGGTGACCTAATCTGACTTCATGGCTTTTGAATTGCTTCATCTGAATGCTCAAATTCAGGTTGTTAAACTTGTCTGCGAAGACCCAGAAGATGGTCAGCTGCAACTGACTTCTGTGTCTCAAGAAAATGGTTATTTTTCCACTTCAACTAGAATGCAGATGGCATGGATACTACTGCTGTCTGGTTTGAGTGTTCAGACTACTGATGTCTACTTGAAACCCCGCTGAAATTTGACTGTGCTCCCAATCATCTACTTAGATTATGAGTTAGGAACATGGAGGGAACAAGTTTGCATGCCCTTCGGGTAGTCATGGATCTTTTGGTGAACCGACTGAGGTTGAACTTGATGTTGGTCCAGTTTTTGAGAGTTCAGAAAAGTGGTATCTGATGCAGGATTGATTAAAATCTTTCTTTGAATCAGTTTATCACATGGAGATCCTCCTGGCTTTGCTGTGGGCATGCTCACGGGACAAAGTGTGCTTGACTGCACTAGGGCACATGGCAGCATACAGTTGTGTTGCACCTTAAGCTGCTCTTCATATTCAGCCAATACAGCTGTAAGCCCACTGGGTTAATCTTCTGTAGTGCATTTGCTCAGTAGAAGGTTCAGGTCTGCCTTGTGATGTTGGAAGAATTACGTACATGTTTGTGGGTAAGTAAATTCACCTTCCTCTTCTGTGTAAGTTGTTAATGAAAAACGTGCCCCGTCCTTGTGAAATGCTTAATTGGGTAATGAGATCTTTTACAAAACTCCTTCTCCTTTGTCAAATGCCTTGGAGCATTGCCTGGCAAATCTAATGGACCCTTCTGGTTTAGGTTGGCAACACTGGCATGACTTTCTTACGTTAGTAAGACACGTGGAGTGACTTGTCCAATAGTGTGAGGGGGGAACAGTTAAGTGTGTATCCCTTTAGTGCCTCAAAGTGATGTGACTTGTAATTGATAGCTATTGTTACTTTCAAATATAGTAGCAAGTGGCAAAACTACTTGTAGGTAAAGCAGAAGTTAGGAAACTTAATTAACTCTTAAAACTCTGATCAGCATTAGGCTATCAGTATCTGGGGCAGATTAGCTTCAGTTTGACCAAGTGGTAAAAATTCCAGTTCTGAAGGTATATTTTAGCAGAAATTTTTCTATGTGCTCCTTAAGTCAGAACATAAATGATAGAGTTCTTTTTAGAGGATAATCCAATGACTTTATTCTCTATGACTGTCTCTTTAAAAAAAAAAAAAAATCGTTAAAAGCTTCCAGAGTAGGAAGAAAGTAGAAATACTATCAGTTATTTATAGATATGCGCCAAATGAAATCAGTGACTTAATTTGAAATGAGAAATGAGTCTGCATGTACATTGGATAACATCCATAACAGTGGAAATACCTGTGCTTTACCTTTTAAGATTTATGCTTTTTCCTATGTAGTATTCATGGAGGATGTGCTTTGTCCATTCTCAGCTGGTGTTTGGCATACAGGAGAGAACATACCACCATTTCCTTTCCTGCTAGTTGCCCTCTTTAATTAGTCTGGTGACTGGTGAGTCCTGTTCTTTGTCTGGTTCTGGTTTTGGGTTTTTTTTTCCTTTCCTTAGATTGCTGTGCTTTCACTGAAGGCCTAAATTGAGTCACATCCCATCCCTGAAGGCTTTGTTCCATCTTCTGATCCCCACTGAATACATACAAGGTCTGGGAAGTGACTTCATGCCCTAGTCTTTTAAACATCTTACAACATAAGATGTCACATTCCTGAATTTCATTTGGTCAAATGTGGTGTGAAAGCAGTCTCCTAGCCAAGAACTAGTAGTCGTGCTGAGGCTTGGTCAGTCAAGCCAGTTTTGATCTCATTCCCCTTGAAAATCCATGACACACTTTATTCAGGAAAATAAAGGTCACCAATAAAGTATCCACTTTCATCCTCCTTTTCTTCAGATCTTGTTGTTTGTTCTGAGACACTGAGCCCAGCTGCTTAGGGGATCTTCTTCAAGAGACCCCTCAGCTCAAAGATCGTGTCTTACATCACTGCTGTTCAGCCCCATCGGCCACTCTTGGTGCCACAGTCTCTTCAGTTGCCCTGGCTGTTCACTTTGTGAATGCCAATCACAAGAGCCACCAGGGAACTGCAAGCATCCACAAAGAAATGTTCCCATCGAAAATAGCATGGGAATTCTTAAAAGAGAACCTAGTGTGCATTCCCGGGAATCTTCTCTGCAGCACCTGGAGGGATGATGTTTTGTCTCTCCTGTTGCCAACCTTGGGCTATTTTGCATGGTTTCTGTCTGGGACTAACATTGATAAGAAGCAGTATTTGGCTCATAGCAATCTTTAGTTCATTTTTTCAAATTGCACAGGTAAAGATAGTAGGGAGAGTACCAAACCTCTCTTCTTCTGCCTGTTTTGTACCTCCAGCTTTCCCATCAACTGAGATGCAATTGCCATGTCCTCAATCAGCTTGGAAGCTTATTGTACCTTAGGCTTGG
The DNA here is from genome assembly GCA_011057875.1 of Pterocles orientalis. NCBI lineage: Eukaryota > Metazoa > Chordata > Aves > Pterocliformes > Pteroclidae > Pterocles > Pterocles orientalis. The sequence goes on along the minus strand of WKFP01014924.1, from coordinate 698,667 downwards.
ACCTGGATAGGGATGCTCAGGGTATTCAGTTAAGTTTGCCTCCCTGCTACTTCCCAACTGAATATTTCTGTTCTTTTACAGGGATCCTTCCCTCATTCTTACTTTGACAGAAGAGTAACTTTCTCTAATCCAGAAGATTTACATCCCTATAGCTCCTAATCATACAAAGCCTGGTTCATAGAAAGAGTGCTGCAGCAGCTACTTTCTTATACTCAAGCAGAAAACTTTGGTGCCAGATCTTAGGCTTTTGCAAGATGAACTTACACATATACAGATTCAAATTCTGAATTGTGACTGTAATCAGTACCCTTCCCCGAAGTTCAAGAATCGTTCACATTTCTCACATGGCAGGCTGCTCTGTCTTCCATCTGTGGATGTCATGGATGTTCTTGTTTCCTCTCTCTGTGGTTGACAAACATTTTCCCAGGTTCTGGTAGTTATCATGGTGCATCTTTGCTGCAGGGGAATCTGGTTCTTTTAAGTGCCTGATTTGTGAAAGGAGTTGTTACAGAACAACTTTGTGAAGCTTTCAGTCTTATTCCTTGGATTGTGGATGTGAGGTAGCAGTACCTCATTCCCACTTGGTCCTTAGAATCGGTTGTACTCATCAGTTCTGTGTGTTCCACTTGGCTTCAGTCTATCACATGATGGCACAACAGTCTGCCACTGCAGAAATACTTCTCTTGGAGATCTGTGGCAACGTGTATGCTTGTGATGAGAAGTTTTCTTCCAATTTAAATGTTGTGCTTCGGATGCTTGTGTGAGCACCTTTAGAGTCTAGATGCTTGTTCGTCCTTATCTGGGAAGCTGGCTTGCTTTATGTCTATTGCCCTTCCCAGAAGAGCAGAGGAAGATTCAGGTCCTTGCATTAGACATCCCCATATGTTCTTTTCTTCAAAAATTTCCCTGGAAACCGTGCAAATGCCTTCCACAATGACAGTGGAGACATTTTATCCTAGCCTTTTAGTATTTTTTAATGCTTTATGCTTCTAGAACAGAAGTCATAACTGAAGACTGTAATGCAAGGAGGGCCCTCTTGTTTTCATTCTCATGGACGCAGGCCTTTTAGGAAGACTTGCTTGCTACAAGAAGATCCTGGAATTCCACTGGTGCACAGTAACAATCCAAATGGATATCCATTGCATACAGATCCACTATGAAATGGTGAAAGTGGAACAAGAGAGCACTCCTAACACTCATCACGCACCTTTGGTAGGAGCCTTCTGCTGTACAGGCCTCTGATGTTCTTGCATTCATGCTGTGCTGGTCTTGAAAGATCCAGAGTTGAATCCTGTCTTTGGTAGGGCATCAGTGCAGTCATTTGTACAGTAGGATTCTCATCCTCTGCCAGAAATCTCATGGCAGGGCTGCCTGCTGAGAGTCACCATCTATAAGAATGTACATGTGGACTCGTTTGAAGAAAGCAAGCTTTCTTACCAGTAATTGGTATTCTTCGTGATGTGTGGTCCACATGTACATTCCTGTCCCATCTGCTTTTCCCTTCTCTCTAATTCTTTTTCAGATGCAATGCTGTTGAGAGAGACTGAAATGGTGGTAGATGCGCTCTCTTGTATGTCACACATAACGCAGGAAAAGAAGGAGAAGCAAGAGTACAGGCTCTACAGATACTGCACAAGGAAAACCTTGCAGTATCACATGGCAGGGCAGAACTATGCCTGCTGTTAGAATGTACATGTAGTCTACCGGTATCATACAGTGGTTACTGGTAAGTTTTTTGGTTTTTTTTTTCCTTGATCAGGTTGACAGGATTGTCCTTGGGCTTCAGGGATGGAGCATCATTTGGGGCTGTAGGCTAATCTGTTGGTTATTCCATGTTTGTGAATGAGTTGAGGACTGTAGCGTTTGTGTATGCCTGAAAATTGTCGCACTTTCTCCAGTTATTAATACTTCTCTCTGCATCGTTGCTTAAGTGTTACATGCAGAGTTCTGAGATTAGCTTCAGTTATTTCCTGTGGTAATAAATTATTTATTCTGTTTCAGTTTTTGCAAAATGCAAATAAATTGCAAAGTGTGTTTTTTGCACAACTAACTGATAGTTCATACCGTATAATTTAATTCCAGCCTTCTAGTTCATACATATAATTTTCAGCAACTGAAACTGTTTTTGTAATTTGAACTTGGACCTGTACCAGAATTTGAGTGGCATCTCCTTATTTGGTCACCAGAGGTTATTATTGCGTGGTTCCAAATGTTTTATTAATAAATGCTGGTTGTTCTGATAGCTAATTTTTATGAAACCAAGGTAATTTAGAGGTTGACCTATTGGTAGGGTGAATTATTGTCGTCCCTCTTGAGACCTAACTTGTTGAGAACTGGAGACTTCTCCGAGATCTGAGAATGTACCGATGAACCTGTTCTCCCAGCAGGGTGCTTGGTCCATGCCTGCTGCAGAGCTGGCTTTATCATGTGGTAGTAGCAAAGAAAATGTGCCACTTTCCATTTATGATTTCTCTTCATGCAAGTTGAACACCGGTAAAAGTAAGGGCTATCTGTTTGTCACTTAAGACTAGCTAAATTAGAAAACAATTATAGAGTCCTTCATAATGGCTGTTGTAAGCCTTACCTAGGCTTCCCATCCAGACATGGCCAAAACATTCAAAACATCCTGATAGAAATGAACCAGTTAAATAAATTCCTGATACCTCTGGGGTCTTGTGGTCATTTTCTTTTCTTTAGTATAGTGTGCATGACCACAAAGTACTCTGGTAATCTGAGTTGGAAGCAGATGCAATGGGAGGGGGCAGAACATTGATTTATGGCATAGTCTGTTGTTATTTTTTCAAAGGCTCTGTTTATTCTCTTTTGACCCAGATATCCATTTTGATTTCTTTGTTAATCTTGAGTCTTACATGCTAAGCTAAAAACTTCCTTGCTCCATTGTGCCTTCTCCCTCCATGTCTTTTTTACTTTCCCTTTGGGACTTGGAAAGGTCAAATCCAGGTTGCTTAAGCAAGGGTTCTACTTAGCCAGAGAAACCTCTGAGAAAACAGTAGTTTCAGAAGTAAAATATGGCCAGAGCAAAACTCAGTGTAATATTTGGTTTACAAGTGTGTATATCCTTGATTAGAAATAAGAAAATTTCAGTGTAGGAAGATGCTGAGATTTCAGAAGAAAATTGGTAAGGGTAATAACAGTAGGACCTTTCTGAAATGCAGTCCTTTTAGTGAGTTTAAGGTCATCAGACTGAAGATAGGGAAGAGATAATGTGTAGTCACAGGAGTAAGGTCAGTGAGGAACAGCTCTGTGCACTCCAAATAACAGTTGGCAGACTGGCCTGCTTTAAAAGAAGAAGGGACGTAACACAGAAAAATCACAGACCTGGCAAGGATAGAATAAAATAGCCTATTTTTCTCTCCATTTCTAATGTGCTTCTCACACAAGTTAAGGTATAGTACTATGAATACCAAAGTGTGCAATAAATAAAAGGAATGGTGTGTCTGTAATTGGTATCTTCTTATTTTTCGTCTTTATTCTGATAGACACTTGTACTTGATCAAATTATCTGCCTTCATGTTGAAAAGCAGTTGCTACAGTTTTGGGTTCAGTTGCAGCTGATGTGTAGGCTATGAAACACTGTAAGAGAAAAAAAAAAATTGCATTTGCGAATTTGCATCTTGGAGAATACATTACACGGTCTGTCAGAAAGACAGCTAGAGCTCTCTTGCCTGCTGTGTTTTTGCCGTAGCTGGTAGATAATTCCTATGAAAATCTTTATCTGCCTCTCGGTGCCGGCTGCTGAAACGTACCAATGCTGTGATTCTGTGTTCTGCCTCTCCCTTTAGCAAATGTCTGTGTTGTGAAGGTGGACGGGACCCCTTATCTGTGTAAAGCTGATGAGGTTGGAGAAATATGTGTGAATTCAGGTACAACTGGGATGGCGTATTTTGGCCTCCTTGGAATCACCAAGAATGTATTTGAGGTTTGTATTTCTCTCTGTAGTGTGAAGTTTCATTGTTACATTTCTAGTATTATCCTTGCAAATAAACTTTGTTCCTTAAACTTCCTTTCTAATTTTATTAGAAAAAGCCATGGCCAAATAAACCTTGTTTCGTTCTGTATCGGAACTCAAAATTTTGTTTCTTATAACCAAAAGTACAAAATACCATTGCCAGACAATCAGCTGCCTCTAGATTCTGCAGTCCAGTGTTGTGCCTGTGTTAAATTCATCTTAGTTCTCTGTTCACATAGCAGTCTTATGTAAAATTACTTGAAGATGTTTCGAGTTTATTGGTGCACAGCTTGGGACACAGAGTTAGAAGTTAGTCTGATACTTTAGTCTTCTTCATACAATCGAAATTTGTTCATTTGCTCAACTATAATAATGATTTAGAAAAGCACGTGCTTTTCAAAATGAACTTCAGTGTCGATAAGCTGTAATGCTTAGAACACTAACGTTTGCTGTTGTATGAAATTATGTTCCTAGATATATGGAAGAGGAGATAGTAAGGATGATAGTGTAACAGTCGTAAGCCTTGTAGTTTGTCCAAGTAAAGCAAAAGCGATCTTTCTGCCCAGATTTTTCCTCGCAGTGGTACCCCAGTTTACTGTTTTCCACTTTCTGGCAAGAAAGGAGTGGAAGTCCTTTGGGAATCGCACACGGTAGCATTACACTGGGCAGCAGTTTGAAGACTCGACTGAAATGTGAAGTTCTACCAGAGAGAGGAAAGAAATCCTGACCGTAGTCTTCTCTTTCAAAGAAGTCTTTGTCAGCTTTCCATGCTAATAGTAGCAGTGGGAAGACTTTCTGATTAAGTGCTCTATGAGGGTGTACTATGAGACCTGATTTGAAAAGCTGTGTGAACTCTCCTTATGAAGGCTAAGTAGCTGAGAAAAAATTAAGAAAGAATGCTACCACAGAGTTGGCATGTCCTTCATTATTCAAAAAGCCGTTATTCATACTTGACGTGATAGTCACTGTTGTCATCGGGTGTTTCAGCTGAGCGTAGACCTGCAGTGAAACAGAGGCAGAGAGCATTTTAACTTCACTTTTCTTATCATTACTCTGAGTGACTGAATACTTGTGTGTTCTTTCAGGCCATTCCAGTGACAGCAGCCGGCGTGCCTGTTTCAGACCAACCCTTTACAAGAACAGGATTGCTTGGCTTTGTGGGTCCCGTAAGTGTGGATGAACCGTCTGGGCCCTGCTTTGTTCTAACTCCCAATGCTAAGTGGTGCCCCCCAGTTCAAAAGAATTCTGTGTCAGGGCAGTGACCTCAGTATTGTTGGCTTTAATCAGACATGTATTGCCGGGAGTCTGGAGGTTTTTCTGCTCTATTTCTAATCCTGTCTTCTTTGCAGGACTATTTGGTGTTTGTGGTTGGAAAATTGGATGGCCTGATGACAGTTAGTGGCCGCAGGCACAATGCGGATGATGTGGTAGCCACTGCACTGGCAGTTGAGCCCATGAAGTTTGTCTATCGGGGAAGGTGAGTATATTAAAAACATCCCCATTGTTGACTGGACTTTGTTGCTCTGTTTTTTTCACCTGCAAATGATCAACAAGTAACATAGTGTACACAGGAACTCTGCATGTGAATTTTTACATGTGTATTTTGTAGGAAAGGTGACACTAGGTTGTGATATGCCAGACAAGAACTTGGCTATACCTGCCAACTTGGAAGACAAGTATTGATACCCTGCTTCATGCGTAGTAGATTTAAGATTACTTTCACATATTATAAGCCTAGGTCTTTAAGTGTCTGTTTAAAATGTCTTTCAAAGCTTCTCTTAAGACATTCAAATGAAGCTTGTATGCCAGATGTAAAACACAACTCCCCTTTGTCCACCTGAGCCTTTCATGCAGAAGGGCCTAGGAAAGAACTTCGCAGCATGTTCTAAAGAACAAACTGGGAGTGTTGAGGCTGCTGAAGGACCTTGAAAAATCATGTGTTGTATCACCAACGTTATTGGTCTCCAGTGGTAAATGGCGCAATGTCCAGATGGAGATCAGTGATGTGTGGTGTCCCTCAGGGGTCCCTGCTGGGACCAGTCCTGCTTAATATCTCAATCACTTACATAAGACTGTTGGATCAAGTGCACCCTCGACAAGTTTGCAGATGACACCAAGCTGAGTGGTGCAGCTGATATGGCTGAGGGTCAGGATGCCATTCAGAGGGACCTGGACAAGCTCAAGAGATGGGCCCCTGTGAACCTCCTGAGGTTCAGCAAGGCCAAGTGCGAGGTCCTGCACATGAGTTGGGGCAACCCCCCAGTATCAATACAGGCTGGGAGGTTAAGGGATTGAGAGCGGCCTGGCTGAGAGGGATTTAAGGGTACTAGTGGATGACAGGCTGGACATGACCCAGAAATGCGCACTCGCAGCCCAGAAAGCCAGCTGTATCCTGGGCTGCATCAAAAGCAGTGTGACCAGCAGGTCAAGGGAGGTGGTTCTCCCCCTCTACTCTGCTCTTGTGAGACCCCACCTGGAGTACTGCGTCCAGCTCTGGGGTCCTCAGCACAGGAAGGACATGGACCTGTTAGAGCGAGTCCAGAGGAGGCCATGAAGATGGTCAGAGGGCAGGAGCGCCTCCCGTACAAGCACAGACTGAGAGAGTTGGGGGTGTGCAGCCTGGAGAAGAGAAGGCTCTGGCGGGACCTTCCAGCACCTTCCAGTGCTGAAAGGGGTCCTATGAGAAAGATGGGGACAAACTTTTTAATAGGGCCTGTAGCCGTAGGACAAGGTGTAATGGTTTAAACTAGAAGCGAGTATATTCAGACTAAACATAAGGAAGAAATTTTTTACACTGAGGGTGGTGAAACACTGGCACAGGTTGCCCAGAGAGGTGGGAGATGCCCCACCCCTGGAAACATTCAGGGTCAGGTTGGACAGGGTTCTGAGCAACCCGATCTAGTTGAAGATGTCCCTGCTTATTGTGAGGGCTTTGAACTAGATGACCTTTAAAGGGCCCTTTAAACCCAAACTATTTTATGAAAGTCAAGCTTTCCACATTTTTACATTGCTTGTGCAATTCACATATCCTCAAAATAAATGGCACATACTTGGCTGAGGCATTTTAGTATTTTTAGTATTTATTATTATAGTATATACTAAATATATTATATTATAAATATAAATATATTTAGTATTTTAGTGTAGATGCAAGCCTAAAACAAATTTTAATCCACAAAGGGAAGTAAGTATTTTTCAGTGTAGGCATTGATAGACAAGCTGGTCAGTAATTTGGTGTAGAAGGACTTATGTAGGTGCAACAAGTTTAGCATGCATGATGGAGTTATATAGGCAAAGTTTGCACAACCCCTGCACGTATGGAACCTGCCTGTGTTAAAGGCGTGCTACATTGGTGACTGCAAATTCACTTGACTCCCAAGAGAAATAAATTGCAATAATGAACCTACATTTGTTCTAATTTTGTCTGTGATTTTGTGATCTGGCATGAAGAATGCTTGTGTGTGTTGAAACAGTACCACTAAAGGTTGCAGTCGTTTCCACATTAATAATAAACCATGCTATGTTCATCATATGTTGCATCCTATCATTCTTCTGTCCTTTGCGTTTTAGGATAGCAGTGTTTTCTGTGACCGTTTTGCATGATGATCGAATAGTGCTTGTGGCAGAGCAGCGCCCTGATGCGTCAGAGGAGGATAGTTTTCAGTGGATGAGCAGGGTTCTACAGGTAGTCAGTCTGTCCTTTCTCTCTTTCCAGGTGAATAAGGCTGATGTATGAAATGAGAATCTTAGAGCATCTTTCTTTTTTTCCATAAGAAAAACCTATCAGGGGAACTACAGACAGTTGTGACTTCTGAATGTATTTCAGGGTTCATAGTTAACAGAATTTTGTAAAAAGACTTTCTTTCAGAAGGTTTTTTTAACTTCATACCACTGGGATTTTTAAAGTCCTAAGGATGATAGGTTTTGTTTGTTTTAATTCTGCATATCTCTGCTGATTTCATACTGTCTGGGAGAGTTACGTCTGAAATGTTTAAGGGTATACTTAGTGCCAAGTATCAAAACAGACCCTGAAGTCTCTTTATGTCTGTAACATACTTATTCTAGATCTCCAACAGTAAGCATTACAAACTTTTTTCCTTTGGTTACTTTATTGGGTTACTGTGGAGTGCCAGGAGGGAGGGGAATTCTGGTAGATTTGTGTTTTAGGATTTTGGAATGAATCAATCAGTTCTAAGGAAGTAAAAAGTGAAAGAGCAATTATGGAAGAAGACTGTGGTGAAGGGAAAACTGAAAGGAAGACTAGAGAGAAGAACTTAAGGGAGGATGCCTCTTAAGAGTAAGGCAGTTGTGTGACAATGGTTTCTGTCTAATTTCAGCTTTGTAATCTTTTTGGAGGGAATAGCCCGTAATAGAAAGGCTGTTTTTCATGGGAGAAAAATATTTTTATTTCTCTTTTTAGAAGTGTCATAGCTAAAATAGACACTTAATTTTAGGCAGCAAGGTGTTTCACTCCCTATTTTTGTGGTTTTATGTTCTACTGCGCTTTTGTGATTGTGCCATATGTGCTAAATTTGCTGTGGTATAATTTTGGCTTTTTAAAATCTCTGCACTTTTTGCCCACTTTTAAGAGACTTTCCTAATCCCTGATGTGCAGGTGGCATCCCCTTGATACAGTGCACAAGCAAAGTCCTGGGTCTGCTCCTGCTCCCATTGAAGTCATGGCACAACTTCTATGAGTTCAGTGAGTGCAGAATTGGACCCTTTATTTGCAAATTGTGGTGCAAGTAAAAATTTTAATGTTATTAAATGACTTGAATTCACATTCTTGCTCTAGCTACATCCCAGGTGATAACGTAGAATGTATTTTTCTATTCTTCCTATCAAGGCAATTGATAGCATTCACCAAGTGGGCGTCTACTGTCTTGCCTTGGTGCCAGCCAACACTTTGCCAAAGGCTCCACTTGGAGGAATTCACATTTCAGAAACCAAGCAGCGCTTTTTAGAGGGTGCTTTGCACCCTTGTAATGTCTTGATGTGTCCCCATACCTGCGTTACTAACCTGCCTAAGCCTCGGCAGAAACAGCCAGGTGAGTAAACCAGAGTGGGTTCCTTAGTTCCATGTGTCTGTCTCTAAGGTTATCTGTGGAGAATGATCTGGAGACAACGTGACAGCTCAAGGCTGTGTACGATGGATGGCTTTAAGCTGCCTAGCTTGCCGGAGCTAGTGGTGTTGTCAGAGCAGGCCAGAGTCGAGTGAGGGTGTTATGGTCTGCCTCAAATCCCAGGTAAATGCAAGGTCGTACAGCACATGCTGATATCATGCTTCTGTAGCTACGTTATAAATTGTTCCTCAGCTGGCCGTCTTGCAGCGGCTGGTAGCTCAACATAATAAAGCTGAAGTACAGACAGACCTCAATTTGCTGAATCAGTAGTACACTCATTTTTAGTGTACCGTACTGCTAATGAACTGATTTTTAGTGTACCATACTATCCTCTTTTTATGCACTGTGATCCTTGGTTTTAACTTTTAATCTTTTCAGATCTGTGTTACATATGGTATTTGTAGTAATCTGCAGTCTGAATTATAGAATATTATATCTTTTTTTATGTTATTTTTCCTCATTTTGCACTGTTTGTCCAAAATGCAGATGTTGGTCCCGCTTCAATGATAGTAGGAAACCTTGTTGCTGGAAAGAGAATTGCACAAGCCTCAGGGAGAGATGTTACCCAGTTGGAGGATAACGACCAAGCAAGAAAGGTAACACTGATGGCCTGGTGTTGTTAAATATTTGAATTTGCTTATTGAAAATGAGAGAAGACCCAGTCATGGCATTCTGCTGAAATTAAGCATGGTGCATTTTGGGTGAATCTGAGTGTCTCCTTTTTTTCTGTTTCAGTTCCTGTATTTAGCAGATGTCCTTCAGTGGCGAGCTCAGACAACTCCAGATCATCCCCTCTTCGTTTTGTTGAATTCCAAGGTGAGATGTGGTTTAGGTCATGCTTGGAGATTGAGATCAGTAAAAGATTGTTTGGATTCTAAAACAGGTCCAACTAGAAGTCTTTTCCTAAAATGCTTCCCGTTATTTTGATGATGTGGAATGTTGTGGCTTTGAAGCAGATAAAAAGTTCTAGTTAGCAAGCAGTGTAGTTTTTCCACATCCAGAATTTTATTGCACATATGGAATTTCAGTATACATTCTTCCTAGCTTAAAACATTGCGGTAGTTGCATTTCCTGCTGGAACACAACTTTTGTCGTTAATGGAAGCCACAATTCTGTCTCTGTCCCTGAGCCCAAGGGTGAGTGAAAGTTGGAGCTGGAGGGTTTTTTTTCATTAAAGGATGTGGAGCCTAAGTAGAGAACCCCTGGGACAGCTTTGGAGTCATATTTTCCTGGGGCGCTGCACACCCTTGAGGAGATACTGATGCCCTATCCTCGCCTAGGCTCTGCCTCTGAAAAGGGTGGCACTTAACCGTCACTCAAATGTGAACAAATAAATACTTCAATTTTGGAGTACAGGCTCTTATTTTTTTCAAGGGCTGTCTGAGCCCTTATGACATATGGCAAGGGAACAGCCATGTTTCTCAGTAAATATGTCATTTTTGCTCATAGCCACACTGATCTGCATGTGACTGTCAGTTTTTGGAGCATCCAACACTTTGTAAAGGAGATGCAACACTGTGCATCCAACACTTTGTAATGGAGTATGAAAAAATGTGCGCTTTTGTATGTTCCTCAGTATTTCAGCCTTCACTGAGCTTGAGGAGCACTACTGCTGTGTTTATTTCAGAAAACTTGAATTTTCGATTCTTCTGCTGCTGTTCTGGCATTATTTATCCCCCTCCTTTTCTTCCAGGAGGCAAAGTTGGTCAATTTTTGAGCCCGTACTCTGTAGCTACCCTTCTAGTGACAATAAGAGGCCCAGTGACAAATTGACCTTGTGCTGTGGTGTACCACAGACATGTGAGATAGGGAAGGTGCTTTTGGAAGGTCCAGCAGCAATCATTGGGAAGTGAAGGATTTGCCCTTCTGTCTCTTATTCAGACAGGCAAAATGATTCAGGACGTGGTTTAAAGTTCTGACTTTTCTTATGAGACTCTGCTTTAGCAGAAGAAAATGCTTCAATACGGTTATTGTTAAATGCCACAGGATTGGTTTATTCTTCTGTCAAGAGTAAAGAGGCATTTGAGGGAAGTTTTGTAGCATGAAGCAGCTCCTTTCTGGGTCACTTTGTTCATGCAACTTTTACCCTTCACAAGGAGACTCTGCAAAAAGGAGTCACAAAACTTGGGCACAAAGAAATTACCCGTTGGTGAACACGTGCCTTAAATAGCTGAGACTAATAACTTGCAGTGCTAAGCGCGTGTGTGTGTTCTCAGCTCTCCACAAGAAACCCTTGTGTTTTACACCTTTTTGTGTGAATATTTTTCTCCCAAGTCCTTGAGCTGCTACTGTTCCTATATCAACGATACACTGTATTTACTGTTCTTTTACATTACTTTAGCTCTCAGGCTTTAGCAACAGTTTCCTCAGTAAAACTGAGCAGTGTGCCAGTGCCATCCTGGGTCGAACGGGGCCGTGGATCAGAGAGCTGTGCGTTTGGGCTGAGGATTGTATGTGGCAACTTGCCTTGGGCATGAAACTGTGCATGCTTGTATAGCAAACGTTTGCTGTGATAATCCTTATGTGTGTAGCAGGAGGCATGATTCAGTCTCCGAGTGTTTCCCTCAGAGGTGGTTGTCCCATCAGTTTTTCCTGAATCAGGTTGTAGACGAGGGAAGACGGACACATCCTAACCTCACAGGCTTAAGGCTAGGGCCTCACTTCCTAGGCTGGGTAGCAGAAGGATGTTTTCTGTCTTCCGGTCAACAGCCGGACTAATCCATTTGGAATCCTCATGACTCTGCAACTGCCTAAGCAATTCGGAGCTCCTTCCGTGTGATTACTTTCCAGATACATCGTTGTAGAAATACACTTTCCACAAGCTAGCAGGTACAGTGCAGCAAAAGTAACAGTGCATACCAACCACAGCTCAGTTTGCCTCTCTGACCCTTTATTTTTATCTGCACCGAAGACAAAATACCAAATGTATTTTATCTACACCAAAGGCATAGCAGAGACCCCCGTGCACTTTTAGGACTGCTGGTTGCAAAAGCATCTGGAGGCTTGGCCCTGCATGGTAGAGTAAAGCTGATGCAGTGCTTCGCTTGCCGCTAAAACAGTAGTGTTGCTGCTACTGCTGCTGTGTTCTCTCCACTGGACTGTGAATTTCCAAATACTTGAAAGGTATTCTTTTGGTGGTACCAAATATATTTAGAAGCTGCTTCACAGTGTGATGTTCAAAGTAATATACTGTCCTAGTTTTGACCTTGGTTGGCAGTCAGACACCCCACAGCCGCTCCCCACCCTTCCACCCCGGGGATGGGGTAAGGAATTAAAGGGGTGAAGGGAAAAGAGACTTGTCGGTTGAGGTAGGAACAATTTAATAACTCAACTACAATAATATTGGAAATAATAGTGATAATAATAGTAATATATACAGATACACAAATTAGTGACACACAGTGACACTGCTCACCACCCAGTGACGAAGGCTTAGCCTGTCCCCAGCCAACAATCCCAGTTGGGAGCAGGGACAGTCCTGACACCACAGTCCTGGAATGGAGATAAGAGCCCAAGTGTCCAAAAGACTGAGATGACCCTGAGACAGGGGCAACCTGGAGTAAGAGAGAGCCCTTCTGGACACCTTCTCATCTCTGTCCTGGCCATGCCGTGCATGATATGGAACAGACCATCGGCCAGTTGGGGTCTCAGTCCTAACCCTGAGGTCGAATCCTGGGCTGGTCACTGGGGCTGTGCTCCCTCCCAGCTTCTCCTGCCCCTGCAGACACGGGCACAGCAGAGAAGCTGGAAAGTCCTTGAGTGTCCTGGCAGCAGCTCTGCCCATCAGTGTGTGATCAGCTTCTCCTCAGCACAGACCCAAAACAGAGGCTCTTACTAGCTGCCGTGAAGAAAGTTAACTGTCCCAGACAGAACCAGGACATATAAAGTTTTCTAGCATTCTAGAAGTTTATGGTGCCAGCAGCATGGTTTCTGAAACCCTGAAACAGTCTTTGTCCTTATTTTAACAATATAGCAATGAAATGTTGTGTCTGCAGCATGTACTTTGTTCAGTTTTCTCCAGAGTTTTCTGATGTTGCTTCTCTTTTGCACAGGGCACTGTTGCTAGCACTGCGTCATGCATACAGTTGCACAAGAGAGCAGAGAGAGTGGCAGTCGCACTGATGGAGAAGGGACGACTGAATGTTGGTGATCATGTGGCCCTGGTTTATCCTCCAGGTAAGGCAATACAGACAGAAAAAAAAATCAAAGTCATCCATCACAAGAAAAGAAACAGCTCTTGCCAGGATAGCGCATTCAGTCATCCATTTAATGTAGTGATATCTGGCAGTGATTTAGTATTTCAAGGAAGAGACTTTGTTTCGTCCTTTTATTATTAAGTCACTTTCCCAAGTGGTAAACTACATTTACCAAACTTTTCATCTAACTTCTCCAGATGTCTGAGCAGTTATGCAAGAGTAGCTTGATTTTAAACCACATGAAAGATTCTTGATTTTCAGCCTCAGAGAGTGGAATAAAACTGCATATGTATCCATTGAAAGCTAGATTAGGGATGTCGGTGTATGAACACCCTTTTTTCCTGAGTGGCTATCTCTAGAAGTGAAATCTGGACCTGAGTTGCATTACTAGCGTGTATTTACAAGTGTACTACAGCAAAAACTGTTACCTTGTAAAACTAGGATTGACTGCATATTTCAGAGTCATTGGTTGTTAAAAACAATTTTAAAAGAATCTGAGCTGTCATCTCCACAACCTATGATACATTGTTTTGTTATTTGTGTTACCTATGCTACTTGTCCATGAAAATAGATCCCTACTGATTTAAAGTTTGAATAATTTTTGCTAACTCTCAAATGCAAAATATTTTAACCTTGTAGAATTGGGCATGGCCACAAACAGCCCATTGTTTTAAAGAGACCTTTATGACAAATCCTTACATCTTAATAAAATAAATCAATGTGTATTTTGTTTTTTGTGAAAGAGTTTGATCTTTTTGTTCTGATAAAAAAGGCTTTAATTTCACAAATATCTTTTACAGGAGTAGACTTGATAGCAACTTTCTATGGCTGCTTATATGCTGGCTGTATACCTATCACCGTTCGCCCACCTCATCCACAGAACCTCGCTACCACTCTGCCCACTGTCAAAATGATTGTAGAGGTGTGTATAAGTCATTCCTCTCCTAATGCTTTTGGTGGGTGTAGGGTGGTTGATGCAGCCTAACAAATTGCTTTGCCACAGTCAAAGTAAAGAAAAAAAAATAGTATGCTGTAGCGGAGTCAATAAAGACTTCAGAAACTTGTTTGAAATGTTCTCTCCGTTGTTGTAATTTATTTTGCTTTGTTTTCAGTGTTTTTCTTCCATCTATTCAGCTTACTGGTTATCTCATCTGGTTAGATATGAAGTCACTTGAGCATTGGGTCACTAGTTTTATAAATGCTTTCAATGCTGGGTCTTTTACAGGTCAGTAAGTCTGCATGTATACTGACCACACAAGCGATAATGAAACTGCTGAAATCCAAGGAAGCTGCAACAGCTGTAGATATTAAAACATGGCCTACTATTTTGGATACAGGTACAGAATGTCTGCCCACTAGCCAAAATGTAAATGGTTGGAAGACTGATTTATTTATTTTATTATACCATAACTGCCTAATTGAATGAATGTGTCTTACATTCTGTTGAAATCGCTGTCCGGAAACTATAGAAAGCCTCTGGTGTTAATGCTGTAAAGACACATTTTTGTCCTGTGCTCTTTTTCCAAAATAATAGTATGGTACGCTTCTCTTTTTATGTGTTTTAAATAGATGATATGCCTAAAAAGAAGCTGGCTAGTATTTTCAGACCTACATCTCCAGATACATTGGCATACTTGGACTTCAGTGTGTCTACTACTGGTATATTAGCAGGAGTAAAGGTACAGTAACGAGAGAGATTATTATACTTCGTTTCCTTATATATAGGCATATTCTGCGTTCATTCCTCCTGCCAGAGAAGAAAAACAAAAATGTAAGTTGACCATCTTAGTGTTCATAAAGCTTATTTTTAAATTTGCATGACATCTAAAGTTTCTTGATACACATTCTGGAAGCATTCAGTCTTACTGGCTCTGTGAGGAATCGCTGAGGGGACTAAATGGAGAGAATTTGTTGGAAAGTTCATTAATATTTTCTTTTGCAATTTGTCACAGAGATGTCAGACATAATTTGGCATCATTTTGATGTCATGACAGATATAATTTGCCACTAGCATGAAAAGTACCTGTGAATTCTTGGGCTTGTATCCCTTTTCTGTTTTAAAGGTGCTTAAAAAACCCCAAACCACTACATGTTGCCACATCTTCTGCAATAAACATATCTATCTGTTATTACAAATGATCCCTGAGAGCACTTGTTTTCCTCTTACAGATGTCACATGCAGCTACAAGTGCCTTATGTCGCTCTATTAAGCTACAGTGCGAGCTGTACCCTTCACGTCAGATTGCCATCTGCCTTGACCCTTATTGTGGCTTGGGATTTGCACTGTGGTGCTTGTGCAGGTATGTCACTTGAGTCGTAGGCTTTCTCGTCTCCTTCCAGCCTTCTCCAGAATCCGAGGGAACAATAATGGATGAAACTGTCAGAGGAACCTAAATTAGCCTTTTCATATGTATTTCATAAAAATACCTTTTGTCTAACAGAATTCATTAAGTTAGTTACTTGAGTACCGTGAGTTTTGCAAGTGGAATTAGTTAGATACCAAATCCAAGAAAAAAAGCACTTTGCTGTCTATTTCACATCGATTAAATGAATCCTTTCAAAGCCCTTTGAAATTAAACCATATCTTCTTACAAGACCCTTAAGGTGTTGGCTGCAAGAAATACTGCTAAAGGAAGCAATTAAATGTTGTTTAAAATGAATGAGACCTGAATTGATTAAATTGAGTAACTATTACAATGCAGTGCATCTTGCAAAGCTGCAACATTTTCCTCTTTTTTGCCTTTTAAAACACTCCGTATGTTTTAACTCGTCCTATGGCAGGGGGGTTGGAACTAGGTGATATTCGAGGTCCCTTCCAACCCAAACCATTCTATGATTTCTATATGATTCTATTATTTCATTTTAATTTTCATATTCAGTTTCTGCATTTTGTAACTGATTATTTAATCAATAAAGTGAGGTGGAGTGGAGGGAGAAGAAACCTCAGTGATGGAAGAATTAAAATCTAGATGGATTTTTTAAAGTATTTTTAGGGAAGGGGAACTATGTGCGTCATGCTTTCTTTACAAGAGTTAATGTAAAGTCTGCTTTTTTTCATCTGAGTTATAGCTTTGTGTTAGTATGAAAGACCATTTTATTACAGAATTTTTTTTCTATTCTAGAATATTTAAAAAGAAAACAAAACCCCGTCATCATATTGCCCACTGCAAAAACACATCAACTCTAGCCAGGCAAAATGGCAAATGTGTCAAGCTACCTGTTGAAAGAAATTAGAGATGCTGTTATTTTTTTCAAGATGCATTGGTTTATCGAAGTCTGGTTTTACAGAGGAGCATGTCACTGATTTTGTTGATAGTAACTGATCTAAAAAACATTGGCAATTTAAGACTGTATGGTCATGGAGTTTACTGTCTTGGAATGAGTATATACTATTTAAAAAAAACACAACTTAAAGTGGTGTGATTCTGAATTTTATTTTCTGTCCACTTACGTTAACTGGTACCCACATTAAATATTTCAAATAAATGTTTAAAAACTCAGACACTTATGGCAAAGGCTAGAAAATTGCACTAAAAACTTGAATGGTGCAATTTCATAGAATCATTGAATCACAGAATGGTTTGGGTTGGAAGGGACCTTAAAGATCATTGAGTCCCACCCCCCTCCCATGGGCAGGGACACCTCCCACCAGCCCAGGTTGCCCAAAGCCTCATCCAGCCTGGCCTCGAACCCCTCCAGGGATGGGGCATCCACAGCTTCTCTGGGCAACCTGGGCCACTGCCTCACCACCCTCACCAGAAAACATTTCTTCCTAATGTCTCATCTAAATCTCCCCTCTTTGAACTTAAAACTGTTCCACCTCATCCTATCCCTCCACCCCCTGATGCAGAGTCCCTCCCTATCTCTCCTGTAGCCCCCTTTCAGCACGGGAAGGTGGTGGAAGGTCTCCCCGGAGCCTTCTCTTCTCCAGGCTGAACAACCCCAATGCTCTCAGTCGTACAGGAGGTGTGTTAAAGACTCATTTCACTCACCAAAATGTGCATTTTCCCTAGAACACCTTACAAAACTAAGCTCCATTACCAGTTGTAATCTGTAACTGGAATGACATGTCAGATGTTAACGTTGGAGTGTCAGAAGTTCTGTCTATTCGAGGCATTAAGTATTTGCCTACAGTTCAACACCATTTACTACAGAACAAATATACTCACCTTAAAGTTCGTCACTTAACTCAAGCCCATAGTTCATAGCTAAGAGATACTTCTATGTGGAGAAGGTGAAGTTCAAATAGATACCAAGCTCTCAGTTTTCCTGTATTTGTTTCATTTTGACTTCATGTAACTTTTGGCTTTTTTCTGCTGACTTGAAGTTTTTATGTTTCTTTTTCTTCCTGTCCTTAGTGTATATTCGGGTCATCAGTCTATTCTAGTCCCTCCTCTGGAACTGGAGAGCAATGTGTCTCTGTGGTTGTCTGCTGTGAGTCAGTATAAAGTGCGCGTCACGTTCTGCTCCTACTCCGTGATGGAGATGTGCACCAAAGGGCTTGGAACACAGACTGATATACTCCGGGTGAGTGGACTTAATTTTTTACCATACTGAAATACAAATACATGTATCTTTCTAAAAATATTTCATTTTGGCTTGTAGAAGATGGGCCATAAGTGTTTATTTGAAAGGCTTTCATTATGACTTGCTTTTTGGGAAATGTTGAGATTGCTGGAAGTTTTAGCTCTCATTTTTTTGGTGGGGGGAAAAAACAAGTCTTAGGTTTTCAGGTTTACTTATCTGTGCCACCTGTGTGCTGCTGGGTGTTTCTGAGATTTTGGGCAAACTACTTCGCAAGCCTATCAACTTTTTCTTGTCTGAGACAAAAACAAGGAAACAAAAAAACCCCAAGCAAACAAAAAAAATCCCACACCAAAAAAACCCCACAACCCAAAGCCCCAAAAAACCTCTCCCCCCAAAAAAACAAAGCAAAAAGTCCCCCTAAAACCTGTCAAGTCTCACCTGCTTTCAAGATCACTTGACACCAAAAGAATTGAGTTATAAAATGGATGTAATCTTCCTAACAGCGGCAATTACACACTAATACATCCATTTATTTTTGAGGGAAATCTTTTTAACTGAAACTCGGTGTCCTTGAAGAGTCGCCTCTGCCTCAGTGGTAGGAGAGTTCCCACGGCTGTAGTAACTAAGCTGCTCAGGACCTCCACGGGCAATGTCTGGTGGCTTGTGTGCAAGAAAGCAGCTACAGTGTGCTTATTCTTAGTATAGACAAAAAACACTGTCCTTCTGGTCCCCTGGACCTCACTGAAGAGAGTCCTGGCCCACAGCCAGTAGCTACAGGTTCACATCTACACTGGTGAGAATTAATGTTTCGGAACACTCTGCCTGTGTCTGAACTGCGCAGCGCTGAGAGCAAGGCTCAGTCCTGTGCAGGCTCAGTCCTGTGACACAATGACATTTTGTGGTTTTTTCAGCTCAAAGTGATGAGTGTGTTGCAGCTACACGATGTGAGTAGTTTGCATCTTGTGAATCAAACCCTGCCACAAAGCTTCTTGGCACAATTTTGGAGGGCTGTCCTGTGGGTGGATGAAGCCCAACTGAGTGCAGTCCGTATCTCTATTGTTCAGCCAGTTCGTGTCAGTTATTCTAGGGTTTTTAAAGTCCATCTGTTCTGCAGACTAAAATGGCTTCAAGTTTCAACTTTAAACTTAAAATGTTGTTGCTTTCTTTACCAAACTTCTCAGACAAAAGGAGTTAACCTGTCCTGTGTGCGAACATGCATGGTGGTGGCAGAGGAGAGACCAAGGATTACATTAACACAGTCTTTCTCTAAGTTATTCAAAGACCTGGGCCTCTCTGCTCGTGCAGTGAGCACTACGTTTGGGTGCAGGGTCAACGTAGCAATTTGCTTACAGGTGAGATTAAACTGCTTATTCTTTATACTTATGGGTAGGATCTCTGGGAATTTTATAGGAAACCAGCTGTATGTAATTTTTTTTCTAATGAACTAGAGCTCCATTGTTTGCTTGCTTCATCACGACCTTAAATAAACCTTGAAGATGTGGTTTATGATAATATAACTTTTCTGTACTAATTAATCAATTGATTTGCCTTTCTAATACAGAGGGTCAGTGTTAAGAAACTTGTTTCCTTCCTGTTGTGCAGGAGCAGTATTAAATACACAGCATTCCGGTCATAAACATACTAACTGTTTCAAGCAGTGCTGTTTCAGCTTTTGTGTGATTCACATTTTGAAAAGTAGCTTATGTATACGTGGAATTAAATGGAAGACAGAATTCCTTAGGTAAGACCCAGGAAAATTAACAAGGTTGGCAGGTTTTTTTACTTTTAAAGATCTCAAATGAGTATAATACATTTGTCTTACCTCATGTGAGAGCTGGACTTTTTTTTTTTTTCATTAAAGGTATAAAATTGGGAGGCTTTGAGGGGGAGAATATGCCCATAAAGTACACAGCCCTACTTCACAGAATGGAGATAATGCCGTGCTGTGGTCCAGACCTGCCTTTGATAGTTCAGTATTCAGTTGGCTATAATCTTGTATGATAAATTTAACCAGGTGAACTCTAACTTTTCTTAATGAGATGTTTCTTCTCTAGTTAGGAGAGGGGGGAAAAAAAGTATTCCACAACAATATGCCATATATGGCACGTGCGTTAAGTATGTGTGTAATTGTAAATCTTATTTCAAATTTATTGATATGAATTACACTTAATTAAAAAAAGATTATTTGAAGATTGCTACTGTGCTTTTGCTAAACTTTTTTTTTTCCCTGGTGCCCACTAGAGGAAGGAAAGCCTTTTTTCCTCTCAGAATATATTTTAACGTTCTAGATTTCCTATGACAGATATGTTTTGGGCCATGAGCTTCTTAAATATGTTGCCATTCATAATTGTTTCTTTATTTTCTATAGTTTTTTTCACTTATATCAAAGGAGGAAAGTATTTTAACAATGCCTAGATAAATGGTTATGCAGAAATGCAGCTAGAGGCTTTTTATGAGTCAGTAGATTGAAAAATAGGAAGGATATAGATGAAATTAAGATGACTGTAGAAGAAAGATTTTGAATTTATGGAATAGAACATTTCAGATGCCAAGTGTGAAAGAGCAGTTTTCAGGATTGCCTGTCTAAACAAGAATTTTAAAAGCCAGCTTTGGATATTTGCTGTTCAGACTGTACAAAGAGGGGAAAACCAGTTTTTCTACAGAATGTTAAATGGCAGTGTGAAAAGTACTCCCAAGAAAACTGAGTGTAGGGCTGCTGGGCAATTAAGCTTCCCCTTCATGTTATACCTTTTTCATCTCTGTTCTCTGTTCTTGAGCCCTTTTTTAGTGTTTTTTTAACCCCTTCCCCCATTCTTCCAAAATGATATCTGTGTTTGACTTTATTGGATTTAAATGAATACAGATTCATAGCCAAACTGAATGAGTATTTGATACAAGTTAGCATGCAAATAAATACATAATATCTTTCAACCTTGCTGGACTGGTTTACTGAGAAGGTGTTTCTGAAGCTGCAAGCAGCCTTTAGATACTTACAGATGGAGGAGGGATTTCTGATAAGGCAACAGTCATTACGTGTGATCTGCCTTAAACCTCTTCTTGTTTCTGAACTGGGACTGGCTTCCCAACGAACCACTTATTTGAGAGTGGCACTTTTGACCTGAAATGGAAATCTTCTTTTCACTCTAGAACAGTATGAGTTTTGTTTTCTGTCTTACTGTGTGTATCTTATGTTTCCAGTGCCTCTTTGTTTGTATTTTCTTTTTTTCCCTTCTCTCTCTGTTTCACACACTTTGATGACCTCTGTTACTTCTGTTTGTGGTCCCGCTGTCAGCCAAACAGGCTGGGCAAGCTGGCTGAACAGGTATAGTGATGCATGTGTGCTTGTAATGTCCTAAAGTCAGTGTGGGTCAGCAGTGTTACTCTGTAACGAATGTATGCCATTTGAGAGAGTTTGCATTTGAAACAGATCAAGCAAGATCTTTTTTTTTCCTGAAGAAGTGTAGCTTTACTCACAAAGAACACTTGTAGATGAAGTACAAAACCTCTTTTTTAAGCAAGCAGAAAGGGGATATAGCAATAATTGCAATTACTCAGTGGTATATTCCTTAAAGATAAAGATCATAGAGATAATCTGGTGTGACCATCAGTGTCCCTGAGCCTCAGCACTGCTACACGAGTACAAGGGAATGGCATTAAAAAGACATTATTACTGTTCTCCAGGACTGCAGTCATGAGCTGATGGCCAAGTGGCCTCATCTTAAGTATTTCTAAAATGAGAAATTTAAATATGCATTTCACAGTAGTTTCTAGTTGTCTTGGGATTAAATTCTGATGGAGGGAAAAAAAAGTTCTGTTTCCATGTTGGGAAATGGGAAACCTCTCACCAGAGTTGGTCAGAAGGTTTATTGTGCAAATGCAACGGAGCTCTGCCTCTGCCTAGGCTGTTACTGCTTGGAGCCTTGAAAATATATAGGTCGGTTAGAGTTATGTTGTAGTTAAATGTTGGGTTTTTTTCTTCAAAGTTGACAAAACTGTTATAAAGTAGAACAGCTGAGCTTTGGGAAAGGGATTAGGCCTGCACAGGTTTATGCTTACATTCTGTGCACTTGCTATGTAGGTTTTAGAGGAAGTGCTTACCAAAATTAAATTTTAAAAACTTAAGTATTAAATTTAAAAACTTTTTTAAAAGTAAATACTTACCTGTATAGATACATACTTCACTTGTGCGTTCATTAACTGATTCCATCAAACATCAAAGCCTTATGGCAGCCACCCTGGAAAGACGGGCTGTTTTACTATATTTCTCATAGATAAGGCAGTACTTTATAAGTGTCAGTAAAAAAGGGAGAGGAATTTGTGAATGTATGTGGCTGTGAGAAAGAAAGCAGGATTGTCTGGCCTCTGCTGAATTTGTTTCTTCCTTTTTGTTCTTAGGGGACAGCAGGACCAGATCCAACAACAGTCTATGTAGATATGAGAGCACTTCGACATGACAGGTACAGATTATGTTAAAGCATTAACTGTTTAATGACTGTAGAGGAGAAAGTTCATCTTTGTTGCACTGCATTGATTTGAAATATTCTTGGCAGCAGCTAATCCCTCATCATGGTATACAAGGAACCCCACCCTAGAGAATGATGGTTGTGTGCTGGAAGTGGTCTGGCATCTCTTCCTCCATCACTTGTTCTGCTCTTCCTTTCTGGACCTTCACCTAACTTGCTGTCTGTTCGTCAGTCTTGTATAATCTAGACTCATTCGCTGTTTCTTACCTAACCATACTGTTACCAGAAGGTGACTTGGCAGACTGGCTGGTCAGTCACAGAATCACAGAAACTGTTAGGGTGGGCGTGATCTTTGGATGTCCCTTATGCAACCTCCTGTTCGAAGCAGGACCGGCTTCATCAGGTTACTTAGGGGAGAGGACCAGTTCGGCATGCAAAATCTCCAAAAATGGAGATCCTCCTCCTCTCTGGGTGTATGTGCTGAGACTGACACCCTACTCTAGGGAAACTTTCCTTCCTGGTATTTCCCATCTTGCATATTATGTCCCTGTCCTCCTTATGGTGTGCAACTGAGAAATCTGGCTCCCATCTTCTCTGTAACAATCCTTTAGGTAGTGGGAAAAGTGCAGTTAGAGTTGCCCTTAGTCTTTTTTTTTTTCACCCATTCGTTCATTTATTTATTTCTTCTTCAGACCAGAGCAACTCAATTCCCTCAGCCTTCCTAGATACAATAAATTGATGTCAGGCCTGTACTACAGCGTATCAAAACACACACACACACACACACACATATGTACACCATGTCATCTGGAAACTTGCCAAGGATACATCGTTCTATCAGACTTAATTCTGTAGTCATAATCTTCATATTAACTCTCGGTTAACTTAGTTAAGACAAATGCTGGCAGCACCAAGCACAGGCTGTTAAGTTTAGTAGAGCGCACGCATATGTATATTTGTGTCTAAACTTATTTTAAGAAACATAACATAAAGACTTGGTGCAGTTTGGTCAGCGCAGCTAAGGGTAGGATGACACTGGATATACTGGAACACATCTATTTAACTTCTATTTAAGTTCATAAATCCTTGTACAAATGCGTTCTCGTATTTTCTCAGGGTGCGTTTGGTAGAGAGAGGTTCTCCACACAGTCTGCCGCTTATGGAGTCTGGGAAGGTGAGAGGTTGAGAGCAATCCTTCCTCCTCATCACCCTTACCTGGGTGGTGAGTTGCTTCAGATGGACCTCAGTACAGAATCTGTGCAACAGGCTTCGCTAGTCACAGTATATCTAGGAGAGGCACTAGAGAGAGCATAGGATGAACAAATAGTTAAAATGAAGCCAGGTGTGTGAAGGGAAGCAATAGGATGTATTGCTACAGCCAGAATCAAGAGGCCTTCATGCGGAAGGCATTTTTCAGGTGTGAAACAAACTTCAACTCTGAAGCTGCAAAATAGCCGTTTACAAGTTTAAATGGTAGGAACTTGGTAGGAAGAGATGGTTGATATCTAGGCTGAGAGAGTTGGTGGTGTTCAGCCTGGGGAAGAGAAGGCTCCAAGGAGACCTTACAGCACCTTCCAGTGCTGAAAGGGGGCTATAGGAGAGATGGAGAGGGACTCTTCATCGGGGGCTAGAGAGGTGGGATGAGGTAGAACAGTATCAAGCTGAAAGAGGGGAGATTTAGATTAGATATTAGGAAGAAATGTTTTCTGGTGAGGGTGGTGAGGCAGTGGCCCAGGTTGCCCAGAGAAGCTGTGGATGCCCCATCCCTGGAGGGGTTCAAGGCCAGGCTGGATGAGGCTTTGAGCAACCTGGGCTGGTGGGAGGTGTCCCTGCCCATGGCAGGGGGTGGAACTGGATGGACTTTAAGGTCCCTTCCAACCCAAACTATTCCAAGATTCTATGGTGCAGAGAGGGGTAGAAGGGGAGGCATTGCACAGAGTGTTGACTTCTGGGGCTCTGCATTATTAACTTTTATTTTGATTAATTCAAGTTCTCTTAACTTTTATTTTAAACATTTGCTTCTTATTCAAGATTCTCCCGGGGGTGAAGGTCATCATAGCACACACAGAAACCAAGGGACCTCTGGGAGACTCGCATTTAGGAGAGGTAAAGCTTTGATGCTGTTACACTTTGTATTTTGGTTTAATATATAGATAAATTGTGTTAGATAAATGCCTGTCTCTTATTGGGATGGCCACATAGTGTGGAAAGTGAATGAACTCTACAGAGAGCTGCAACTGTTTACATCCTCGTATGCATGTCTGCATGGTTTCCTCCCTCCTCTGCCAAACTGCTGCATGCCAGTACCAGGTGATATCAATAGACTAGTCTGTCTGACTGGCAGCTGGAAGAGGCACTGCATATCTTATGTACTCCCATCAGTGGACAGTAGTAATGAGGTAATTTACTGTTGGGTTTAATCTTTGTTTTATATACATCTGGATTTGTGTATACTGAGATGCCCGACTAATAGAAGACTGTGGGCTAACGGGTGGTTCCTTTCCAGTAAGCCAAATGCCTTGTTCATTTTATTTCTTTACCATCCCCATGTATACATGGATATAAAACTCCTTTTTACTTCTTTTTCCTGATCATTTTCTGTGAGGCAGAAGTTATTGAATTTGTTTAATAGAGCTACTCCTGGGATTATAGGAGCAAAAATAATTGACAGTGGAACAGATCTTTTAAATGAATAAATGGTGCTGCCTGGGTCTGGCAAAAAAAAAAAAAATGTTTATATGGGAATGATTGTTCTTTGTTATTTTTTTTCTCCCCTAGATATGGGTGAGTAGTCCACACAATGCTACTGGTTACTACACAGTGTATGGAGAAGAAGCACTGCATGCTGATCACTTTACTGCTCGCTTGAGTTTTGGAGACACTCAGACCATATGGGCTCGGACTGGGTACCTTGGCTTTCTGCGCAGAACAGAACTTACTGATGCTAGTGGAGGTGAGAGAAAATAAATGTACTTGAGAACCCTGTGTTTGACACTCCTTGGGGTAGTTGAGTTAGCAAAGAGTAAGCTGTCCTGCAAAATCATCCTGACTTCCATCAGAGAAAAGTGCTGAATGTAACAGGAGTTGTTACTCTGTACTTATTCATTGATTATCATGATACTGGGTAATGGTGCAAAATGAGAAATTCATACTGCCCTTTTGACAGATTTAGAATTCCTGTTCATCTTCCTTTATTTCCATTTACACAAAACAATGTGAGCACATTTGTTAGAATCACTTAGAGTCTTTGCCCACTTTTCCTCTGAACCTAATAGACATATGCAGTGTTTCAGTGCTGATCGAGAGAACACGAGTAATGTTGCCATTCAGCAGTTTTAGGACAAGCACAAATACCAGTGATTGTCCAGCCTTTCAGAAGTTAAAGGTCTAGAGGAGTAACTTCTCCATAATTTTTCCAGTATAGAAAATAGATTGTTAATCTCATTTTTTCAATCTAAGCTAAGATTCTACATTTGAGAAATGTAAGCAGATGGAGGAAAAACTGCTCCTTTTTCTGTTGAGACAGAATATGGAGTAGGTACTCTTGATAATCACACCTTTTTAAAAGGAAAAAAATGTAATCACTAAACAACCTTAGAAAAGGAGTTTGAATGCTTATAACTTACTAGCAAATGTACACTGCTAATTTTCTGTGATGGGGCTTAAACAAATGGTGGTATCTAAATAGGTAGTGTGAACATCCCCTCATTGCTGTCACTGGATAATGAACTGTGGGGGGTTCCCAAAACACCTTCTACATTCCTGTACTCAGGGTGCAAGATAGAAAAGCGGTGTTCCCACTTCTGGTACATAAGTGTCCGTTTTGGGAACACCATGTGTGCCCATCCTACCTTTAGTCCTCCATTATGTGAAGGAAGAAGAGTGTGCGAGAAGAGCAGTTTGTTGAAGTTACAGACTTTTGTTGAGGAGCGACCCCATCTGTTGCAGTGGATGCCAGTCCAGGCTTCAGAAGTGGTCTGTGATGTAACTCTGTTGGATTTATTTGCTAAGAGAAGGTCATCCTGCACTCTGCTGTGCTGGTGTGCTACTCAGTCTCCCTGGGGCTCTTGAGAACCAGAAAGGTGGATGCTAATACTCCAGCTGGAGAAATCCCTGCAGCCCACTCGGTTCCATCTCCAACAGAGCAGCATTGCGCAGGCTTCCCTCTTCCGCAGTCAGAGAGCAAAAGGTGAATTCTGGTAAAGAAACAGTTTCATCAGAGCTGTGTGGTACCCTTAGCCCACAGCCATCACCATTACATGGAAGGGTTCCTTCTTGGCACCAGCCCTATCTGCCATGTTGAGCCTACTTAGTACACGGAGAAGTTTGGTGTTGGCCAGCCCCTCTGGAGTCTCTGCTCCTGCAGGAATGTCATCTCAAGCTATCAGTGGGAGCTGATACAGGTCCAGCTCCCTGAAAAAGCTTTTACTGCATGCCATCTTGCCATCAGACAAAAGAACACTCAACTAAGGTGCTCTAAGCTTTCGTTGCTTTCCTCCTCTCTGATTTTTCTAGGGTAGTTACTGGACCTCTGGGACTGCTGCTTAGTGCACGGTTGTGCACTGGATGCTTTGACGGAATTGTCCTTCTGTCCCTGTGCAAAGTGAAATGGCTCCTGTTCCTGAGAAAGCTGGTAGTTGACAGAAGTTGGAATCTGTGAACAGACATTCACAAAGAAAGAGAAGTTGCAGGTGGCAAGGCACCAGATTACTACAGCAAGTTTTTGTGCCTTGTAGCTTTCTGAAAACCACGTATCACTGAGATTTTTATCACTGTAGAACAACATCAGTTGTCCTTTAGTTTGTCAGCTTTTAGGAGGCTATGTATGGTGAATTAACATAGCAAGTGTGCTTAGTTCTCAGTGCAGCTTCCCAATGTGCTTTTACATCTCAGGTCACAGGATTGAGCAGAATTATGAAATAGGTGCAAAAAAAAATGAACTGAGCAGTTACAGGATGAGCGTGGCAATGTGGAGAGGGTGTCCTTCAAGAAGGGTCTAGGAGAGCTTTGCTTATTTAACCTAGCAAAGCTAAGGCTGAGGAGGGGATAGAGTTGTTCTCACTGCATTAATTGTGGGGAACTTAAGAAGCTGAGAGGAATATTGCTGGCATGAGGACGAGTGGGTATAAGCTGGTTTTAAAAAGAAAAAAAAAAGTTAAATTTGGAAATGGCAAAAGTGTTCCTTTTGATCAGAGGAGAGTTCTCTGGTAAGAATAGTGGGACAAAAAGATGCTTTAACAATGGATTTTGATTGGGTTTATGAACTGAGATTACGTTATGTGAGAGAAGGGGCAGAACTGGATGACCCAGAAATTATTTTTAGTCTGGTTTCATTTGCTTGAATGTGCTAAATGACCTCTTAATTCTCTTCTGTCCAAGTGGTAGAGCTTGATGCATGTTACAGACTCTTTCCTCTAAGAAGTACCAGGAACATCTTGGAACATCACGAATAAGCCCGTACAAATGACCATGTTTGTTCTGTAGATCTGATGATGTTTTAATGTCTGTGCTATATTGCAGAGAGGCATGATGCCCTGTATGTGGTAGGCTCCTTGGATGAAACACTGGAGCTCAGAGGAATGAGGTACCACCCCATTGATATCGAGACCTCTGTAATAAGAGCACATAAGAGCATTGCAGAATGGTAAGAGCCTCAGGATTACTTTCCTGTATCCTTTTATTTCTTGTAAAGCAGCAGAAGTCAAGCTTTGTGGAACAGCATGCTAGATTGAGAGCCTGCTGTAGAGTGAACTCACGAAAACTTTGCTTAGAAACTGCTCCAGTGAGAGTAACCAAAATATAACGCCCCTCTTTTCCCTGCCTCCGCCGCTCTGAAAAAAACCGAACCACCCACTCCTTCATCAGAGTTTTATTTTCCATAGTCTGAAACAAGGCAGGGCATGATCGGGGCAGCAGAGTACTTCCAAGTTACGTTGTTGACTTCCCTGGCTGTGCCAGAACGTACACATTTGGATGTGGTCAACACATCTCGAGGGTTTCTTGAATGGTAACTTCTAACGTACAGTATTCTCACTGAGTCCCAATGGATGATGTATGCCATTTGGCTGTAGGTCCTCTTCAGTCTCAAAGCTTTACTTGTAATCTTTGGGAGGTTTTGTCTTTCCTTTAGTAACCTCTGAAGATTGACACGAGTACATTAATATCAAGTATGCACACACTGAATGTGAAATCTTAATGGTTCCTCTTTTAATAGATAAGTGCAAAGGACTCGTTAAATAGATTGTGTACACGTAAAAGAAAAAGACCTACTTATTTTTTTCACATGGACAATTAAAAAACAAATGGCAGAGAATATCCTAAGGAGTTACAGCTTTAATCCCTCTTGATTTATGAATATTTTCACATTACTGTTATATCACTTGTTCTCATTTATGAACAAATTATCCAAGTCCTTAAAAAAATGTTATCCAAGTCATTAAAAAAAAAATGTATTTCCAGTGAGTCTCTCTTTGATAACTAGCTTCCTTTGACTATGCATTTCTTTCTCACCATTAATATTTGTATCCTGCCAACAGTGCTGTGTTTACATGGACCAACTTGCTGGTGGTGGTTGTGGAATTAGAAGGCTCAGAACAAGAAGCATTGGACCTGGTCGCACTGGTAACAAATGTGGTTCTGGAAGAGCATTATCTCATAGTAGGTGTAGTAGTTATTGTGGACCCGGGTGTTATTCCAATCAATTCCCGTGGTGAGAAACAACGAATGCACTTGAGAGATGGATTTTTGGCTGACCAGCTGGATCCTATTTATGTTGCCTACAACATGTGAAAACAGAAAAATCACATCAAGGCTAAAGCACCAAAATCAAGGGACTTTCCAAGTGATAACATCAGAATCCGTTTTTTGTGGTTTTAAAAGCTGTTTAAGACCTTAGGAAAACAGAGATACTGATCTTCACAGACCTTCATCTCTCAGATTGCATTTTCTTTCATAAATCCATTGTAACACTTACAGCTGTCTTAGGATGGAGAGTTTACTGAAATTTCTGGAGGAAGCTTATTAGGACTATCATGGACCAATGATTTTTTTACAGTAATTATGAATGTCAGTACTTGATGCACTGCATAAAAGGACATAAAGCGCGGTGAAGAGAGAACACCAGCTGTGAGGAGGACTCTTGGAAATAATACTGTAAGTAGTGAGTAACCATTCAGAGTTCACCCTCCATGTGATTTGTTTGCAATACGTTGGCAGTGTCTGGGTTTGGACATACCTTTCAAGATTGCACACATCTCTACCATATCTCTACTGTACTGAGAGGAATTTGCACATATTTGAGACTTAAAATATGCAGCCTTTTAATTTTAAGTCGCTGGCTCATCCCTATTCAGAGCAAATTCATTCCAATCCCAGATTCAGTTTGACAACCATTACGCTGCTGTTCAGCTTTTTTGTACCAAGCAAAAACAAAGACTGCAACTGTAACAAGGTTACTTATCGTGCCATGCTGGACTCTGTAATGCTATAAACTGTATAATAAAATATAAATTAATATCCAGTTCTAACTCGTTGATGCAAGAGCCTTCACTGCTCTTGCTGTCATCATTTCATGTTAAAGTTGCTTGTTTTCATTGCATTAGCTGTTAATTACTGCCCTGCATAATGCCAAGTATTTGAAAATTCATTCCAAAGCCAATAGTCTCTGAATGATTCATGGAAATGTTCACAAAGCATGGTCTTACAATATATTTTCCCGGAATATCCTGTGCTAAAACTTAGGATAGTGATTTATGTTTTTTTTTTCCTACCATGGAAAAGATATTCAGTGTTAGTTGGCTTGATCTGCTGTGGTACAAACTTTTTTCTTTTTGTATTTAGACAGACCTTTTTGTTCAAGCTGAAAGAACCAGTTGATTGAGTCACACTTTGACTAAACAAGGTTTTGAAGTTTCTGCCTGATCTAATACTGCAGTGAACCTAATTCAGAAAGAGAATGTGAACATATTCAAATACTTCATGTATTTGAAGGTAAGGGTGAGACTAGCAAATAACTATTTTTATAGAGTTGTTAAAGACTTTGAGCTACATACTTTTTTTTTTTTTAAATAATGCATGAGATTGGCAAAAGAGCCAGGTTTTTCTGCAAGGCAATTCTGCCTGGATCAGTGCCTAAGAAAGATGGATGTCAGTCTCCTGATATAAGGATATCAAATTGACTGTTGGTCAAATAAACTATAAAGTCTTCAACAAAAAAGCTTTCCTATATAGTAGTTCTTTGCCCTCATGGTGTTTGACTGTGGTGTATTATACAGCTGTATACTCTACGATGACTGTAATTATGTACAGAACTTGTGTAACTTATTGTTTAAGTACAGCTGGCAAAAGAACTGCCTAACCCCAATTTTAATGTTGTAGGTTTTTAGCAAATAAAGCATTGTAAGATTTTTGTATTGAGATGACAGTGAGACAAGTTGCCTTGTAAAGTAAATCTAAAACAAAAAGCACATTAAACAGCTCCTGAAAACCTGACTCGCTTGCATGGTGAGATGTACGCTGTTAGATCAAAACCTCAGCGCATCTTCAGTAGAGTTTTCACCCGTGTTTTGGACAGTTTAATGCCTCAAGATCTTTTTCTGCAGAATTTCGTTACAGTTGCTGTCCTGTCAAAGCAATGGCGCATCCTCAAAGCCTGCCTGTTCCCCAATTTTGTGTCCTCTCCCCACTACATGGGGGGGGTGCCGTGTCCCCCCCTCAGCACGGCGCTGCTGCTTTCCCCCAGCAGAGCTAACGGTGCCTCTGGAGACGGCACGGGGGGAGCCGGGCGGCGGTTGGTGGTGGCTGGTGAGGCGGAGCGGCCCTACGGGTGTGAGCAGTGCGAGAAGGCCTTCGCGCAGGCCGGTGCCTTGGCCAAGCACCGGCGGGTGCACACCAGGAAGAAGCCGTACCGCTGCCCCAGCTGCGCCAAGGCCTTCACTCTGTCCTCAGGGCTGGTTCTCCACAGGTGCACCCACACCGGGGAGCGGCCCCACGCCTGCCCACTCAGCGGCAAGGCCTTCATCTCCTCCTCACACCTTGCCCTCCACCAGTACCAGTGCCCGGCCTGTGGGAAGCTCTTCCTCCAGGCCTCCCACCTGGTGCGCCACAAGGCCATCCCACACCGGGGAGAGGCCCTTCAAGTGCGAGGGCTGCGGGGGAGCTCTTAGGGCGTGCCTCACACCTTGCCACCCACCTTCCAGTGCCTGCAGTGCGAGAGGCTTTCACGCAGAAGGCTGGGCTGGTCCTCCATGTCTGCTTGCACACCGGAGAGCGGTCCTACAAGTGTGATAAGTGTGGGAAAAACTTCTGCTCCTCTGCCCACCTCATGTCACACCAGCTTCTGGAGTCAGGAGAAAGGAACTTCAAGTGCTGCACCTGCGGGAAGGCCTCAAGCAGGCATCGTCCCTCGAGCAGCACCCGGAGACGCATGAGGCGCAGGAGCCTCGCTGCTG